>CM046532.1:2525000-2645000 GCA_024713555.1 Spirodela polyrhiza
GTTGTATTTCCAAGGTTAATGAGAGCGTCTACATCCTGTCCATGAATTTCTGACTTGCCTTATCATTGCATCACCACGACCAAATACCTTTTATGGCGCTCTCCTCCAGCGATACATGAGATAACAAAAGACTTGACCGTGTCTCAAATGGTCCATCATGGCCATCCCAGTGCTGGTTCTGTCTCTCCACTATTGAGAGGGGAGACAAGCAAGGAGATGACCGCTGTTCAACAAACTGGGTAGTCTACTAACCGGAGACTCACCAACTTGGCCTCAAGAAGTTCACTCATTCCTGAGCCAGAGGAGGGAACTCATGAAGATGGATCATCTTTACATAATCCTACAAGAGAAGAACAGAGAGAAATTCATTCCCTGGAAGAGAGATGGCTTGATCTGGAAATTACCTTTCATCTTTTGTATGTGCATTGTTTTCTCATGTAATTTATTGGAATAGATAAACCCACTGGTCTCTCTAGTCATTTAAAAGGATAGATGCATATTTTAGGATAACTAATGGGTATTTCGAGGGTGGGCTTTTAATAAAGTACGTCTCTACTACTCATTTTACTGACCGCGAGGAAATTTATTTTCTAACAGCCCACTTACTAGAGCTGGCTTTTTCATAGAAGTTAATTAAGAAATAATTTGCCCACTAATCGGGTCATTCTTGATGACCGTGCTGGTTTGAGTTTGCGCTGTCGAGTTTCATATGCTATGTCCATTAAACGTTACCATGTAAAACGAACAAAAAAGGGGAAAACCCATCTATCCTTGAAGATGATATGTCAGACTCGTTCAATCTTCACACTCACAAAGTGATTTTCTTCCTTTCTTTGGAAGGAAAAAGTGGTCATTGGAGTATGTTTGGGTCCAAGGGGGCCGAAATTACTCAAAACGCAGGAAGGAGCCTAAAGGGCCCAAGAAGATCCCTCAAGGTGCCGATCCATCCAGTAAAACAAATGCTTGACTCAGGCCAACAAAGGGGAAATAAGTACTGTGATACGGAGATAGGGGTCCTCTCAAAAGACCCCGCACTCCGGCAAATGCTGACAATGTGCTGTCCTTCAGAACGGGGGTCGAGAGACTCAAAGAGTGGGGGAGGAAGTTAGGGTTTCGACCTGAGTTAGGGTCCAGTCAAAAGACCTCTGTGATTTCTAGGGTTTCATACCGTCAGTGTAGCTATTTCCCTTCAGGGTCTTCTTGCTGGGGTGGTTTTCCCCTTCTATCTTCCTCGTCTCACGCATCCAACGGACTCCATTGGGCATCCTACCCGCAAAAGATGTCGGGGTTTTCAAGGCAAAAAAAAATAGTGGGAGAGAGACAGGTCAGAACGCACATACACAAGAACGAGAGGCATAAAAAATGAAAGTGTATTATTAGGCTGATTCGACAGAAATATAGATTCTTTGTGAAATATGGTGATTATCTGCATTTGGATTCACTTAAACAAAATTGAGATTACTTCTTAGGAAAAACCTTCAACTTTACTTGGACATGTTGAATGTGTTGGGGATCCTACAAATATGGAAATAGATAACAATGATTTGAGTTAGTATATGTGATATGGATCCTTCCTAATTAGTGAATGAAGCGAGAAATCTACATAAAAATGAAAAACAAATTCCCCTACACCAGGAGCAGAGAAAGAGGATAAGAGTCATTTTCCTGTACTTTTGAGCTGATTCAAATTTATTGATGCCTCTTTAGGCATTCTGTTCCATGCTATACAAAAACTATTCCCAAAAGATGGGAACGATAACAGAATGTAAGATTGTTTTTACCATTCAACAAGTTAACAACACTTCTATCATGCATAAGGTCCAACACTAAGGTAAATAAAAAATAGGCCTTCTGAAGTGATAAATATTTCAAAATTGCATTTGCCAATGGGGATCATGGGAGTTTTTGGAGACAAAAATAAATGTAGTTCAAATTTTTATGTAGAATCACAGTATCTCTAAAAATTGTTTTCCACAGTAATGGATGTGATTTTAAACCTTTCCTTAATATTCTATATGCATCATAAAAAATATTTTTCTATATTACTATGTTTTAAACTAAACTAAAAATTGAAAAAAATAGTTGATATAAATCAGGAGCAGATGATTGTTGAAGAAGTAATTGAAGATTCTTCTGGGGAAAATCTGACAGTACTTGTATGTTAGAAATACCATTTTTTTTTACGTGACTAATGAGAGATTGATTTATGCACAATTACATCCATAGAGAGTAGTCATCAAACCATAGACCATGAACATAGAAAGTTTACCAAAAATGGAAGATCTATGGTTTTAGCATACAAATTTATTCATTTTACATGCAAACAGGTAATTAGCGAGCTTTTGTTAGAAGAAGCAACTTGATCATGCCCATTTTATACAAGAAGTTGATAAGCTCTTACCCTTAGAAGCAAGATTCTACTCAACACTCTTGAGGATAAAAGGAAGGAACAAATTTTCAACTCAAAGAATTGAGGTAACTTATTTTATGTGGTGATCATTCTTCAGAAACAAAAGGAAACAAAACAATTATGAAAGGAAAAAGGTCCATGAAGTAAAGAAATTCTTATAAGCTTTTCAAAATGGCTATAACTAATTGTAGAGAAGAATACTCAATAGATACAAATATCTAATACGACTACAATTTTGAAAGGTTCTCCAAAATTAACTCAGAAATCATAGCTAAATCTTAAGTGTGCTCCTGAGATATATGGTCATCTTCTCATCATTGCCTATGTCAAATTGCCCTCATGGGGCATAATAGAAATACTACATTTGACAATTCTTAGATCATTTAATCTAATTATGTGTAAACCATTCCACATATGATGTTGTCTATTCAAGGGAAATGAAGTTTATTGTAAAACTTCATGAGAATTTGATGACTCCTAAAGTGACGAAGAGAAGAAAGATATCCTAGATAGAGATTCCACAAATAAAACATAACATGAAACCTTGTAATATGAGTTTTATGCATGGGAAAGTCCTCTTGTGAATATTTTCGAAGAGAAATTTACTATCGTAAATGAAAACATTTTGCTTCAAAAATCTTGCCCTACTATAGTATATCAGCACAGTTCTTCATATGTCTTTATATATTATATATAATATAGTCTCATTCAGATTTTTATCTTCGGCAATCTAATAATTACTTCCATGAATATGTTAAGAACCTGAATTTGAATAGAGAAATTGAGGTCATTAGGCCTCACATATAACTACAAGAGTCAATGGGCCAAGGCCCAAGAGTAAGTAGGCCTAAAGACCATTTTACTTCACTGCCTACTTAAAGAAGAAATTAGGGAATATGTCAGCACTTTGGAGAAAAAAAGTTTGAGGTGAGTGTAAGGACCCTTGAAGCCCCCTCAATCTAGATTTAGGGTTTTCTAATTCTAGCTCTTCCCCCTCATCCCCCTCTATATCTCTCTCATCTTGCCCCACTATCCTTAATAAGGTTGTGGGATCCTTACATAAATATATTGGGAACACAAAGATAGAGAAGAAAATAAAAGATCAAATAATAAAAAATCTTAGAGGCAATGGGAGGTTCAAGTGGCCCAATTTCTCGCACTCTATTGGAGTTACTTTAGAATAATAAAATAACTACTCCCTACCCCCAATGTTACCTCCCTCCCTTGCTTCAACACTACTTTGATCTCTTCACATCACAAGACTCATTTTCTCTTTACCTTGATTGTGCCATCTTCTAATCTGGTTAAGGGTCTTTGATATTTTACTATTGTGGTTAACATAACTGATGACCCTTTTCTCCTACATTGACAGTAGTTTACACCCACTAGATCCTAACATAATAGTATCAAGAAATTTTACTACAAAATATGATGATATTCAAAAATTGTGTATTCATCATGTTACATGATCTAGAAATCAAAGAAGTTCAAAAAGGGATGTATTGAAAATATAATTGTTGCACAAGAAAAAATGAAAGACATATCTCATAACAACCACACAACATCAAAAGTTCAAAACTAGGGATTTCAATTGGCCTAAAATTTATATAGTTTAATTCACAATTCAGTGAATTTTGTTTCTTTACAACACCAACAAATCTAGTACAATGTTCCATATTTCCCCTTCAAATTTTAAAAAATGAGAGCCATATGTGGATCCTTGAGAAGGCTACAATGAGATTATAAATTTGCTGGTTTTCAAAAACATATTTTCCTCCTATTTGAATATTAGCCACAAAGCCTTAAACCTTCTGATAGTATCCCTAATAGATCAATTTATTCTAGTTAGAGACCTTTTTCTTTTCTAGTGAAGTAAGAATTTCTTTGGAGACAAGTTAAAATGAAAAGTTTGTAGAGATCCCAACAATGACAAAAATGACATAGTAAGATTTGCAATATCACAATTGATATGACTATGCTCCTCAAATAAGTGTATAGAACTAGATCAAGTCACATTTCTGTATTTAATGAAGTATTTAAAATTGAGGAGAAGACAAGACCTCCATACGATTAATATCCTAAATCGCATAAATGAGGCATTATCAACTAGGTCAACATAGTATGTATAATTTATAATCTTGGTGTAAATAGAAGAACAAAATCATATGCACACACATGTGCATATGTACATACATTCTATGGAAGTTTTGTTTGATTCATTGTCAATGATTTGGCTTAGTCTATCTCAATTTTAATCTAATTCTTTTGACCATGTTCACAAGAACCATGATTGATAGCATTAGCCAATCTTGTCATTGTAGTGGCAACAACATATAGAGGTTGTTTTACAGTCTAATGTTTGTGCATGTGATTAGGTCTAATATTTTCTTTCCCATGTGACACTCCAATGAGCATAAGATCCTCCTTTCTCACTCACTACTTTATTCTCGTAACTTAACCTTTGTTCTTAATGAATAAAGAATCTAGAAGGTCAAAAGTGTGAGTAGAGCATCAACCCTTTCTCTAGACTCTTCAATCTAATTTGATAAATTTTAAAACCATGATTTGTGGAAAATGTGAAACATGAGATCTTGAGTCGATTCACATCATGATTAATAACTTGTTATAAACAAATTCTAATATTTGATCGTTGTGTAACCAGCCTCCAAATTGTATAGAAGTAATCATTCTATATCTTTGAATATTAGAGTGATATTTCTCATGGAGCCTTTTACACCTACTTGATGTTAGATAATGATTTAAACTTGTGACTTTTACAACTTGTAACTTATTTTTCACACAAATAATGAGCTTATCCAATAATGATTGGATGTCATCTAAAAATCCCTTCAGCACCAAAACATCACATCTCATGCACACTTAGTTGATTGTTTTTCATATTTTTCAGAATTTTATAATTTAAATTTCTTGAATTTTCTTAGCAATGACAAAAAAATCAGACAATGCAAGATAAATGCTCTAGATTCAATCTTTAAAAATGTTTTAAGGTAATCGATTACTTGTCAATTTAAATAAAACTTCTAAGGTACACCTTTCTCACATAATTTTTTGAGTTTTATGATTTTATAGATAAAAACTTTAAAATATGAATGATATGTTGAACTAAATATTATCTTCAATGCTTGTCATTTAATATAATTATCCTAGTCAAAATACTAAAGAATAATTTGATTGTTTTGTGTAATATTTTTTAATTAACACAAGAAGTTCAAAGAGTAGGTCTAAATATGATGGTTATAAAGTTTTAATGGTCATTTGAAAACACAAAATTTTCTAAATTATATTTTAGAGGTTGAATGGTTTTTCCAATACATGAAAATTTGTGAAGCTAATTGCTTATAAACTAAAAAGATAGTATCTACATGTTGGGATCAGTTCTAATTTACTTGTGTAAGATTACACAAAAATCAAGTCTATTGGTGAGATAAAAGAAACAAATTACTGAATCACATTTCTTTACCTTGATAGTGAACATTTTTTTTCAAAAATATCAAAATTACAAATAGAGAAATTGAACTATGATAGAATATGTTGAAGAAAAGTTACAAACTATCTTTCCAACTTGATTTGATTGAATTTGAATCATATGTGATGTATTAATTTAAAAGGGGGCTCAGATGAAATGATTTTACAATAATTTTTTTTAACTTAAATGATATTTTTATGTCTTTAAAACATGCTGAAGTTTTAGTGTGTAAAGGAAAAATAAGGTCTCAAAAAGTTTACTAATATGTCAAATATCCAACTTTACAGGTCAAGGCTAGCACCATCTTTTCCAAACCCTAGAAGAGGAATGACCTCTATTGCACCAAGATCAAATAGATTTTATTATATATGGATAAAATTTTACACAAAAATCCTTATGTACCAAACTTATTTCTTAAATGTTATAAATTAAATGATGAAGGACACATGTCAAATGCTTGTCTAAAATATGGTGGGGTAAATTTTACATAGATCATAGACTAAGATGAAATTAAAGGAGAATTTTAGGGAGAAATATGGAAGAACATAATTGATGGTGAAGAAGAAAATTTCTATCATTCTCTAATGGTAAAGAAGCTTATATATGCAACAACAAAAAAGAACTTTCTGAATATGGTAATATGTTCAAAACAAGTCATTATTGACCCTAAAAGTAGTAAAAACATTGTATCCTCAATAACAACATAGAAATTAAGATTAAAAGTTAAAAAACATCATATCAACACAAAATTGGGTAAAAAAGGATTCTAAAATAAAATCCATTGAGACATATTGAGGACAATTTTCCATGATTAAAGGATTTAGAGTTGATGTTGTTAATTTAGGTACATGCCATCGTATTTTAGGCATTTAACTATTTGTTATGTCCATACATTTAAACTCCACCTTGAGGGGGGATTGTAGGACCTCACATGTGACCCCTTCCATGTGTGAGACTTCATTATGTCAAGAAGAATTGTATACTTTTTGAGAGATTTATTTTTTGCCTTTCTTGTCTCTCTCTTTTTATTTGGACTTCCCATAATAATATCTAATCCCTAAATGGCTGAATTTTGTATAGGTTTTCTTAGCTTTGCGTGTAAACCACTACACTTTTGTTTGATCAAATGCATGTTGTGTTCATAGTGATTATTTAGTGTAAGATTGATTAAAATGATATCTTCTCTTGATCTTGGCTCAGCTTGAGTCGGCAGCATGCCTTAATCATCCACTTTACAACAATTCTTCTAAGACCAAGGGATTAACTATTCCTACTAGCACCTGTCACACACACCTGCACTATCTAATCCTTCTCATTAAAGGTGTGACTTTATGAGGGGGATTTACAACTTAGGAAAAACAGCTGATGGTTCTCCATGCTCACTCTTATCTACTGGTGTATTACCTTATATTAGACAAAGCTTTCCCCCCTTTGAGTTAAACAGCTTCCACAAGGCCCTGGAGAGGGATGAAGGGTGCTTGGGGTCTTTCAGGTGCTGGAAACTTGTCCTTCCCCATTCACGGTTCTCATTTAATCATATTTAAATGACCCACCATTTTTTTAATTCTAGAAAATCTATTTTTCAGTACCATCCTATCTCCTTCAAGTAGTGAGATCATATTTGTAGGGGTCATTTACGACACGTTCTGAATATATTTTATAATAAAGATTAATTAACTTTTGGTCCCCAACAAGCTATTGGATTTGAGGACAGGTCTCACATCCTGGCGCCCCTTGTGCAACGGCGAATGTTATTGGAAAAACAACATTTTCTAATTGCAATTTTATATCTGGAAGGCTGGAAGGCACTTCACAGGGGTCAATGGTCAACATGGCTAGCTGCCGTTGTGTAAATCTCGCTGGAACCCCCACAACCCCCCTCTTAAAGCCAAGAATTGAGGAGAGCCAGTGGAGACAGGTAGAGTGTCATGGGTAGCCTCCCTTTGGTCCTGCTCGGAACCGCCGTCGTCGGTGCAATCCTGTACTGCCTCTTGTCTTTCCTCACCCCGAAGCGACGGAGTCTCCCGCTGCCGTCGGGACCTAGGGGGTGGCCAATCCTCGGGAACCTCCCCCAGCTCGGCGGAAAGCCCCACCAGACGCTGGCGGCGCTGTCACTCAAGTACGGACCCCTGTTCAGCCTGCGCTTCGGCAGCGTGCAAGCCGTGGTGGTCTCGTCCGCCTCCACCGCCGCCGCGTTCCTGAAGACCCACGACGCCAACTTCACCAACCGCCCGCCAACATCGGGCGCGGAGCATGTGGCTTACAATTACCACGACCTGGTGTTTGCGCCCTACGGGCCGATGTGGCGAACGCTGCGCAAGATCTGCTCCGTTTACCTCGTCTCCGTGAAGGCGCTAGATGATTTCCGACACGTACGGGAGGAGGAGGCTGCGCTCCTGGCTCGGACCCTGCTGTCGCGTGGCGAGGGCGGGACCACGGCGAACCTGGGCGAGGAGGTGAGTGTGTGCGCGGTGAACGCTCTCTCGAGGGCGATTATGGGGAAGCGGGTATTTGACAGCGGGCTGGGGAAGGAGGCGGAAGAGTTTAAGAAGATGGTGGTGGAGCTGATGCAGCTGGGGGGGTCTTCAACGTCGGAAACTTCGTGCCGTGTCTGTCTTGGATGGACCTGCAACGTCGGAAACTTCATCAAGGCTGCCCACCGTGTCTGTCTTGACCGATGTCATCACGATGATGGCCTGACGAAGACGGCGGCACCATCTCCGACACCGAGATCAAAGCCCTCCTTCTGGTACATCCCTCTCTCTCTCTCTCTCTCAGAAGTCCATCTAGCTACTTTAACTATGTATGTATCTATCCCTGGGCCGCAGAACATTTCGAACGGCATGCTCAACGGTATCATCAAGGCTCCGCCACCCGAGGATCCTAAAGGCGGCCCAGGCCGATGCGGTGATCGACGATATATTGCCGATCGCGATATAATATTCCCCAAGGGCGCAACCCTGCTGGTCAATTATATTATATTATATTATTATTATACTGACGATCACCCGATCACGACGATCACGATCAGCGCTGATCGGATCGAGGATCGATCATGATCAGCGAACCCTAGATATCAACTAACCCGATCTTCGTCAGGGTTCATCATAAAATATATTTCGAACGGAAGTGCAGAATATCCTCAATACCATTTGCTTTTCCAAGAAAACCCCAGGGCACCCTTCGAACCCAGAGATGATGGAGACAGCATCAGATTACCCGGAGAACAAGATTCTAGGTTAGTGTATCTGGATCACGATATTATTACAATAGTTCCTCCGCTGGTCCCCGATCACGACGATCACGATCAGCGCTGATCGGATCGAGGATCGATCATGATCAGCGAACCCTAGATATCAACTAACCCGATCTTCGTCAGGGTTCATCATAAAATATATTTCGATTGCAGAATATCCTCAAAGCTTTGCTTTTCCAAGAAAACCCCAGGACCCTTCGAACCCAGAGAGATGGAGAGTGGACAGAGAGTGTATCTGGTGCGTTCCTCCGCTGGTCCAGTTCCACGTGCTGGGTGGTCCCCATCCTGACAGCAGCCTTTATTTCGATTATGCAGAGAAGCCAGTTGGACAGCAGCACGTTAATTACGTGGTTAAATATACATCGATTATGCAGGAAATTAGCGGACAAGGTAATGAACAGTGCCAATATGGTGGTATGATTTGGAGGCGACGAGCACGTGGAGCTATTCGTGCCGCCTCGCTTTCTGAGGCCTACCTAACACGACGGGCTCGTCCGAACCACCCCCACTCCACGTCGGAGACCAGTCCTGTTGGGGCGGGCTCGAACGGCAGATACTTGGTGGGCTCTAGCGGGCCTTTCCAAGTGGGCTTCTCACATCGTTGCCTGAATCCACTATGCAGCAGTCTGGGTATCCCAAAATTACATAGCTATATCCATGTGTATATATATATATATAGTGAGAGAGAGAGAGAGAGAGAGAGAGAGAGAGGAGAGAGAGATAGGAGGCGTACAAGATCCTAGTTTGGGTTTGATGGCCTTCGAATAACGAGTTCTTGAGAGGGCTGGGAATGCTGGGGCAGAATCTCTCTCTCTCCTATGATTTTCAGACAAGGTCGCCGATGGTGTACTCTTTCTGAAACCCGATGTAACAGTCGGAGACCAGAAACAGCTTCAGATCCTGAAATGAGGAGGAGCAAGGTTGGGTAGGTGACGAGGGGGGGAGAGCTGTGAGCTGAGAACGGGCAAAAAATTTCACCTGCAGACTAGCCGGTTCCTGCGGCAGGTCCATGCTCGTAACCAAGCTATTGGAGAAGCTCACTCTCTTCAGACCGAAGAGTTCTGACGTGTTGGGGTTGCCCAAAACGAGCCACCATGCTTCATCTTTCACCTGGACAGTCAAAACCCTCGGACAAAGTCAGAAACAGCCCAGGTGCGTGGTCAACGAGAAGATGGCCGGCGCACAGCTGGCGATCAGGCCAGAAAATATCTCGAACAGGAAAATGAACTACCTTTACGGAAAGCGAAACACCAAACATGATATGAAATTGCATTCTAAAGCAGAAATCATGGAGCTTTCTGTTGAAGTTCTTCATCCCCTTTTTTAATGGAAGGTGTATTGAAGTTTCATCTCGTCAGGTATTCAGAAGAGCGAAACAAAAGGGGACGTTTAATATCTTAAATCTCAAAGAAGAGATTCACATTTTGAATCAGACTACTGTGTTAAAAGGGTGTCTCAAAAGCATCATATGGAAACCAGTCGCAAAGACCACAATTTCACCCTTTTGAACTAATTACCTTAAGGTATATTTTTATAATGTTTGTCAATTAAAATTTAAATATATGTAATAAATTAAAATAATTGATGAACAAGGGTCTCACTTTTGTCTGGATTTGCCATGTTTCCAAGGTTTATAAGAGAGCCTAAAATCTGTCTTTTTTTTTAATCACTCTGTCGCACTACCTTGGGTTCCATCAACTCCTGGACTTGCGTTATCCGTGCATCCACCACGACCAAATATCTCTCTTATGGCACTCTCCCCCAGTGGTGCATGAGATTAAAGAAAGGTAAAAATTGACTGCCCCTCAAATGGTCCATCATGCCCATCCTAGTGCGGGCTCTGCCTCTCCACCATTGAGAGGGTAGACAACAAAGGAGATGACCGCTGTTCAACAAACTGCGCGGTCTCTACTGATGGGAGACTCAGCAAGCCGGCCCCAAGAAGTTCACTTATTCATGCGCCGGAGGAGGTGACTCATGAGAATGGATCATCTTCACTTGGGCCGACAAGAGAAGAGCAGAGGGCCTTCCATTCCCGGGAAGAGAGATGGCTTGATTTCAAAAGCACCGTTATCTTAGGCATTTACATTGTTTTCTCATGCAATTTTTAGGAATAAGTAAACCCGCTGGTCTCTCTGGACATTCAAAAGGATAGATGTATCTTTTATGATAACTCATAGGTATCTTGTGGGATGGCTTTCAATAAACTAGGTCTCTTCGTTTTGATGACCGCGAGCACACATTTTCGGACAGCCCACTGACTAGTGCTCCTATTCGTACAAGTTAATTCAGAAATCATTTACCGACTAATCTGGTCACCGGGACACTTATTCTTGATGACTGTGTTAGTTTGAGACTGGACCCATCGAATTTCATATGCTCTGTGCCATCCACTTGGTCTTAAGGTCAGCTACGTCTGGTAGACGCTACCAAGTAAAACGACCCAAAAGAATAAGGGAAAATTCATCTATCCTTGAAGATAATGTCTCAGACTCGTTCAATCTTTGCGCTCACAAAGAATTTTGTTCCTTTTCTCGGGAGGAAAAAATGTTCATTTTTTAGTACCCACTGAAGATGTCAGCATCTTGAAGACAAAAAAAAAAGCGGGAGAGGAGATGATCTAAAGCTTCTATTGCCCACAGAACTCTGTATGCTTACAGGAAAATGCACTCAAAATGTATCATGGGATAGAGACGGGTCAGAACGCACAAACACAAGAACAATAGAAGCGTCGAATCTGAAAAAGTGTATTCATAGACTTATTCCAACAAAAAAATTATCTGCATTTGAATTCACAATCCCTCTTGAAAGATAAAAAAATATGAATGTAATGCTTCCAATCAACATCTAAAACTGTCACATCCTTAGACGGTTAAACTAGATCGTGTTAATCAAAATATTTGATTCATTGGACTAGAAAGATCCTCGGTTTTTTCATCCGACAGTAAAATGGCACCGGGGAAGCAAACCTTTGGAAATTGTGGAGTGAATGCTCTTGATGTGGGGTTTAAGTTCTTCCTTTCCAGATTAATGATGAGATGCCGTTTCCCTGTTCCTTCAGTATGCTTCTTAGGAAGCTTTAACTTTACTTGAACACGTGGAAAGCGCTGGAGCTCCTGGAGAAATGGAAAATCAATTGCAATGATTTGAATTAGTAATCTGTGATGCGCGTCATTCACTAGTTAGTGAATGAAGCAAGAAATCTACATAAAAGTGAAAAACTAATTCTCCTGCGGCAGGAGGAGAGAACAGCCATGTAAAGTTGTACTGATAAGAGTCCTTGTCCTGTAATTTTGTACTGATTCAGGAAAAGAAAATTTATTCATTTCTATTCAGGCGTTTTGTTCCACAGACAAAAAGTGTCCCCAAAAGAGAGGAATTGGACTGACAACAGAGCATAAAGCTTTGCTGTAAGATTCTGTCTAATCATTAAACAACTTGATGGCGCTTCTACCAGCATAAGGTCCGAGACTAGGATAAAAGAAAAAAATAGGCCTCTGGAGGCAAGAAATATTTAAAAAAGTACATCCGCGAAAGGAGATCATGGAAACTTTTGGGAGGCAGAAGGAAATGCTGTTTAATTTTGTGTGCAGAACCATGGTATTCCCAAAAAGTGTTTTCCGCACAGTAACGGGTGTGATTTTAAACCTTTACTGAATATTTTATATGAGTCATTAACAATATTTTTTCTATTTTAATTTATTTTTAACTAAATAAAAAAATTGAGCAAGTGACGACGAAAAAGCATACCTGATATAAATCAGGAGCAGACGATCCTTGAAGAAGCAATTGCAGATTCTTCCTTGGAAGATCCAGTAGTCCTTGTATGCTGGAAATACCATTTTTTCTGAGGTGACTAATGATAGATTGATTCATACATGGCAGCATCCATAGCGAGCAGTCTTCAAACCATAAACCCTGAACACAGGAGATTTACCAGAAAGGAAAGAGCTACAGTTTCAGCATACAGATTCATTCATTTTCAATGCAAGTAATCAGTAAGATTATGTAACATGAAGCAAGTAGATCATGCCCATTTTCTGTAAGTTGACAAAACTCTTGCCTTTAGAAGCAAGACTCTTCTCAACACCCTTGAAGATAAAAGGAGGGAACAAGCTCGTATCTCAAAGAACTGGGTGAACCTGAAATAAGTTCGCCCAGTTCTTAACTGTGCTCCCGAGATATCTGGACATTTACTTCATCACTGTCCCATCAGATTGCCCTCAGGAGAACCAGTAAAAATGTTTCATTGAAGAGATTCAGATCATTTCCTCCAATTCTGGTGTTGTCCATTCAGAGGATATTGTTATTCATGAGAAAATTCCCCCATGGGAATTGGGTAACTCCTAAAGAGACGAAGAGAAGATCAATGGCTTAAATGGCGATCCCACGAAAAAACAAAGCATAGAACCTTGCAGTCGGAGTTTTAGACCAGTGGCAAGTTCTCTGGTGAGTATTTTCAAGGGGAAATTTATTCCCTTGAATGAAAACATTTTGCTCCAACAATCTTGCCCGACAACACTTTTTGATCATCGCCTTCAAACACTTTACAGTGTCCTTCAGATGTTCATATCCGGCAATCCACTAATTATCTCCATGAATACTATCAAGAAATTGTACTAGAAAACAAGATCATATTCAGAAAACATATATTGATCACGTTTGGTCATGCAGAAATCAGAGTACCCAGAGTGATGTAATGAACAGGATTAAGGGAACTTTGAGTGTGAAGCTATTGCTGTTGCAAACGAAAAACGCAAGAGGATCCTTGGAACTACCACACCACTTCACTGGTTGGAAAACTAAAGACTGCAACCGAACTATTGGTCTACAGATTTCAGTTCACAACTCAGCGAACTTTGTTTTCTTTATGACATCCAAAAAATGGAGTTCAGCAATCCATGTTTCCCCTCCGTATTCTAAAAAGGGGAACCACATCTGTAGATCCCTTGAGAAGTCTGTCAATTGGAAAATAAGCTTTAAGTTTTGTAATAGATAAAGTTTCCCCTATGGGAATACTAGCCATAGAGACTTGAACCTTCTGATGGGATTTACCTTAAAAAGACTACATATGTTCCAGTTCTTTTTCTTTTCAGGTTGAAGCAACAATCACTTTGGAGATGTACATATGTTCTAGTTGGACTCTTTTTTTTTTTCAGGTTGAAGCAACAATCACATTGGAGACAAGTTACAATGAAAAGTTTGTAGGCTTCCCACGAATGACAGAAACGACTTGGGAACATACCCAGTATCAACAACTGAATTAATTGCGCTCCTCAGTTAAGAGCTTAGAACTAGTTCTAATAACATTACGATGCTCAGTAAAGTACTCAAATTGAGGGGAAGTAAGAAAATTATTACCTGCATACGATTAATAACTTAAAAAACACGGATAATCTTGCCAAAACCCGTGCATATAATAACAACCCACCCACATCCATACTCTGCACAATCAGCCCCTATCAACCCAGGTCAGCATTTTCCGGTTTGGAATCTACATTTTCTGATCTCTATTCAAAGGGAAGAATGAAACACACACACACGTGTACATCCATGCATACATACACAACACAGAATTTCCTTAAATCACAGAATTGGTCACGTCTTGGTTGATTCGTACTCAACGATTCGGCCTGGCATATCTGAAAGCCTAAATATATTCTTTCAACCATGCTCAAAACAGCCATGGCTGGTAGCGCTGGCCATTGGAGCAGTAATGACATTCAGAGGGTACTGTGCAGAGCAAAGTTGGGAACGTGCAATTAGGTCTAATCTTTTCTCTACAATGTCGCACTCCATTGTGCCAAAGCTCCTTTCTCACTCACTACTTTCTTCCTTTACCTTAACGTTTTTTCTCAAAGACTAAGGAATGTGAAAGGCTAAAAGCAGAGCAGAAGACCAACCCTTTTTTTGGCCAACTCAATATAATTTTATGATCTGGAGACAAATCTGAAACATGAGATCTCCCGTCCATTCACGTCTACATTAATAACTTGCTACAAAACAGACTCTAAAGCTTTGAGAGTTAATGCAATGGGTGTCTAGACTGCAGAGAAAGAATAACTGCCTGCTGCTTCATCAAAATCACCGACCTCATGCCACAGAATGCATTAAACTTTTACATCCTGCACCCTTCCTCAAGCACAAATAATGAGCTTGTTCAACCATATGATTGGACGTCATCTAAAATCCCCATCAGCTCCAAAATAATCACATCCTATGCACACCTAAACGATGTTTTTCAGATAGTGTATATTCTGATGTATAAATCAATGACTTTGCCAGACACATCAGAATAAAGAATGTCAACACTGTATTTAGTTCATGAAATGCGATACAATATAACTCCCGCACACACCTTACACTAAGCAGGTATCAGGACAGCAAGAATGAATACAATTTCAACAATTAACGAAACCCTGAAGTTTATGAGAAGGCGAACCAATTATCCACAAACTGTGTCATGCCCACATCATGCTCCCAAGGGCAATGAGAAATCTATCTACCAAGCATCAGCTCACAAAAAAAATCATCTCCTATGGGAATCTTTACAGGAATTTGACAGAAACAGAATAGAAGATATAGAAGTCACAAAGAGTGAAACAAGGATAACCTGCATAACCATCTGCAGAAGATGCATACAAGTAAATGCACTTTCAAGCCACCCACTATTTGCGCATATGTCAATCATTGCCTGAATGATACGTATGCTCTGGTCCAGAACTGATTTTAGATCTGTGTAGTAATCAGTCACAGGCAGTTCCAATCGTGAAAAATGAGCCTGTGATGTAAAAGCTCACAAGATATTAGGGGAGAAAAATGAATGGACATCATCAAATACAAAAAGAGAAGTTAGATTTGCTTCGATAAATCTTGAAGAGAGTACTCACCTGAAAAAGTAAGTTTGCTTTCACATGTGGGTCGTCAAGGTGATCCAAGTTAACTTTGTACATCACCTTTTCAGATAACGCTGAATTATAGTTTTCCTGAAGATAACAAGTTAAATAAATAAATGAATGACGACTCATCAAGTGAATCCTTGGAATTTAGAGATAAAAAGGAGTTCGATTTAATCTGAAAGAGGAATCAGATTACAGCTATTGGTGCATGGTGGCTCAGATGGTCATGTATTCAATACAATCAAAATGTATATGTATATATCACGTAAAATGAGTAAATGAATTACAACTACTCTACTGTTGAAAGTAGAGGTAGATGTTAAGGATCAAACATATCTTTCATGTCTAGTAGTAGGTAGAATCTGAAGCCTGATAGTATCTAGTATGCATACCCACCATTTGACGCAATATTTTCGTGTATAAATAGCACCATCATTAATACCACAAAATTGATTGTTGTTTCTTCCCATGTACGTCAAGGAGATGAACCGTCTATTGTACCTGTAGCTCCACTATATATTGGAACTGGGTGCTATGAAGGATATAACCAAAGTCAAACCTTGTAAAAGTTTGTGCTTTTCGGAAAAGGACATGTCATGGGAAATTTTCTAATGAAAATTATGAGTAGCACCAGTTCTCTCATCATTTAGCATTGGAGAAACACATACATTAAGATTTCTAGTTATCAACAAACATGTTATATCTATTAACAAATATCATAGCATTTTGATGGAGGATCTAAAGAACAAAAAGACGGGGAAGATAGGTGGCAACCTACACACCCGGAAAAGGGTGGAAGAAGAGATAGGAAGGGGGGGGGGGTAGAAAAGGGAAAGAATCATAGTTTAACTGCCGTAACCAAAATTCAGAAATATCTCCTGCCATGAACCATCGTCATATAGCCGCATGTGTGGCCCCCAACTAATCGCATTGACCATTTTAATGAAGATACACAAATAAAGTGAATCTCCACCGCCTGTCTTGTGATCTAGACGCTTGTTCCCAGCTCTTTATTTTAGAAAACCCTAAAAATAAAGCCTAAATAATTGAGATTGTATTTTGCTTTCTGAAGAGCACTTGTAAAATCTTCCTAACGTGAAGGCTTTTGTCACCATCAAAGCACGTGGCCCGCATGTGCGTTTCTTAAAACTTATTTTCAATAATTCAGACCTGCCAAGTTTGTTTGCCTTGCATTGATGCACAACATGCATGAAGCTTTTCTTGCCCTAAAATCAAAGTTTCTTCTTTCATATGCACTTTAGTGAAATGCGTATTCTAGTACTAAGACATTCAAAATGCGGTCTGCCTCATCTTCCAAATTAAAAGCAATGTGAAACTATGTCACGTACAAGGCATCGTTTGCTTTTTGTCTGGTGCACAATAGAAACATGTGTGTTTCAAACACATCCATCTAGTCCACTAATACGCCATTTCAACATTCTGCAGCAAAACTAGTATTCAATCCAGTAAGTAGCCTTCCAAATCCTGTGCATATTTGTCTTCATGCTAGATGGAGAATACTATATACGCTAGGTTAATTTGACACGATTCGTGATTTTTATGCTACATTTGAATCAAAATACATAGAAAATGAACAAGAGGCTTACCTCATTATGACGCACAGGAAGCTCATCATATTCAGAAGCACCAGCAAGAATATTCAGGAAAACCTATTTTAACGTAAGGGTAAATTTTTAAAAGCACATCTAAATAAAATAATATATGCTAAGAGTAATTTAAATTTGGCACTTACTTCTAATGAGGTATTTGGTCCTATGTTTGATCCAAACATTGACACAGTCATGTAGCTGAGATAATAGTGAGAAGCTATTGATCCCAACATCAGAGGTTCCACAGAATGCTCCGTCACTTTAATGCATCCACTGTCTTCTAGGTCTTCAAAAGTACTTTGCACTAACCTGCCCAAAGAAAAACAATGAGCCACGTAGAGCACAATCCTATGACCATAGTCTCGATGATTTCGCATTGGTACCTTGACAAGTAAAGGTTAACAGTTTCAGCTTCAGTGTCCTCCAAGCCATAGTAGGCGGGATTGACAACCTGTCAGATTGAAACAGTTGCTGCAACAGTTTAGAAAGATATCCAATAGGCTCTGTATTGAAAGATACAAGATTCAAAGAAATCGTCATAAGTTTTAGAAAACAATCATCATGAAAAATCTAAAAGGAAACCACTATATATACTCGATGATCAGACAACTCGGAATGAGAAAACAAAATAGGGGCTATATATGCTCGATGAACAAGCTAAAACTTATGATGATTTTTCATGATGATTTTTCATCATGAACAATCCCAGCCTCGCAAATGGAAATCCTGGGCTTTTAGATTGTTGAAAATCTAAAAGTCCGCACCAGGAGAGGCTGGGATTGAACAACCTGTCAGAATGAAACAGTTGCTGCAACAGTTTAGAAAGATATCCAATAGGCTCTGTATTGAAAGATACAAGATTCAAAGAAATCATGATAAGTTTTAGAAAACAAACTTTGTGTGAGTGCACCAAATATGCTTAGGATTGTCTACACCATAAGGGACTATGGTCACAGCTTGATTTTCAAAATTGGAAATTTACATCTACGCAAAACAATCAGCACCCTATCCCATCAGTCTAAGCTAGTTAGGTGCTTTACTAACTTCCAAGGATAAAGAGAAGGTAGGAACCGAGATTTGAGGGGTTATACATAAATTTTGGCAGAAATGATCAGATGAGAGATATGATATCTTTTAGTAGATCAATCGAAAAAAACTATATGGAACAACGACTAGAAGATCAAAGAGATACATTTCTGTCATCACCGTCTAGGGCATCTGTCTTTAAGTTTCTTAAATATTTTGTTTCCATCAATGTTCATTCAAACAAATTCCAGGTCTCCGGAATGTAATTTTTGTCAAATCTTCAAACACTGTTAGTCTATTTGCCACATCCCGTAGTAAAATACATGCTCTTTTGGTCTTATTCATCCCCTAGTAAAAATACTTGCTCTCTTGAACGACGGAATGACGGTTCTATCACGGTACAAGAAATGGAAAAGGGAAAACACGGGGTGGGAAATACATTTGCGAGGATTTCCCAGCCTCTCCTAGTGCGGACTTCTTCTGTGACCTCTTCTGCCCCTCTAAGGTCTATTTATAGCCTTTAATGCTGTGGACGTGCTCCTTGCTTCCTCCTCCTATAGGTGAGTAATGGGGTCGTAACAGGGACCCACCCCAACCTGAAGTATTTATGAGTTCCATTCATGACCACACTTATTACACTTGGTTTTATTTGATGAAGACTAAGGCAAAGGTTCCTCATAGTAATCAGATATTGAATGGAGATCATCAAAAGGAAGTTGTTCGAAATCAAAGATCTTGGTAACCTCAAGTACTTTCTTAGCATTGAACTAACTAAATCAAATGAAGGGATTTACATATGTCAGCAAAAATATGCATGTGGATCTTTTATTGGAGTTTGATATACTTGGTTGTAAACTTGTTTAAACTCCTATTTAGCTGAATCACGGACTGAATAAACAAGGACGCAAACTTCTATCTAATGACCGTGAACTCATATATAAAAGGTTTTTGGAGAACTTTCGTATTTAATCCTGACAGAAGTTGACATTACCTATGAAAGCCGTGGATTGGATTTTGTGGTACATGAAATCAGATTTAAGAAGAAGCATATAGTATTCTACGTTTCAACACTTACACATTGAGGGATACTGGGTTGGGCGCTATGATGATCAGAGATCTACCACAGGTTAGTATAACAACCTTGGTGGAGACCTTGTGACATGGAAAGCAAGAGATAGACAGTTGTGGCCAAGTTTATGGATGAAGCTAGATACAAAGCTATGGCACATTATCTGACTAAGTTGATTAAGCTTCGATTACTCATTCATGACGTTGCTATCTAAATCTATCCTCCAATAAAGGCCTTTATTGATAATGAGGCAGCTACAAATAAAGCTAATAATTCCGTCTAATATGATATAATCAAGAATATTGAGATAAGCCGGCATTTTATCAAAGAGAAGCTTGACTCTGGATATATTTCTATTCATTATGTTTGCTCAGGAAATCAAACTATTGATGCATTTGCAAAAGGCCTCACGATGGAACAACTAAACTCTGTGGACCTCTGACTCAAATGCCCAAAAAAAGGTTGGATTTGGCCCGAGGAGAAGCTTGAGGTCACTTGGGCCTTTCAGACCTTGACTCACTTGACGCATCTTTGGATCCACTATGCATACCTCATTCATGGCATTAGCTCAGGGGTTGTAAAAGAGTAGAACAGCCCAACTAGGCTGCCTAGGGCTTCTTAGTTTCTTTTTCTTTTTTTGCTCCTTTGTTTTTCTCGTACACCTGAACATCTAGGGTTACTAGACGTTGGATGCAGTAATCTAAAATCTCAACCTGGGAATATACGAGTGCCTAGTGATTGTGGCCAAAAAGGGATAACCTTATAGACTTAAACCAAATCTTACTGCAACCTTGTTCTGATGTTTGTGTGTGGATTCTGCACGTTTTTAGTCCCACTATCTAAGCATATTTCGTAAGGCTGACAGCCATGAAAAAAATGAAACAATGAGATCATAAACAGCGTGTTTCTTAGGTAGTCCGTGCTCTTTCCATATGTTCGAAAAATAAGGTTGGAGATAAAAGCTAAGCATCGACAGTTCGTTCACAGTCCAAATTTAATTAAAAAAAGGCACGAGATTAGATTTATCCGTGATATGGATAAAGAACCTGCAGATTCCCACACAAGACGATCCAAACAGGCAACAGAAATAAGAAGAAGAATAAAAATAAACCTTTCCGGTCTTTGGCAGCAGTTAGCACCTGGCTGCCTAAGGGAGGAGAGAAATCTATTGAAGAGAGGCATTGTACCATAATAAAACGAGGTGGAACCAGTAGCAGGAACAGTGGATGGGATTTAGCCAATACAGACGAAGTAAACAAGCGACTGGCGGCCAGTCGCATCAATCCGTGTTTATGTAAGAGAAATTAAATCTGGCGAAATAATAGTCTCCACTAATATACTACGGAAGCAAAGAAATGAAACAGCCCAACTACTATATGAGCTACCATTTCCATTCCAGGCGCAGAGAAGAAGCATATTTTTCATATATAACCGAGTTCATTTGCCAAGAGTATGAGAAACATAATAATGAACCAAAATTCGGGGAAAACAAGGACATCCACAGGAAAAAAAAAAATTATCCATGCTTTTTAAAGGTCATCCACAATTTCAGTTCATTTTATTTAACGAGAAATCAGAAGACATTAGGCATGGCAATATTTTTTTAACTAAACAGAAAATTTCCCCTATTCCATCAATTCAACCAATCTAGAGTTAAAATGAAAAATGAATACCAATCGGCGAAAAAAGTAAGTCCAAGTGAGATAATGGATTGCATCCTCCTTATGACTTATAGTGCCAGACACGATCTCTGCATTCATGTGATCGTGCAAATGCTCTCGAAGATTGCTTTCAACTGGGAACGGTTCATAAAGAAACTGACAATAAGATGAGAGGTGTTAGAATAGAAAATCCACAAAAAGTAAGGCCTCAACTTAGATCCATTCCATTTTTACCTTCTTGTAAAAGCTCTTTTTAGGTTCATGAACTAGAATTACAGCTTTCCCATGTTGGTCAAATTGTGGTCGACCTGCACGGCCCATCATTTGCAGAATATCTGTTATGGGAAAATCAACATATCGCTTTGCTTTTCCATCAAAGTATTCTGTCCCCTGCACACATTAAGAAATTAATTTTCCAAGGCAGATGTACGGTACGTATTATTATGGGGAAATAAACTAAAAAAATCATCACCTTAATGATCACCAAGTGAGCGGGAAGGTTCACACCCCATGCCAGAGTGCTTGTACTGATTAATACCTATGTATGGTAAAATACGTCCAAGACAAAAAACAAAGGAAATCCCTTTCAAAATCACTTTCTGAAAAATTAAAATATTATGAAACTAATAACTAGATGTACAAAATACCTGGATCCTATTATTTCCAAAGAGTTCCTCAACTAAAGATCTATCTTTATCATTAAGTCCTGCATGGTGCAGCCCAATTCCGAATTGCAGAACGTGCTTCAAATTGCTGTCGGTTATCTGTGAAACAATCATTTGCAATACTTCCTCTGGCATATTTAGAAACTTCCTTGGTCGTTCATCTGAAGCTGCAAACTAAATTTATGTTTGCACAATCTAAGAAACTGATTTCAACCAATCACATAGGAAACCGCGGACCATTTTTTTCTCAGAATTTGGTGAAAAATAATACCTGAATGAGATCTAATGCAGTAAGCCGTGTCTGCCGACGAGATGAAACAAAAATAAGGACTGGTTTTGAAGGTGAATGTGTACATATAGCAGCATATGCAGGCTTATTCATGCTGTTCATTCTTGGACAGTAGAATTTGCCTGGATAACCCTGTTTGTTGGACACGCATTTAGGAATTTACACGTCAGGTGCAGAACTAACTCGTGAAAGAATTCCTTTGAAGGGCAATTAACTCATAATTGCATAGTTGTAATGCCAATTACACATAAAGAAACCCACAAATTCGCGAGTGATGAAAATATGATAATATACAGGCAAGTCACAAAAAATCTAGAGATAGACAGTATTGTACTTCTTTTGAAGTTCCACACATGAATGATTAGTAAACCCAAAGACTACTGCCGGTTTTAAAAAAATCCACAATACACGCTTATTATGCAGAAAATACTTCACATGAGAAGGAAACCAAACAATAAAATTGAATGTCAAAAAAGCCAAGGAAAATGGAAGGAACAATGAAGAGAATCCAACAAACAGTGGTACTCAATGCATCATCTGGATAATAAACCTGAATAAATGTCCATGAATGCTAAGTTAAACTGTTCGGTGGAAGGTCCAGCTTGCATAGCTTGTATCTGACTGGCAACCTAAGAACGCATCAAAAAAATCTGCAAGAGGCCATCGATATATGCATTAACTTGCCTGTATGTGAACTTCAAGAGGCACGGGCCTCACGCTGGGCTTAAAATTGAACAGCCCAATATCTCGAACACCCAACCAATCAGCCAAGTCACTGAGATCACAAATGACAAGGTCAATACAGAAGAAAACAAAGAAAGCTTACAATAATCATGAGGATAATGCAAAAATGATCAAACTCCAAAACGCACATCATATGGGTCCTTTGAATACAGCATGTAAGATACATAGGAAAATGTGTAAAAAAATATAGGCGAGGCATAAAACGCCTAGTGAACATCGAAATAATTAAATAAGTTATCTTGCAAGGTATAGAATTTGTATGATTTTAGAAAAACCGAGTTCTACTGAGAGATATTTCCAACAAGAAACGTGAGATCCTTACTGGATTTACATATTTAAAGAGTCCCATTTAATTACTACATAGATTATGCTCAATTACAAAACATTGTTTTAACTAAATTGTAAAAATTTACAGCTGCTATTTTCGAAAATAACTACATATGAAAATACCACAGGTGTGAACATATTTCAGCATTCGTGCATGACCCTAGTCAACTTCAAAAGGATAACCTTCGACCTTATCAAATTAGGCAAACAAGCTACTCAAGGGCAAAGTACAGATTGCAGAGCTATTTGTTTTATTAAAAGTTCGTCTTATCATCCACATTCAGCTCACATGATAATCAAAGGCTATCAAGGAAACCAGAATTTTAAAGTGGCATCTATTTCAGTAAAATATTATTGAAAACTCCAAATCACTGAACGAAATAAAAGTGTACCCAGCATTTGCTAAAGCTGTTGATAGGCCAATGAAACGTATAGCACGTTCTGTTTGTGAGGATATATAACGCATCCTGGAAACAATAACCTGAAATATACATCAATTCTAAACCATGAGCTAGTTCGAGTAACAAAGATACTCAAATAAGCACAAATTGCCAAACAGAATGCAGGAAGGAAAAATATCATATAATCCTTACCATAATGAGAACCAAGACCCAGGTTTTTCTATTCGATTTCATCAACAAACAAAAACAAAAGATACCTCTAAAGATATTGGGGCTGCCTCAACCTACCAATTTTCCATTACTAAATTATATCTGCTGCTACAGACATTCTATCTAGTGCTGAGAGTATAGTGTGGCATGGAACAGTGTGCATTACATCACGTAAAGAGGAACTTTAGATGCAGAAAATAGAAGTGAACTGGATTAAGCATACTACTATGCCAATGGTATCCTACAGGTAAGCAATCACACGTAAAGGTTTTGGTTGAAGATAGTGTTTACTGTTATTATGCAGGTAGCTTGGGCAAGATACCATCAGTAAGCATGTACTTATTGTCTACCAAAGGCAAAACTATAATTATGATGGAATATTGCAAAAACGTGAAATAAGACGAGTAATGTCCTTCATACTGTGGTTGAAGTTCGTAGGAGAAAGCCGCCACGGCACAGTATGGTACTCAATTTGGAGAGTAACGCCAGGTGCAGAGGTTCACGCAGCTCAAGCAACTCAAGTATAGAGATGTGGTGGAATCATCGACATGCAAGATGAATCAGCTATCTGAACTGCAAACAGCAGGGCAGACCACATGTTTGAAAGGGGGAGATGTATTCCTTCATTTTGGGAGAGCTATGCGTAATTTGGTCTTTACCATATTAGTGTCCTCTATAATGTTTATGTGTAGGCATGTTTTGTAAAAAATTGCCAGTCTACAAGCATACCCATTTTCTTTTAATTTTCATGAACACCTGATACTATCCAACCTCTAAAAAATAACCCCACATTCGGAACTAATAGATGAGACTATGAACTCCACTTTCCTTTCTTGTTTCAAAAAGGGGAACGATGACTGTCTAGACAATTTATGCTAACTTTCACCAAATCATAAATCTACATATGCTTTCAGACAGTAACTGATAAAGGTATCATCAAAGAGATATATAAAAAAAATCCCATATTACACAAGAAATAACAGGCATTTCAGCTTCCACATTGAAACATGGAATTCATATGAGAATATTTCATTAAGAAATACCTCAAGAATGGGTCCTCGATCAGCTCCAAGTAAGTGAATCTCATCCAGAATCATTAGTCCTACCTATACCAATGAGTTTTCGCACATCAAAAGTAAAATACAACTATAGACAATAGGTTCTCAATGATTAAAGTCATGCGAAACTAAATAATTTTACAACGATTCGAACATGAAAAGTATGATAGTGACAAAAAATGAAAAATAACAAACAGATAGCAATCACTAACCAACTCAATTTATTAGATTGAAATTCAGTTTAATTTAGCACAGGTTACAACTCTTATGATGAGAGAAAGTCAACAAGTTGGTAAGTAACAGACTACGTTTTCCTTTCTGTTATCTACCAGTAATAAAGGATAGGTGAATAACAGTAAGTTGCGTTCGACAGTAGTAACCGGAATTAGCTAGCTTTCAGCCCATATTTGAAAGTTATAAAATAAGAAAGGGTTTTAAGAGACCCACCTTCATCACATAGGCTCGATTATGCCAACTGCGGCTGATACCATCCCATTTCTCTGGCGTGGATATTATGATGTCAGCCGACAGTAGTGCCATTAGATCTGGAGTAATATCACCAGTCATCTCAACCTAACAGAAATGCTCTTTTAGTTGCGCCTTTATAAACACTTACACATTTTTTCTTATTCTTCTATTACATTAAAGAGTTCCTATCATACCATTTTCTTGCCCAGCTGAGAAACTAGTCTTTTCTTCCAGTCGTTCATTCTTTCACGAACAAGTGCTTTCAGAGGAGCAATGTAAATGACCTGCGAGAGTGTTATATTAATACAGTTCTAATTTATTCCTCAGAAAGTATAGCTAAAATGTATATACCTTCATATCTGGCTGCGTGTTGAACAGACGAAATATTGCTAATTCAGCTGATATAGTTTTTCCGCTTCCTGTTGGCGCACCTAAGAGAACATTACTGTCCGAGTGATACAGAACATGAAATGCCTGAAAAAAGTTACCTTGGAGTATAAAGTAGGCCACTAGTAGAATAAAGTGAATAGCCAATGAAAGAGAGAATCAACAAACTTTTCAGTAGAAACACTACGGCACACTATATTACAAACCTGTGTTTGTATTGGATTGAAGTGTGAGAATTTATAAAGGCCTTCATAATGCTCATTTCCAAGCGCGCTTATGGGGAGAGGTTTCAAGTCAAGAAGTTCTGTGTGTGACATTTGAGTCTGAAAGAAGCTTGATTGATTATTGAAACGATGTATTATCAGTGATACATTAGTAAACAGGAAATAGATTACCTCAGGTAATGTGAGATTATGGAAAGAAATTGAATGAAATGCTTCTGCATGCAACCAGGAATCAGAAACAGCACGAATAAAATACTGGGGCGGATGCGGCTCAAAGATTGGTACAGTGAACGAAATCTTTTGGGGTACTCCTTTCGCCATCTTCTTTGTCATTGTGAAAAGCTCAGAATGATAAATATGGTCGTTCTCGGAATCCTGTTCCAAAATAAATGAGAATTTAGAAATAGAATCATTCTCGACGCATAAAGAGAAAACTACAGACTTTTGAGATGGGGTGATACAATGCAATAATGCAATGCCAGTCATCACCAAAACTTAAGAACAAATTGTTATAAAACATTCAAAATAGGCACCAAAAGAAGAACACAGGGGGGGCCACGACTCTATCACATTGCCTTGATGTGGGAAATAATTTGAACCACACACCCATCCGCCATTGCACTCAACTTAAATCTTTTTCCTTTTTTCCACTATTTTTCTTTCTCTACACTAATCCATCCATCTATCCATCAATCTATCTACCATCTATCTCAGTTGGTGTGTGTGTGTGTGTGTGTGGGAGGGAGGGAGGAGGGGGGAGATTCCCTTCACGTGCTGCACCTTAGTCTTCGTGTTTTTACGGATGGAGAATAATAAAGATAGGGCATCGACATTGGCCTCAGCAGAAGCAGAGGAACGATAAGACCATTGAGATCTTCAAAGGTTATAGCTAATAGGTTTGAATAGTAGGTACGAATCACAGTTCAAATATTTATTTTCTTGATGTATTCATATAATCCATGCTCTGCAAGACTAGAATAAATATACATATCTGGCAAGGGAGAATCATCTCTAACAAGATGACAGATCCATTTTCTCTACATCAGCAGGATCAATTATAACAAGTCACACACTCATCTATTCCAGCCTTCTCCCCTAATTAGCTTTATTTGTTTTTAGTGAGCTAGAGTTAAGTCGATTAGTCCATCAATTCTAACACTTTCTATACCGGTTCGTTCATTGGTTTTCAAGATTTTCTTCTAAAGCTGAATCTAAACCAAATGGCATAAAGCCTGCAGCATCTGAACCCATCTCATGTATTCCGTGTGAGGAAGGGTGGCAAAGGTCGAGTTATTGCAAAGCCCAAGATTGTCTCCCAAAGAAACCAGGTTGTGGGCGGATAAAGTGGACTTGGGGCTCGGGTCAGGGCGTAGCGTAACTACGGGAGTCATTCCATTTAGGGTGGGACAGAAGGTGTTGAGGGCGAGGAGAAAGTAAAGGGTAAATAAGGAACAAAAGAAGATAATCTTCAGAAATAAGAAAGCAGGATATCAAAAACGAGTAATCGTCTCAGGAGGTCCATAAATTCGAACTTGCGGATAAAAAAAAAACGCACAGCCAATAACTTTGGCTAAGAATCATGAGAGAAAAGATGCCAGCTGCAGATTCTGAGCGCATCAACTTACTGAATATCAGCATTGTCAAATTAGTGGTGGCTAAGCTAAGACCTCTGACACATTGCAACACAGTCTTGTACACACATCATATCAAGATGCTATATGGACATCAGGTTTTCATATGACTGGTGAACAATTTCTGCCAAAGGCAGAGAGAAAATTCTATCAAGAATCAAAAGGCTGATGGAAACAAAATAACAGACTCCTGAGTATCATTATACCTGTGCTCTCGTTGTCTCATTCACTCTGTGATATCTACAACTTACATTCTAACTTAATTCACATAGTTAAAAGCAGAATCCACTGAACCAGGGACAGCAAAACCTCATAAAGTTCATTCTTTAATTACACTCCTGTTTACCCGAAAAATGAACAATAAAACAGAAAATTTATCAGCATTTTATATCCCATTCACAATCTGTCTCTAAGTTTGCATTTCATGTACGAAGCAACCACGCATCAGATGACGTTTTGGTTTACTGATCAAGTTAGAAAAAAAATTAAGAAAAAACCTCCTAGTGCACAAAACGATCATACACACTTTTCTTAGTAATGAACCACATACTATAATACTGCAATCCCTACTACCTCCACGAGGATCCAAAAACGTTCAGCAGCTCCATGAAAACGATCCTTCCAAACAAAGTCTGGAGTAATAACCAAATCAACCTGAGATTACCAGGTAATACAGAATTAGATCTATGATGATAACCTAAATTAATATAGATGCGATTAGACTCCAAACACAAATGCAAAGAATACCTTGAGAACAGTTCTAGTAATTGGGCTGACGTTAGCAGACAAGTTGATCCACGGAAAATACCCCAAGCATTGCTTGACAAGCTTGCATTAAAATAAAATAATATAAAAATTTAAACTCTAGTCAATTTAATACTGTATGTAGGCAGTAAAAAAATTTATGTAGTCAAAGAAGAATACCTTCCCAGCAGGAATATAACGGACCAGTGCACCAATGTCGCTCTCCTCCATTTCATAAAGACGATCCAAGTCTGCACCTCTCTCTTCTAGCTTCCTCAAGATCTAAAACACATTAAAAAAGACAAGTGTAGTTTACATCATGATTGAGAGAAGACCAAAGGGGTAGAGTATTATACTAAAATACAGACATCAGCTGACAAATCCCTATCGAACTGTCTGAGAGGATGTTGATGTGGCCAAATTTGCCGATCCACAGCCTTGCAGTAGTCCAACATAAAAGAAGTCAACTCGCACCATCCCCGCCGCAAACAGATTTCAAAGAGTGCACGCATAATGCGAGCCAAACTTGCACTTATATAAGTTGCATCCGATATCAACGAAAAACTGTCTATAAAACCTCTTGATATGTACACCTGCAAATCGTTTAAGCGCATATCAAACATAGTGATAAACACTACCAAAAGTTTGATTCAAGCAAGACTTACAAAAAGAAAAGCATCTCACTTGAATAAGGATTGCAACTTTCCCATGCTTGTTAGAAGGACCACCCTTAACTTCCACCGGACATGATGTTTTAGCCAATTTCTCAAGCTCGTCCTGCTCCTCATCTCTGACAACAATATTCTCAAACTCGGAGGAATGGGCCACCATATTAATTATCTGAGAGTGAAGCAAATAGATAATAGTAAACTTTAAAAAATATTATTTTACATTAAATTAGAAAATATCCATCAATTACCTCACTGTCATTCATGTGGCGCCTGAGCATTTCATTGTAAGTTTCAACACTTGTGTACTGAATGTAAAAGTGACTAGCTATTCGACCAAGTTCAGTGCAATAGAAATTTCCACTTTTCTCATCAAACCGCATCATTTTGGCTTTGTCAAGTGCACGTGCAGCATCAGTTACAAGAGACTTTTGCTTGGAAATCAACAAAGGATCCCCAATGACCTGAAAGAGTGCATTGAACACATATATCTCAGAATATAAAAAGCGATATCAGTACAATCAAATATTTTAGGGAACATTCTTCAAATAGGGTTGTCCTTTGCATAACTTTTAGATCGGGAAAGTGAGAAAACTCATCATATTCAATGGTTCTTTGCAATTAAAACCATTCATCCAACTCATGTGATAAATTAACATTTTTTAATAAAATTATTTTTCTTCCAAAGTCTTAATTTATAGAACTCAAAAGGAATCTCACGAAGATTGGGAATCAGCCTCTTACAGATCCAAAACAAGACCAGACCATCTGGGCCAAAAATCAAGTCACATTATTAATTCAGTGCAAATAAAAGCAACTCTATGATGATGATGAAACTCCTTAAAAAATCATAACGATTAGGTTACGGTCTTCCAGACATGAGTAAGACTATCAAGCACCCTCCCAAACTCCCAATTCGCTCACTTTCTATAAGAAATTGTCTCCGCAAGAGACAGCTTGTAATAGCTTTGGAAATTGAGCCAGAATACACAGTCGAATCTCATGAAGATGATCCAAAGAAAATTGATCAAAATGACAAAAAGATAAGGACTAGTGCACAATTACTCTCTTTTTTGACAAAAGAACCAGGAACTTTCATAAAATTCCATTGATTTGAAGTTGAATTCGTCAGTTACTGCTGTTCTTCCCGGGGACTTTTCTCTATCGAAACATGTGCCTTGATTCACCAAATCAGAAGATTGTGGAAGCTCCCAAGGCTAGGAGCCAAGGGTGAGATTCGGACGATACTAGTGTCCCACCCCAACATTGTTACGAAGGTGAACTGGATGGACGGACTCAGAGTCAGAGCATAATCAACAATGGGACTGGCAAACATAGTCAGCCATGGGCTATCCAAATCAAATCATCACTGGGTACAAGGGAAGAATGACAGAAAAAGATCCATAAAAATGGCAAAATCATAATTAAAATGAAAGGAAAACGAACTAAATAAAATACATAGGAAGACATCACTTGTTCATACTCCTAATTGTAAAGACTCAATAATGTAAAAACTGTGTTGATATGCATTTATATTAATAATGCAAAGCTAGTGAATTTAATTATAAAATTTATTTAGGCATTGATGCCAAAGGTGATTAAGTTTCACTTACACAATCTACAGTTTATTTTCTTTTTTGTAAATGAAACAATTGAGATCAATTGTTTCATTTTTCTCAAGGGATGACTGGGGAACCGTCAGCCAGAATGTCAGAGTAAATCAACCGAACTCAAGTTTGGCTTGCCCAGACCAGTGATGCCATCAATTACGCATCAACGTACTATCAAGGAGACGAAAATGAGAATTTTTAATTAAATAAAATTACATAGAAATAGTAAATAGAAGGAACACAAGATGGATCTCATCATTTGACAATAATAAACGCCTTTTTATTTAGCATGTCATATAACTTGTTTAAACAATGCGTTGAAAAAAACTTTAAAATTTCCTCTCGCCTTCACTCAAGACAATCACCTTATAAGCATTACAAATTATTTCATCAATTGTCCACCATTTGAGAATACTGAAGGTTATGCAATACCTCATCCCAGCTTATACCGTAAGCCAAAGGATTAGTCTTCATCCTTATGAACAGGTATGTGTACCCAAGCCAAGTACAAGCTTCTTTAACGTTAGTCACTGTCCCCAAGGCTACCTCTGCATTCAAGTTGTCCTTTAACGCACTGATAAACTGCATGTTTCATGAAAAATCAATAAATCAGAACTACTAACTAATTCATGTATAGGTATGGATATTATATTAGATGGGACAAAGAAGAATACCAACTCAAAACATATTATCTCAAAAAAAGTTACGAAATAGTATGATACTACAGTGCATAATGTAATAAAATTTTATTTCTTAAAACTCAAAGAAATCAAACATCTATTTAAAAATAAACATGATCCACTCATGCTTTTTTTATCAATTCTACTATCAACAAAATCAAAATCATAATATCTTACAAATTGATATTTTGACTCTTTGGATATCATATACCTAAAACTCAATTAAGTACCTAAAAACTCTTTTGATAGTGACGAGATGAGACTCTTTAAGATTGTATTGAAACATAACACATAAACAAACACTAAATAAAATATCAAGTCTACTTATTCTCAAATACAATAAAAAACCAATCATTCCTCTATGTAATTTCTTATCAATTCCTTTTACTTTTTCATTTATGTCTAGTTTGATATCTGTTCTCATTAGATATTTTTTAGACTTTACATCATTCATTTTAAATTTCTTAAGTAACTCATTTGTCTACTTCTCTTGAGAGATGAAAATTTTATTTTCTAATTATTTAAATTATAAATCAATAAAGGAAATCAATTCTCTCATCATATTCATTTCGAATTCAGTTTACATTAAAAATGAAAATTCATCCCACAAAGATTCATCACTTGCACCAAAAATAGTCTCATCAACATATCTTTGAATAATCACACCATATTTTCCATCTCTTTTAATAAATAGAATTGTGTCTACATTTCCTCTTTAAAAATCATTTTCTAATAGAAATGAACTTAAATTTTATATCAAGTTTTAAAACTTGTTTTAGTTCATATAATGTTCTCTTTAGTCTAAAAACGTGATCAAGAAATTCAAGTCTTTTCAAAACCAGGAGGCTATTTAATAAAGACTTTTTTTTAATAAGATCATTCAAGAAAATACTTTTAACATCCATATAATATAATTTAAAATTATTAGAATGAGTAAAAGATAATAGAATTCTAATTACATCAAGTTTAACTATAAAAACATAAATATCTTCATTATCTATCCCTTCTTCTTGAACATAGCCTTTAACAACTAACCTTGTTTTATTTCTAATTACTTCCCCTTATTCATTTAGTTTATTTCTAAATACCTACTTTGTTTATACAACATTTTGATGTTCAGACTATATAACTAAATGTCATACATAACGTCTTAAAAAAAATATGTGGACATAAAGGAAAAATAAAACAAGATTTGACAAACTGATAACGGATGCAGCGATTTATGAAAGCTAATTAGAACACGAAAAAAGAATTTAAGGAAATGATAAGTTTAAAAACTGTTAGCATAAAGTCTAAGGTATGCCGAAGCTGTTTCAAGTTGTCCCATGTTAGGAATGTAGAAAGCAGATTAGTAAAAAATTAAACATTGAAAATGGAATACTTCAGAAAGTTAATTAATTAAACACGGAAATGAAATAACACCTGACTTTCGATGGGGAGTTGACTTGTCAGCAACCGCAAATAATGGGCCAATTTATCATGAGTAGTGATAATAATTCCTTCTCCACTTTTGTCAAATTGAGGTCTTCCGGCACGTCCAAATATCTAAAAACAAAAATGTTACTCAAATAATATCTTTTCACAATAAACGTATAATGAATGGTAGTCTTCCAAAAAATAAAGTAACAGTATGTATCTGACCTGCATAACATCAAGCATGCCAAGATCCCGCCATCCTCCAGCTTTTGGATCATATATTTGGGTTCCCTACAGTAATTTTACACATAATACACCAACAAATAAGTTAATTGAAGCATGGGTTGTGCACACTTCCAATCCTTACTGATGGATGGAAGAAAGAAGGGCATGTTTAACATCCTAAAGAGAAAAACATAACCAAGAAAATCTACCAGAAAAATAGGATTTGTATTACATACAATAAACCAAAAATATCATAACATGCATGATGATCAAGTGTTTCGAGGAAGTAACATCGTGCATTTAGTCATTGCCTCAATTCAGAAGCATGACGATTACCGACTCTTGAGTTAAAATTGGTTTGATATTGATCAAAACGTTTTAATTGTTCATAATATATAATCAGTTTATATTATTTCACCGTTCAATTGTAAACGTGTCTATAATGATATTCGTTTGTACTCCCTAAGAAAAATCTCATAAAAATTTCGGATTCATTTGTGGCGGTTTTGTTCCTTTTTTATTTTTATTTTAGAAATTTTATTTTCCTCAATACAAAATATTCACCGTAAAGCAAAATAAACAAAAAACAAGCTACATCAACACCAGCAAATATCCTGTTGGAATGACTACGAGCAGCCAACTACCAGCCTTTTGGGCTATGAAAAATGGGAAGATATGCCTATATACATGAAATTGGGAGTAGAGTATATCTAAGATTGTCCAAACTACTAGAAAGTTTGCGTTCCCTCCTGCGAGGTATGCGTTTTGATTTTTCGTTGTCAATAACTTTCAGCAAGATAGCCTATATATCCGGTCAAAATTCTAGATCGTGTCTTCATTTACGATTTTGCTTCTATTGAAAGCAGCAATGTGTTCTAGTTGATACACAACCATATACTTACAACTTTAGAAACGTTTACACCGAGAAAAACGGTATCATCACAGCACTAATGTCCACAAAGGAACTATCAAAATCGGGGTCTCAATGGGTAGGCCTGGCAAGCCACTCTCTAAGGCTAGGTTCCCAGGGTGGGACCAATTCTGAACATTCGTACACCCTAGGTTCAAGCTAGGGTACCTTATAGGCTATTCCTTTTTTTTCTTTACTCAAGCCGAGAAAAACTGGTGGACCTTCTCGGAGATACTCAAATCAAATTAATATATATGGGGCATATTAACATGGATGAACACAATTACTGGATAATTTTCGGATAAACATCTTCTAGCTGGCATTGATCCAAGCTATTACCACCCACACAATAACAATTACCCTGGAGGATCAAGAAATTGCAACATATGTCAATCTGATAGCCTTCATAAAACTTACTTTTATGATGACAGTGTGAGCTGGTAGATTTACTCCCCAAGCTAAAGTTGCAGTGCACACAAGAACCTAGAACAGGATAAAAAGGTAGCGTGCTGAATCTGATGTCAGAGATACATCAAAATCAAAATAAGATATAAACATACCTTTAATAGACCATCAGAGAAAAGACGCTCAGTCAAGTTTCTATCAGATCGTAGCATCCCCGCATGATGAATACCAATGCCAAATTCAAATAATTGAACAAGTTCTCTGTTTCTAGATTTGTTAACCTCCTTCTGCAACGATTAAATGAGATATGCTACCTTCTATATTGTAAAAAAAATTAAAAAACAATGCAATTTGAACAACCTTAATCAGGTGAAATTGAGGGTGTTCCTCATTCTTCAATAAGTCTACACAATCTTCCTTCTGTGCAAATTCGGTCTGTTTCAATAGAACGTAAGGACGGTAAGTAACAATCTACAATTCGAATTTCCATCACATCATACGAGAAAAGATGTCATACAAAAGCGAAAAACTAACGAAGGCATCAATTAGAAGCTAAAAGGGGTTCTAAAGGATAAAAGCTAAGTTCATGAATTCCCTTCATCTCACATCCAACAGACCGTTTTTTCATGCAGAGCTCCATCTCATTTTTACACAATTTTCTCCATGAAAATATTCATGTCGATAACGAACAGAGCAATACTGCACAACAACACCACCACTTTACACGCTACAAAAAGGCTACTACGACTTCAAGTTAAAGGACATTGTGTCTGATCATGTCAATGTCTGTTTTGAGATAACATTTAGAAGGAAAATAACCAAAAAGATGTCTTGCTACTTAAAGAGGTGTAATTTCCAATAAACAACACACAAATCACTTTCCCTCTTGAAACAAAATATCATCCACACACTTCAACAACCTCTCCCTTATTCCTGTGTTGCAAAAAAAAAAATTTCTGCAACTTAAAACCAACATAACAAATATAAACGGCGTCCAATGAAATTACACATTCTTCCACGTTTAGGAAACACAAGGCCAAGACTTACTGTGATATATCTGACCAAATATAATAACAATTAGGATTCATTTTCTGCAGATCAGATTGCTGCCAGCCAAGTTTCTTCAACATTTGTTTCATGATCTTCACAGGGATTGAAACAGAGTTCGAATCCAGAAAAACGAACAATTAGACCTGAATTCAATGGTTAAATTTACAAAAAACTGTCTGGAACTGAACCTGGTATGTTCTACACAACTCAACGAAACGTAGATGGGAATTTCCAAAGTCAGACAGCACATTGTTCTCTATACCCTGACCAAATATTGGAGCCATCAGTCAAGATATCAACCCAACAACACCAAGCTATTTACGTTTGAATCACACCCTCCTAAGATTTAACGACTAGTAAATCTGGCTAAAATAATTTCCATTGCCAGGAAAATCAAAGAAAAAAATTCAAGGAAATAAAAAAGGGTTGAAATAAAGATAAAAGATCTGATACTCGCCATATACACTCGCCATATTGTTCAAGACATCCAGGAAGCAAAGGCAAACAGTGGACTTACTCGGGCTTCGGATGAGTGACTTTGGCAAGTTGTAAGTACTCGTACTAGCATGTTCACATATGATTTAGGAGAAATACAGCATATTGAAGTTCACACGATCAAAATTAAACAACTTCTCAAATAAACATTACAATATACCAGAGTCTTTGCAGTTCTCCCAGTATCTTTGCGAGCATGAACAAAAACCATCACTTGGTGGCCTTGTTTTAATGACTCCACAACCTGATCATTGATTGTGCAAAATAAAAAAATTAAAGCAACAGTTGACGCTTCAACACTTCTTAAGAAGAGTGAAAATGATCCAGCTACCTTGGAAAAACAAATTTCATTCAACTTTTCATTTCTTTTAACATAATTCTGTTCTGTTATGCCAATGTATTGCTGCGCTAGTGGCACTGGACGGTAATCAGGACCAAAAAAGAACAGCCCCGTCTGAGGATTTACCCTGAGAAACTGCGCAACCTGCGCAGGTAAACAAAGGCACAACATATTCAGAAAGTAAATATCTTACGGATTGAAATCAATAAAGTTACAGCAGTGCACAAACTCGTGCATAAAACAACCTCCAGATAATTTGGCAGTGTCGCAGAGAGTCCCAAGATTCTGATCATAGTTTGTGATGACTCAACCTGGAAGCAAATTCAAAGGTGGCACTTAAGATGAAGAAGACATAAGATGTCCGGAAACCATATGCAACAGGCACATAGAGACCAAATAAAAAATTTATTTCGAAACAAGTAACTATTTCTAAAGTTCAAGAAATAGTACCAAATAATAATAAGTCAAATAACCGTAATGAAATGATCAATTAGACAACCCACTGTAAAAGAAAAGTATGACATGAATCACGAAGAACGATTATTCTTAAAGAAAAAACACTCAAGACTTCAGTTTTGAGCCTGCAGTAAATAATTGCAGTGAAAGAAAAAAAAGTTCACATGAATCAAATATGTACAAAAAAGGATCACGTCAGCCATCTTCGTGCCCATCAGCTGATGAGAGCTGGAAGAGGTAACACAACCGAACATGGCCAAGATGATGACTGCATATGATGCAAAAAGTAAAGAGCATGTATCATCGCCAGGAACAGGAGATACCAAATACAATCAAAGTTATCAAGTTAGCTTTGTTGCCTCGGTACCATAACTGTGCGGGCGTGAGGATTTCAGCTGGAAAATTTTCATCATTGGATCGTATTTCTAAAGAGAATATTAAGAGGTGCATCCAAGATCCACTACCAGATACCCCACTGCCTTAGTTAACAAAGCCATATGTAACAAGAGAATTTGATGACTATCATGCCTCAAGGAGATTATTTTCATTCCATGCATGTATGTCTCAAAACGCTTTTTAAGGATTTCCGTGCTTTATGTTATGAAACACATGCATGAAGTACATTGAAAGGATCGCATCATTGAAATGAATTCCCGCATGATGGTTTTGATGGATGAAATATAAGCAAAGGATTGCTTTTCGACAACAAATATACTAGGATGTGACCCTAGAGATGAGTTACCTAAAGAAAAGATAAACTAAAATTGACCATTTTGATACAAGTCTACCAAAGATAAAATTCAACGTAGGAAAGAACTCTAAAAATTCCATCCCATAAATTTCAGATCATCTTAGTATCTAAAGTAATATAAAAACCAGATCATACTTACTTGACGGAGGGTTCGAGCAACGAGGGCTTCTATAACAGGACCTCGATCATCATTTAGAAGATGTACTTCATCAATAATTAAGAGCTTCACCAGCATAGACATTGACATATCACTGCTTTTGCGGGTAATGACATCCCATTTCTCAGGCGTCGTCACTATCATCTGAACACCAGAACAAAAGCTTTACTGGCTAGTCCTCAATTGTGCAATATCATAAAATTTGCTCAAGCAGAGATACAAACCTGAGTTTCTTCAAGTTCATTCTTAGATAGTTGCATGTCTCCTGTAAGTTCTCTAACAGTCAAGTTTAAGGGTGCCAAACGACGACCAAATGTTGATGTAACTTCTGCAGCCAATGCCTGGTGTGGAAGATCACATAAAGAACAAGCATATTGTAGTAAAAAAAAAACAGTAATAAGATGAGAAAATCATACCTTCATTGGTGCAACATAAACAATCTTGAATTCTTTTTTGTGTAAGATACCTCCATGAAAGTGCTGTCTAATCTGCAATATATACACCATTTTTCTAATGATTTATGGCATTTGTAGCATAAAAAATGCATACGATCATCAGCACCATATTCTAAATCTTTGGCACAATTAGGTAGATAGGTGTTCAAAGAGATAATTTCTTCTAGTTTTCCATTCAACAAAGGAATGAAAAATGTGCGCAGTAGCTTTGAGAAAATGAGAGCTTAAAGGAGCTCCTGAAAATCACCTCGTGCAGAACAGCAATCATAGCAATATTTGTTTTGCCAGCACCTGTTGGCGCACAAACCTAAAATTATACTCATCAGATTTCGTGAGATAAGGATCTTTACTTCATCAAACTACAAATGAAATGATGACAGAAGGAAAGAAAAAAAATTCTAATGAGCTTTAAACCATAGAGTTTACCAAGATGTTTTCATTTGTATGATAAGTTGTCTGATATATGCGGCTTTGGATGCGATTCAATGACTTGTATCCATGAAATGCAGCCTGAGCAAACTCGTCCAACTCTCCTATTTCAATCTGATAAAAGTGTATAGAAAAGTAAAATCATAATCACATTCGTCTCATGAAAACCAAGCAAGTACCACTCTATATTTTAGAGAAACCATCATACTGACATTTCAACAATCATTTTTGAAAATAAAATAAATCCTGCATGTACTCAGTGAATTTTTGTCGAGAATCCAGCAGCCCTCAGGTCTCTCCCAAGCACCTCTGATCTTTGCCTCCTACAACTGCGGCTTCCTCACGCAAGAAAAAGGAAAAACGGGAAAAACAGGCCGAAGACCTCAGTTCTTGTTGTACAAGAAAGGTTACACACTAGTTAGTATTTATACTACCTAGAACCAGTCCGGTTGAAGTTGAACCAGTTTAAGCCAAACCAGTTCGATGTAAAATAAGGCTAAACTATGAGAAAGAAATCACTCTTATTTCTAAAAATTTTATTATTAGTCTAAACCAAATTCCAAAATAAAGATTATTTAAAAACTAGCAAATTTTGTGTGATGGCACCCATGTCCACAGCAAATGTGATTCCTCTGTGGAACATTAGATGGGAATCCGAAGGATTCCACACTGTTGATGCAAAAAATATGGAACCAATATTCATAGGATAAGTTTCCCCACATGACAAGTTCGTTGCCCATGGTAGAGTTCACCCTAAAATTTAAAGCCCAGACATCAATATGTGACATGTCCATAAATAGTGTTGAAGAATATAGGCAAATATAGGGAAACATAGGGAAAAATAGAGGAAGAGATACATGGAGAGAGAGAGAGAGAGAGGAAACCAGTCCTCACAAAGAGATGGGAGAAAGGCTGACAGCTAAACTCACTATCCCTAGAGTACACCATCTCTTATATAGGAACAACCCTAACATAAAAAATACTATAATACCCTTCTATATACTAACACTTCCCCTCAAGATAAACTTTATAAAAGTTCATCTTGACACAATAAAAGAAAAAGTCACTAACAATATAATTCATATGCAACCATCTATAGTAGCTACCTTACAATGATGTAGGAGACATTCGACACTATTAGATTAAAGCTCCTCCAGTCAAGAGTCACACTACCTCCAAAGTGAGCAGCAATACAAGATCAAAGCTCCCCAAACAAAAACAATGTTACTTTCAAGGTAGACAATAATACTAAATAAAAGCTCCCATATATAAGAGCAATGTTACCTCTAAGACAAGTAGCAAGACTAGATCAAGGCACCCCTAGATAGGAGTAGTGCTACCTTCAACACAAGCGATAATACTAGATAAGACTCCCATAGACAAAAGCAATGCTACCTCCAAAGTGTGCAACGGAAGTGTGGTGGACCCATAACTCACAAGTCCCATGATTAGAACTTGGCTATGATACCATGATGTAGAATATAAAAAAATATAAGAAAACATTGGGAAAAATAGAGGAAGAGATATATGGAGAGAGAGAGAGAGAGAGAGAGAGAGAGAACTTCTATCCTCACAGAAAGAGGAGAATAGCTAACAGCTAAACTCACTATCCTTAGAGTACATTGTCCCTTATATAAGGACAAACCCTAACATAAAAATTACTAAAAATACTATTCTATATTCTAACAAATAGAAAAATAGATTAAATATTATTTAAGATGTAGATGCTTGGTGGTGAGATGTCTCTAAACTTGAAGAGGTGTTGGTTGGACTAGGTGCTCTGAAAGAGAGGTCAAACGTACTACCTATACTTGGAGATGCAAAAGTCCATTTGTAATTAAAAATATCTATTTGCCTTCAACAGTCAGTACTATCAAGATATAATTCGGGATTGGTATGATAGAAATTTCCAGGTTAGAGTGTTGGAAGACTAAAATTTGCATGCATGTAAAACTGATTCCTTTGAAACTTGGACCTCTCTCCAACAGATCAAGACGTGAAGAAAATTTCCTTTTACAAATAGGTTAATGTGGCCAACAGAGGACCCCACCAGGTCAAATGGGAAAAACAGGGAGAAGAAGAACAGATCTGGCTGTTTGTTCTATTATCCCTTAATAGGGTTTTTCAGTTTGCACCCCTTTCATCAGCCTCGTTTCCAAAATTATTTTGGGGTATCCATTCCCTTGGCAAGACATAATGTCAAAATTTATCAACTATAATTTTTCCCAGGTTCCACAATGATGAGAACACCCCTGTTTTTCGATTTTAAAGATGTTCCACCCTTGTTTTTTGGAAAAAGCTGACATCATTGTTTAAAAATAACATTTGCAGAAATTTGACATTCTTCAGGGGGTTGGTGGGCAACTGTGTACTTCCTAGAGATAGCCTCACTGAGAGCAGGGACCACCCCAACATGATCCATTGTTTCTGTCATGGAAAGGAAGAATACCTGGGTGCGACAGATGTTCTTCAATGATGGATAATAATATAATCTTAGGTTGTGTGGATCAAAACCATGTTTACAGTTAGCCTAAGTCAGACCAAGATATTGCAATGGAAGGACTAAAATCTAATAGTTCAGAAGTTTCAATAAAGTTATAAAGAAACTAGAGAAAAGACAAGGGTTTGTTCATCATTTATGATAATAAAGCGAAAACACATATCACGTATAGATCCTTTGTGCTGAAGTAGGAACCAAAAGTCTACGCACCACCTAGAGGATGAAAGTGTGAACTAACATCAAAATTATGACACATTTTCAATCACAGCTTGTCATATCATCTTAAGGAACATAGATTACTTATTTATCAAGTGTTTCCAAGTATATGAGTATGTTTATGAAAAAGATCAATAGATGGTTTGCCTTGGTAGATCCCCACATAATGCAACACAGAATCAAGAGTATTTTGGCCCAGCAAAGCCTAGTGATCTGATTGATTAGCAAATGAAGAGAAAAGTAGTTGTAACTCACATTCTCAATTCAAGTAAAATAAACAACAAAAGAATAACAAAAATCATCCTTCATCAGCAAGCATTACCAGTTTCTCATCGGGTTTCATTGGAGCTGTTGGTGTAGGAGGAATCTTAACTTCTTCATATCCACTATGATGATGCCTTGTTGTTCCTTGGGGAAGAGCTGTAACTGAAAATAGCTTGGTATCTTGGCCAGTTCCAATTATGTCATCAAAGGGTTGTTTTCTCTCACTGGCCTGAAGTAAAGAAAAAAAACTTTCTTCAGAAAAGTCATGCTCATTCCCATAATCAGCTGCACGCCTGTGCCGTTTCTCTTCCTTTCGCCGAAGTTTATCAATTTGCTTTTCAGCCTCAGTTTGAATAGTGACCTGAAAGAAGAGCAGATATTAAACACTCGAAAAACCCATAGAAGTTAAAACAAGACTAAGATAACTTCAATATGAAGCAAGATATACCTGGATTCCATAACTAGGCATCCGTGGTTGACCATTGGATGATGGTTTCTCAGATTTCAGTACATGAAGCCCGTGATGAATGGCATCTGCAAGATCCTTACGATGCTGTAGAAAGAAAATGTAACCTTTATAATCTTATGACAGGAGAGATCGATGACATTTATGCTTTCCAAACTGTGACCGTTACAATAGACAGAAAAGCCAAGAGCATGTTATTTCAAGCTAAAACACGGTGGAATTCGAAATGAAAATGATGAATCATCTCCTTAGGCATATGTTTACCAAGATAAGAATAGCACTAGCCCATTGGTAACCCAGCTGCCTGCAGACGATCTTATAATGAAAAATTAAAAACAATAGAATTTAACCGTAAGAGATAAGACGAAAATATTGTTGTTACTTTTTCATGAAACAACTAAGAAAACAGGAAAGATGTCATAATAAACAGTAGGTAAAACTTCATTTTATGGAAGCCATAGATATTGTCTTCTGAATAGAGCCCAGTAAATATAGAAGACGGCATGAATGGTCATGGGGTTTTAGCCATATTTTAAGCATTAAAAAGGATTTTAAGAACGTGATTGAGGAGGTCGAAACCGGATCTGTTAAAATCAAGCATTGGAATCCACTCAACTGATACTGATCCCAAAAAGGAGACCAAATAAGTGACCAATTTTAACCCAATTGGCTTTTGTGAAAAACTGAAAAGGTTACAAGATAACAGGTTTTAAGCAATAGACTTACCAGTGCGAAATGTTACCGGCGTAAACCTAATAAATTAGAAGGCAACTAGTCACTTTTTTGCAGGGGATGCCTAAAAAAGAATAGGTAGATCAAAGTTTCGGACACTGTAAGAGCTGCAAAGTTCTTATAGGAAGAAGATTAGATGCAGTCATTTGTCAATATTTCATTGTCGACATGAACTAGTTTCAAAGAAATGTGTCATCCAAAAACAGACCTAGGTAAGTTTAACATCATGACAATGTTGAAACACTGTAACTGATTTTAAATGACAGCATTATTAAGTCCCCGACTTCTATATGGTTGAGCTTTAAGTAAGAATTATTCTGGATTTGTAAGGATTTTCCCTACTGCCACACCATTGTTAAGCATTGTCCAATGTCATTACAGCACAACACAATGGCGAGTCAAATGGCTTAAGCAAAATAGTAGCCGTGTTCCTCCCACAATTTCTATTTTTAGACAGGACATGCTCCTGACGTGAACTTTTAAAAGCCAACAAACATCTTAGGTTAATAAATGGAGGAATGTGAGTAAACTACTTCAACACTCAAACCCTTTACATAATTATTTAACATTTAGACGGAGATACAAAAGTCATCCAACAACTTGGTTAAAAATTTGAGCATTCTAACTGCCTTATATACTGAAACCATCAACCACGTGTAAATCTAAATTGGCGCTGAGATGTTCCAAAGCTCAAAAAAAAATAACGAGAATGTCATGTTCGCCAATATGTAGCTTGTTTCATGGAGATCAAATAATGACTCTCACCATTAGAAGCTCTTGCACAGTTTCGATGGCACCATCTCCGACAAGATCCAACAAATCGGCAGCTATCTTAACAACAGAAATGATGGAGGTCATTACAGGTTAGAGAAAGAGGTTTTCATTTTACTGTAAATCGTCATAAAGCAGTGCTATATGGAATACTTCAAAGAAAGAAAAAGTACCTCATCACCTGCTTTGTCTGACACAAGTACTCGACAAAGAGCCATTGCAAGCTCATCCCCAGAAAGCTGTGAACCACCCCCTTGGACTATCAGATCACAAGCATTCTTTAGCCACTTCAAGTTCAACCTTTCCCCGTCGGTACCAAAATGACTGTTTCTAGACTTAATATGACTATTCTGTTCCTCTAAATGTGAAAATGAAGTAATAGAAATTTCATCCTCTAAAGGCATCCAGCTTTCCCCTGGCAGATCCACGACAAACCTGGCAGGAGCTTGGAAAAAAAGATCAGACCCAAATTCACGAGATTCATCTACACCGATATCTGGACTATCTTCTTCAGAAACCAAAGCCTCATAATTCCTATCCTGCAGTTCAAAGAGTCTCTTAGCTGACGAAACCACTTTCTTTAGATGCGATTCTGAGATGGGGCACCCAAGGAGCCTTTCAAGCTCTTCCCTGAATAAAATTCCAATGAAAATGGAATGAAGAATGGCATTTCTATAATTAATGCACTAAAAAGGAGGCTCATCCAAAAACCATCTAAATCATTTCAAACTGCCATGCAAACGAAGATGCAACTTTAGTAATATGTCAAAAGAATCTTCCGTAATTGAAACTTCTCTAGATTATGCAAATACACTACGTAAATTGTGCAGAATGATTTCTAAGACCACGTATCTCATTACTCCCCTTCACAGACATGACACAAAGAAAATCAAAAATAAAGTTCATCCATCACATCAAACAAAGTAGATACATTTGAAGCGAGAAAATGCTGCGTCGCAGAAAAGGATTGGCTAGTTCATAATTATGTCTAAAAGATCTTTCATTACTCCCTTCCACAAACAAGAAATAAACCATTCCAAATAAAGTTTTGTCCATCAAACTAAATGAAGAATATATTAGAAGTGACATAAAGAAATGCCACTAAACAGTCAGACATAAATACTTTGAAATCAAAAAGAATCATCACAACCCTATGATGGTGCCCCCTTCCAACAGGAATAAATATTGTTCAGTTGGGGAGTTGACGAAGTTGGGGAAGAGGAGAAAATCTCCCAAGCTGTGAGGGAATGAAACTTGCAAAAGGCTTAATCTGCACCATGTCACGCATTGACAGTATAGTTGCCACAGGGTCATCAGAAATAAGAAATGGATGTACCATTTTTAACACTCGTCGAGCCTAAGGGGTATATACAGATTACTTTCAAAAAACAGTGGTACATAGTTTGATAATAAATATCCGCCCATTGCACCACTGGAATAACTTTCGTGAGAACAGCTTCACCATAACTAATAAAAAAATGTAAGCAAAATAGAAATCTACACAAAAGGCCTACAACAAAAAGATGAGATGAAATTTCATACAGAATGAGAATTTACCGAACTTAACAACTTTTCACACTTACTTTCTATCATTGATCATTTTACTGTCGCCAGAGTCCAAATCCACAACACTGAATAAGTTATATATACTTTTTGCCACCTCCTGAAATTCCTCATGTACCACTTCACTGCTGATTAACTCCACTACAGCCGCAAGGTATTGTCTATAAGCTTTCCGAACATCACTTGAAGCTAACAAGGCACAGAAATGAAAAAAAAATTTCATGAAAAACACAAAAAATGGAGAACGCCAAAAAGATATTTAAGGACGTTACGTGTTATACAGACAGGAAGCATCTCAACGAAATTCCGGCAGACAGAAACAGTTGGCATAGAGCAGACTACAAGTCACAAATTATCGATTATCATAAAAAGGTGATGAAATAGCAAACTTAGAGATTTTGATCCAGCAAGAAAAAATAGAAAATTTATGAGGATAAAGAAACAGAAGAAATTTGCAAAGAATACCAATCCCTTGGTCTTTTGAAGAAGTGAAAGCCAAAAATTTTCCATGGCTATAGCTAATGTCAAGCAATTTCAATGAACAAACAGCCTCCTAACAGACATTGACTTTCTATCAGATTCCAAGGGAACACTCCATAATTTACTAAAGGGTTCCACGAAAGGCTTATAATAATGTTTGTCACCACTCTATTGATGAAATTATAGAACAGATTGAATTACAACATTTCGGGCAAGAGAAGTCTCCACAACTTTATGCTCCAGAATTTTCTCAAAGCTTATTTCTCTACAAATAGAACAAAGCATAGAAAGGAAGATAGTCACTTTCCCTCAAAAAATGATGGCGTGGCAGAGGAAATATACTAGATTGCCAGGAAGGGAAGCGTATCATTGCACCCTAGGTCTGAAGACAGCTTTCCAACGGACTCCAAATTTTATGAAATTCACTTAGTATGATCAATGGATTCTAAAAGTACCACAGAAACAGTTACTAGACGTCTTGGTTCAAAATGATCCAGAGTCTCACTATGTATGGCGATTTAGAACCAGTTTCTAAAGAAAAAATCTGTTTGACAGGAAAAGAGGGATCTCAAATAACTTTATTCCACAAAACCTATAGCTCCTTCATGAGGATTAACACTGGATTTTACAGAAAGGTTCCTCTGAGGGATCCATCTCCAGGACTATGTCTTCTAACAAGACATTATTGAGCTGAATGCAGAAAAAGACCTGGTAGAGAGTCTAAAATTATTATGCTTCTTTATTAGACGCATTTCTCCAAACTCAAAGTTTAGCATTGATATTCCGACCTCCTATCAAATCATAAATTGATTTCGTCTTCATCTCAAGATACGCATAACGAATTAAGAAATTTCTCAGCAAGTGAATTTTCATTCCACCAATGGTCCTCTCAAAATCTGGGAGATTAACAATCCATATTCTAAAAAAGAGAAGCAGCAGAGATTAAGTGTCTCGGTAAATAATGTTTCTTGATAGGATAGGATAAAAAGAACATGATAAACGGATGAATTCGTCATCAATAATATCAAATACAATACTTTAACTTAGTAATCTATAGTACAACGAGTACTTTTCATCTACCATCCAAATTCATTTAGCTTACAAAGTTTTAAATAATCGTCAATACTCACACGGTGGCCTCCTTTTCTTCTTCTACAGATTATGTCACATACCAGCAAGAGACGTTCAACTTTAGAGGCTACTTTCCTAGAGAAATGATAGCTAATGATGTTTATTTTATTGATGATTATTTTGAAAGCATCAAAAACTGGAAACATGGTAGGTCTCTATTCTAGAAAATACGGCCACAAATACCCAGGTCCGTCTTGAGCAGTAAGCAAAAGATCCGACACAGTAGAGAACAAAGTTTTAGGTGCATTGTGTCAGCTGAAAACAGGTATGGCACGTCGTCGATTTTGACAGATTTTTGACAAAAAATTTCTCAATGTGGATAGCATATGCTTCTTTTATGAAATAACAACAACATGAAAACGGAAATGGAAAATCAAAACAGCTTTGTCCCTATTCTTTTCTTCCTTCTCTGAGCAAGAAATTTCAAGAAAAACTCCGGAATTCCCATGTCATCCCACTAAAAGGCCTAGTTGCATACTGATTAGATAAAATCCGAATTCAATTTCATGTTCTTGCTGCTCGAAAGTCAGTGGAGCCTCATACCTAGTTTGAGCATGAGAAAGCTAACAGTAAGATTAATGCAGGGAAGCTGGAAAGATGACATCGGTGGTGATTTCTTTAGAAATTAAAATGATTTTTCATACTCATGCAATGTATAAATAGTTTAACAGCCTGTATAGATCAATAGCATACCTTCATCCCACCTATGGACCAGCTTCCGAGCAAGTTCTGAATCAGCATTTGATCTGATACGATAAAACCATTACATAACCATTACAAAAAAAAAGGAGAAAAGGCTTATGAAAATTTCAGAAACGCCTCAAAATAAAACAAGTTTCCGTTCTGCAGGAAAATTCCTTAACGAACAACTTCCTGACCAAAAAGTGCACAGAAGAAGAAAACAAGAATGGAACCTTTGACTCTTGTAATCTCTGAGGAGAGATCTTCTCTCCAGGTACGCCTGGTCGACGTCGTAATGACCCCGTAGTGAACTCGTCAAGCGGGGAGCCTGAACCAGCATTCTCCCCCAGTTTTCGAGGCTTGAAAGTATCGTCCCTTGTCAACCTCAAGTCCTTCGAACTTCTCTGTCCCAACCTATGATTTTACTTTCAATCCCCGGAAAAATAGAATCCTCTGGCACAGTGCCGGTGGCGACTGATCGCTCGGGAGCCAATGGAGGCGCTGATTACCAATGAGAACTCAAGGATTCTTACCGCATATAACACACACGCACACAACGTGACGGAGAGAGCGAGAACGGAGTAAACAAGAGGTGAATTTCTCAAATTGACAGGAACAGAACCTCCGGAAGAGGACACCTCGCACACAGCCGCTGCAGGACACTTCAACCAGTGTCTCAACAAAAAACCAACTCCTCCCCCGGCAAGACCAGCAGCGGGGCGGCGGTGGAGAGGAAAATCGGTCAATTCGATTGGAGCAGAATCGCCGAACGTGAACGATGGGGCATGCAGGCGGAGGAATCCTCTATATATCCCTCCCTCGTCGAAGAGTGATCGCCGCTTGGGGCTCCGCTCTCGCGGAGACAAAACGGTGAGATATATCCTCCATTAACCCGATCGGTTCCGTTATGGGTATCCGGCCCATTTGGACGAAAGCAATACTAGGCCCTTTCGGCTTCTGGGACACACCGACGTGGGATTTTTGACCGTCCAACTGAAGCGGGCTCCACATATCAACGTCCGACGTAGCAAATTTTGACGAAAACACCACGAAGATTCTTCTCCCTCCTTTTCCCTTCTCTTCGTCTTCCCTTCGCTTGCAGTCGTCTGCCTGCAAGAGAGAGGACTGTGAAGAGGAGAGGAGAAGGGCTTCTTTGGAGCTTCCCTCTCAGCTTCAATCGCGTCCACGACCATGGCGATTCTGGCGGTGTTGGTGCTCATCCTGGGCATCGCCGGCAGCTCAGGTGAGAGAATCCCCTCTCGTGGATCTTCTCTTTCTGCTTTCGGCAATCGGACTGCTCACCATGGGAAGCCTCGGTGTTTTCTTGTGGGAAGATGCGGCTTGGTGCATATGTAAGAACGGTACGAGTGACAGTGCCCTCCAGGGCACCCTGGACTACGCCTGCGGACAGGGGGCTGACTGCAGCCCTATCAATCCGAGCGGAGCTTGCTACCAGCCCAATTCGCTGCAAGCCCACTGTTCCTACGCTACCAACAGCTATTTCCAGAAGAAGAACCAGGCGTCGGGGACGTGCGACTTTGCCGGCACCGCGACGATCACCAGCGTCGACCCCAGTAATCTCTCTCTCTCTCTCTCTCTCTCTCTCTCTCTCTCTCTCTCCTCCTCCCTCTCTCCCTCTCACCCTCAGAAGGAAAGACACGTGAAAAGCTGAAGGTTTTAAACTCTTGCAGGTTATTCTGGCTGTCAGTATCCCTCAAATAGCGGGTACGTCGGAGTTAAGAAGAAAAATCCATCTTCCTCCCGTAGTTGTTACTCTCTTCCCTTCCTAGATTCTCCCGTCCGAAGGAGACGATGTTCTCCTTCCATTCCCGTCCTTGGCGTCGTCGGCGGCGGTGGCTTGGATCTTTATCGGGCTGGTCCTCTCTTTCCTCATCTGTGGTTGCCGAAGGATTAATTAGACGACTGAAACTCCCTCTCTGCATCTTCTTCTTCGTCTTCCTCAGCCTTGCAAGCCCCCCCACCAACACTAATGGGATATCGACCGGGGGCCCCTCATCGAGCGTCTTCCCCACCACGGACTCGAACTTCAACGGCGCCAGCGACCGACCGCCTGCACGAGCGGCTGCGCCATTCCTTGCCATCGCCATCGCCGTTTTGGCTTTATCAATGGCATGACGCCACGCGCCCACCGGACGCCGTCGCCCGTCGTCAGTCGTCGGGACCGTATTTTCTGTCCGGTTGGTCCACGCCTGGATGGAGGAGGAAGGAGACGGGAGTTTTGTATCCGCACGGCTGCGCTTCCCTTTTCTTCTCAATTCCCCAGGCGTTGACCTGGAGAACTGGTGACGTACTTACGGGGAGGATAATGGAGTCGACTACACTGTAAAATGGGTAAGTTATGAGGAAATCCCACTTGAAGGATGAGACTTGTTTGAATACTTTCGAATACATATATTTAAGAATATAGCGACCGAGGTCGCTCACACCAAGTCAACGGCCAGGCCTTCCTGACAGCGCAAGCTGGAACACGGGGGCGGGTTTCCAACCAAACCAGCGAGACGAGAGACCCATGGAAGTAAGCAAGGCAAATTCATTATTCCCTATCCTAGAAAAATACGGAGTTTTGACTTTTATACTGGCGACCTGCGCCTCACCCGGGCCTAGGAGCCGTCCTCTGCCTTCATATAAACCGGCAATCAGAGGCCTTGACCATCTCTGGCGACAGCAGGTAGAGGGGAGAGCGGGCAAGGGAGGGCAGCTCCACTGATCAACAGAGGTCGCTCTGAACGAATTTTAGGATAGTCTGGGCCGTGATGCCCGGCTTCTCCACGTGAGGAAGATGGCCGCAGTCCGGTATCTGGTGCAAGATAGAATCCTGAAGCTCGCGGTGGAGTCTCTGCGGAGATTCAAAGTCAAAGGTCATTCACGTGAGCTCCATGAGGATCTTAAGAAGACAGATCATTCTATGGGACCTCCTCCGCTGAGACGCTGCAACAGCCGCAGGTTTGACCAAGCATTGAAGAAGGGAACTAAGGTGGTATTACTCCACATGGAAAGGCGCATCTCGTTTACTTCCATGGTTGACCCGAATTCTCAAGCTAGGACTAATCGCTTGCTTCCACAAGTTACTTCCAGGATGACGCCCCCATGTCCTTTCATGCGCCCATTTATTGATGATAATAACCGTCTTAAAGAAATATTCTCCCTAAGCCCGTGGGAATAATTCCGGCAAAACAGAGGATGGCGAGAAAGGCGCAGTGAACTGACCAGTGCTAGGTTGGAGTTGATGATCCGGTCTTCCTTCCCCCAGAGGATGAGAGCCTTCTTTTTCACCTGCAAAACGAGACCAGCGGTCCGAGAAGATTGTCAATGGGGCATGGCATGATGGGTCTTTCTCTTGAGCAGCAGGCAAGAATGAGCATTTAGAATAAACTGCTGAGCAGAACGAGATCAAAATATGATTTTCACATCTCGGCATGTGAGGCAGATGTTCATGAATTGCCAACCCATCTTTCAGAACGAACAAGTTCAAGTTATATCATCGCTACCTTCTCGATCTGGGAACTAACTTTATAGCCCCCACTGGTCATAAAATCAACAGTCGCGTCCTCCCACCAGGGTAGCAGACAGTGTAAACGCCCAATCTGTCCAGGCAAAAAGGAAGGTTTCTGATGAACATGTATCCACGTGAAAATTGCAATTCATCAATAAAAAAGAAGCATCAAAACGCTAATTAGGTATAAATGTTTTAAAACAGCAAAAATTATGAAATTGCATGGATGGTATGGATCAAATGGTCGATGAAAGTGCTTAGTCGAAGGCGTACGTTGGCACAAGCTGATACATGGCTAGAGTGAGTAAAGACCCATAAAAAACACGAAGAAAAATATAGTTTCCACATGACACGCGAAGGTGAGCACTGGGTGCTTTTGCAGCGTGTTCTTTGGATAGAAATAGCGCTGTCATCTGCAGAGATGACCACGAGGTGAAGAACACCCAGTAAGCAACTGGAGGTTTAAAAGAGGATGGAAAATCTCAGGCGACTCTATACTGTCAAGATGACCTGCACATATGGTACGACTCAAAATCTTGCATCTGTGAACCAATGGATGAAAATGCAGCAGGGAGAAGCAACACCGGAGATGACGTTTACATTTGTCCAGTCGACGAAGGATAGGGTAGGACCATTGTTGAATGCCAAGTAATTTGCATATAAACGCAATGGTTTGCTCTTCAACAGTGAAACCTGAGGAAAAACAAAGTTAAATCTAGAAAATTAGGCAAATACCAAAAAAAAACGATGAGAAATGCGACTGACACGAATATGAATGTGACATAAGTGATAATAAAAAACCAGGCAAGCCATGGAAGGCCGAAAAACATCAAGCAGCGTGTTTGCATATGGAAACCCATGTACAAGAACATGCTGCCCAAAGGATCTCACCCCAGCATAAGCAACTGCTCTAGGTAATTTGGCAAGATCCCCAGTGCCTTCAGCATAGACACTAGCACCAATAAAAATAAATTTGGACACCTGAAAAAAAAAATGCCATGAGAAATATTAGATTTTAACATGTATCATGGGATGGCTACCTGGAACCATTTAAAGAGAAACAACATTTTTTATGTCTGAAGATTTTGGGCAAGCCTTCTTTATAAAAAAGGACATGATGGGATGGATGAACTTGACAAGTTGCTCATTGATCATTTCGAAGAAAAAGATAAATGAAGCAATGTAAGAGCAAGGATCATACCGCTTCTGGATAATGCGCTGCAAAATCAATTGCAACAGCAGCACCAAGGCTTGGACCTACCAATATCATAGGCTTTTTGATGTACAACCGCCAGAACTGTGACACAAGATATATGTAAGAAAGCACAAATGACTGACAGCGTGATAACATGATCATAGTAAGAATAGTCTAATATGTTAACATCAAAGAGCATACATACTTACTTAATAAAATAATAATAATAATAACTCAAGAAGACAAGGATAAACGTTGCAGATGAGAATTGTGAGGAAACAGTCACCAATACAGAGTAATTTGCATGCACACACGAGAAAACTTAGAAGTAGAACTACATTGAAAATTTGACCAAAAAAGACGCTAAAATAAACATTGCAGTACCTGGTATAAATGTTCACGCTTAGCAGCTACAGTAAGACTGGAAGATGATATCGGCTCTGAAAACAGTCACAGATAAAATTAAAATAGTTGAAGTGAGAGCTGATACTAATCAGCAGAAAACATCACCGCTCTTTGATCAGAGCTCTGAAGCGTAAAAGGAAAAGAAAATGTAACTGACCTAAATCAGAAAATCCCCATCCAAGGATATCCAAAGCCCATGTCTCTAAGCCAGAACTTTCAAGTAATGGATATGCATATCGCCATTCTAGGCAAGAGCTGTCAAAAATGATACACCGCAAGCTCAGCACTAAAACGTAGCAACAATGTCTGAAGATGGAATACATGCAGGTAAGCTGAATTCGTCACTTATATGACCTCACAAAGAAAAATGCAAGAGTATTTCAAAACCGGACCAGAGGACACTACTCGCACTTAATAAATTTCAACCCCATTGTTTGCGAAATTTTTATCACACACCACACAGATATGCATACTAATTTCTTTTACTGCAGTCAGTTGATTACTGTGGTCCGAGACATTGAAAGGATAGACTGGATTCCCATTAAGACCTTGGGTATTTCACATATTCCACATCCTTCCCCACCATCGGAGAACAAGTACCTTAACCAAAGCGTGTTCTGAAGCAGGTAGAATACGGTGAAGAAGTTCACTTCGAAAGAGATTGGATCAAAACAACAAATAAAATAGATCTTTTGGTGAGGCGCATCATAATTCAGCATATCTGCGTGCAAACAATATATCCACAACAAAGATGATCATGAACAAGATACCTTACAACCGCCAGGATGGCTAAGTACTATAAGGCGCCAGAGTCAAGTACTGATGGAGGTATAAATTCCACTGCTGACAAAAACAAGTGGTGGAGGGTATCCCAGTTTCATATTGTTTCGAAAAAGAAGAACTGGGAGTTTACAGGGGCAACGATGAGGATGGAGTTTATTAGTTCAGGATAACTCCTTTGGGACGAAGATTGATATTCATCATACTAGAAAGGTTCTTCTCCTCTCTTATACTTTTTTTTTCTTCAATACTGAAGCCGTCGTTCATTATTGGCTTTCTCTCTTTCCCCCTTTGAACTGATCCTCTTGCTCCGAGATCAGACGATCCCATATAATCTACTGTATCAGCATCGGACCGCCGAATTCTTCCCGTCTTTCACAGTATAACAAGAAAAAAATCGCAGAAAAAAAGAAGCCATACAGAGAGAGTAGCACTTGTATGCATATTGGGAACAGACCTGTCGAAACCATGAAGGAGAACGAGTGGCCCAGATTCGCTCTGCCGCACTGGCTTGACGCAGCTGCTCAAAATAGAGCTCTCCGAGAAGCTAACCTGCAATGCTCGAAGTGTCAGATTAAGAGATTGACAAGTAACATCCTAGAAATGTTGTCGATTCTCTTCAAAAGTCATAGAGATCTGAAACAATTTATGTTTTGCCATTATAAAGTGAAAAAAATGCAGCAAGGATAGCGTTCTCTCCCGGAGTTCGATCTCACGAAACTTAACGAATCCCTCGTTCACAACGGAACAACCGACTACTCCTCTTCCGGGCGGTGCACAATTTCTTCCGCTCCTCTAGTGATCTTCGGTGAATTATCCCCCTCCCCCCCCCCCCATCTTCCTGCTGTTATATCTTTCACTACCAGAAAATAGCATGTCGCGAGAGATAATGGAGATAATATGCAACTAAACCAGGCCAAAATGCAAGCTACCACATGAACTCCCTCGGACAGACCTGAACGGGCAGCCTTTGGATCCTCTTCGCCATCTCCCGCGCGTGCGGATCCCTGATTTTTTCCACCTCCCTTGGAAGGAAATCAGGGAAAACCCCCGTCCCCAAAAACGAAGACCGAGGTTGGAAGAGTCCCCCCAGAGACGCCGATACCTGCATTATCGCCATGCCCGACCGATCTGAACACAGACCCACCCCTTATTTCCCCGACCTCTTCTCCTCGCTCTCGCCGATCTGTGGTAAGCTGAATGAGTGACCGGGGAACCAGTGAGCACTATAACAACCGCGACAGCCCGAAAAGGATTCCCTCCATCGGGTGGTCCAAGTCGCAGCGAAACCTCGTGGCGGGCAACGAAGAGAGATCTCTGCCCCCGGCCGGATCTCGTTTCCGGACAATTTACGTTCAGCCGACGACTTCCCTCTCGGGGACTCGTCACATCCTCCCCCGGCACCCGTACTGGTGAAAAGGAATGGCGCAGTCCCTTTTCAGGCTCCAGACAACTTGCCTTGTCTCGCTGAACGGGGGCGGTCCCTCGTTCTTAAGGGAAGCGCATCCGGGGACAAATCTCAGATAGCGACCACCTAACCAAGTTCCGAGCATTCGATTCAAGGATGTCACTCTGTGATGTGGAACTTGGAGAATTCAAGGTTCTTGTGATATCACCCCGCTGTAGAAAGTAGCATCATCGCATACGACTGATGCAAACGTAGAGCAAAAATTATTGCTATATTGTTTTAAAGTGATTATCAACCATACAAAATCACTACTTTTCTGTAGATTATAAATAAATATTATGAAGAGGTGGGCATGACCTACGATTGAGCTAAAATTCGAGGTAATAAATTATGGGCCGACGGTGCTGCAACTTTCTGTCTGAGTTCGAGGGATGGGACAAGGTGGGACCAGGCTTCTACTGTAGAAGGAGGGACCGGGCCTGCTGAGCTATGGCGGGGAGCTGAGAGTGAGTTATAACGTACTTGGACGGCGTCGGTTGACTGATTACCCGCTCTGAAAGTGGTTGGCGTAGAATCACAGTTGAAAATAGCTCGAACGTTATAACGATGGTCCAAACATTGATCCGGCATTTCTTATCGCCCTTGTCGGGGAGAGGGCCGGCAGAGGATTGGGGGGAGAGGGACGCGTCGAGGGGCTGACCGCCGGCAGAGAAACAAGCACCTCGATCGTAAATTGACCAGCGGTCTGCCCGTTGGGAGTGGAATACCCCTGGAGGAGAGAGAAGAGGTGGGGGTGAGGGGAGGGGGACTGCGGTTTCGAGGCTGTCTGCTCCTTGGGCGACAGGTCACCGGTGAGTTTGGAATCCAGGTTCGTGAAAGGCCATGGATGAGCAGCCGCAGTTGCTGCAGCAGCAGCCGCAGGGAGGATCGCCTCCCCCGGCTTCTCCTCCTCCAGATTATCCTCCTCCCGTGGGGGGCGATTTCTCCACCATCAGTTTGGGAGCGGTGTCTCTTGTGGTCGTAATCACGACGGTAATCCTCCCATCGATCCCTTCTAATCCCAGGTCCTTCTCTCGTGATGGGTTCCCCTGTGTGACCCTCTCTAGGGCCGACGCGCGATTTATGGCCACCGGGGTGATCAATGTCTTTGAATTTGTTTTGCAAATCGACCTAGGTTATGCTCGGTTTCAGCTGTGCATGCCACAAACAGTTCTCACGAACGCTCCGCAAATGCATCGAAGTTTGATTGAATCCATACCGTATGAAGATGATCAGAGAATATCTCGTTGAGGCAACGTCGGAGATGGGAGGCGCTTTTGATTGTCCTTCCTTTGGCACTGTGTGTTGGTCGAGTGAATAATTTTATACCATGGCCACGGACTGGTCATGGAGAAGGTGGTTCAATAGGAATGAGATCCACAGGTCACACATTATCCAGCAGTTCTGTCTCTTTTCCTCCCTTTTATTTCATTCCAGCAGCCTCCTGTATCTTAGTTTTTCTTGGGATCGATAGCTGGGAGGTGGTGGCTAGAGTCTTCTTCGGGTTGTTTTAAATCGTCCAGTGTGGGATCCCTTGAGAATGGAAAGTTGGAGTAGTATAGTTTCATGAATTATTACTAAATTATTTAATGTTTGAGTGTCTCTTGGATAGAAGGCCCTACTTTTTTTTTGTTGATCAGTCAGAGCACGCATTTGAAAGATTTAAGAGCACTGTTTCACAGATTTGATCACGTTAGGAATTCTTCTTTTGTGTTGGAAGCTGCGGACTGTGTTGGAGCATGCCTGTGCAGGTGGAGTTATTTAGGTCACTTACTGATGAAGTGAATCTAAGTTACTTATCACATTTTGTAGTTAAAGGGTTTTGGGATCGAATAATACATTGAAGAGGATATACCATTTGAATCTCGGAAATATGTAAGCCATTGACCGGAAGATTATCATAGGCTTACGTCAGATACTGTTCTATTAATGTTTAGTCCTCTTGTGGTGGGTAGTATGAGAAATGATTTGGATGGTAATGTTGAGTACCAATAGTTTAATTAAAGGAAGACTTTTCGAACCTTGTAGGTCAATATGTAGACTTTTCTATTTGCCCTATTGAATCTGCACTTTGTTCTAAGGAATCTTCAGCAGAAAAAAGAGCTTTCCTTGAGGTATCTAAATAAATTTGGAGCATTTTAATGAAGGTTTGATCTGTAGAACTGTCTTCCAAGTAGCCACCGGCCCTCAGGAACCAATAAGGAAAAATTTTGCCGGCTTTTTCTCTCTTGTTTCATGTTACTTTACTTTTATGCTGTTTTTTTATTTTATTAAACTAAATGGGATTCTTGGGGAATGTTAGGGAGAACGAACTCCTACAGGTGCCTATTAGTGAAGCCAGGTTCTAGTTTTAAAATGCGTGAGCTTTTATGGACTTCATTGCCATGTTCTCCCTCCTGTTATAAAATGAATCAAGATGTGCTCTTTCTGACCAGTCAATTATACGACATATTTCAAGCAAAGCACCGAATAATGTGAATGTTCTGTCCCATACGATCTAAAATATCGTTACCAGTGTAGGGAAAGCAGATCATAATTAATAAATTGTCACTCTTCCTATGAGCGTGGAGTAATTAAGCAACCAATGTGATGGCCTGAGTAATGCCAGCTGATTTGGTTGCCTCAAGATAGTGAATGGTCTTCAACATTTTCTTTTCTGTAGGTAGTAAAGTAAAACGGAAATATTTTTTTTAATTCAACTTTAAAATCGTGTTTGAGGCAACCCCTTTCATGCTTCAAAATAAGGCAGACGAAGAACTTTATTCATCTTTACTTCCACATTTCCCAAAGTCACCGGGAGAGTTTTACCCACTGATGATGTGATTATTTGCACTTGAAATATGGTAGGATTTACTGACCATTTAATTCTCCCTCTCATAAATGCAAGATGACATATCACATTTCACATGGTGATGTTCACAGATGATGTTTTCATCTTCTATGTCAACATCGAATGGTGGCTTTTCTATTTTGCATCAAATTCCCGAAGGCCATGTTGGTGTATATTGGAGGGGTGGTGCCCTTCTGAACACAATCACCGATCCAGGTAACGTTAAAATATGATAGTAATTTTATTTGAAATCCTATTTTTAGGTTCCTTGTAAGATTACGATTCTCATTGCTTGTAGGTTTTCATTGGAAACTGCCCTTAGTTACCCAGTTTGAGCCTATTCAAGTGACAATTCAAACAGATGAGGTAAATGGTTATCCCTTTCATCAAACCCCAGATATGGCTGTCGCAAAAAAAAAAAAATTTGTGGGTGTAACTCTTTATTTGCTAATGTGGAAAACTAGGTGAGAGATATCCCATGCGGTACAAAGGGCGGTGTTATGATAAGCTTTGGAAAGATAGAGGTGATTTTTTCCAGCCAACGCGACTTTCTTTAGCTGAGTTACATACAGTAAAAAAAAAATTTTAAATGGTTCTGCTCGTTTATCTAACTTAATTACTGGTTCTTTGTCCAGGTTGTGAATCGTCTCCGCAAGGAATATGTATATGAGACATTGCTCAACTATGGTGTCAAGTACGACAAAACATGGATATATGATAAGATTCACCACGAGATCAACCAGTTTTGCAGTTTGCATTCTCTACAAGAAGTTTATATTGATGTATTCGATCAGGCAAGCTCACAGTTTTTCCTCTTGTCAGCTTAGCGGGGTGTCTTGCTATAAATTTTACTAAATACTAGCGATGCCAGATAGATGAGAAGATGAAAGAAGCAATTCAAAGTGATTGTACACGCTATGCACCTGGTATAGAAATCATCAGTGTTCGTGTTACAAAACCAACTATCCCAGATAGTGTGAAGAGAAATTTTGAACAGATGGAGGAGGAACGCACAAAGGTATTCCTATTACGGCCCTGTGTAATGTATCTTTAAGAATCTTTGTTTCTTTTATTTTTTTCAAGTTGATTTTTCGTTGGAGAAAATTATATTGTGGAGCAAATTATAAGTGCCTTTTCAAAGTTTTTCCTCTCTTAGGAAGAGGGCGCATCATGTTTCATAACAGATGATGCGATGGTCCGCTCATGATGCAATATCAAAGGAGAATTCCGAGGACCGCATAATAATCAAAAGTCGGGCCACTGGGGTAGCATTTTCATGTCTTCTTTGGAGCATATAGACCAGCCAATTAACCCCTTTTTTTCTGCCCAGTGAAGAGCCACAGAGATTAGAAGTATATCCCATTTCTCCGAATGAAAAAACCATTAAAAAAAGGGCAACTATGACGGTAAAAATTCCATATACTTTCCGTTTCTGGGTATCTTTATTGTAACATACTCTAAAATTTATACTATAAGAAGATTAAAAGCAGACCATGTCGGTTTCAGGAAATTATTGTGAAAGTATGCCTCGCATGTCGCATCTTTCAGGCCCCACCATAGGGCCGGTTGTAAATGAACTATCCAGCAAGTTTGACTGCATTTGGAGAGTGGGGTATGCACTCATCGCATGCAGTCTTGTGTGTAGTATGGCACGCATCCCTTGGCGTCTAGATCTTGGTATTGAGAAAATTCATGATCACCTGAACATCTACACTGTTACAGGTCTTGATTGCCATCGAGAAACAGAAGGTAGCAGAGAAGGAAGCCGAGACGCAGAAAAAAATGGCCTTGGCAGAGGCGGAGAAGAATTCCGCAGTGAGCAGGATTATGATGGAGCAGAAGCTGATGGAGAAGAACAGTGCAAAGAGACAACAGGAGGTTGAAAATGAAGTATACTTGGCCCGTGAGAAGAGCCTGGCAGATGCTAGCTTTTACAGGTTCGTCCTAGCTCTCTACCCTCTCCGTAGAATGATGAACCAGGTGCAAGATCGCCATCATTTGGCCGATCCTGGATGTGTGCCCGTCTGGACTATTGACCCCATTCTACGTTGTCATTTTGCCCAGAACATAATTGATTCAACATGGGTCGTCCTACGTAGGAAATTTCTAGACAGATTCTCGGCCAAAATACCTTTTTTTTGCTATTTATGGGCCGTATATTTAATCCACGCGTATACATATTTATAAATTGTTTCTGCAGATGGTAGTCTGGGGTTGAGGGGGGATCAGAACTCACCTCCAAGGTTGAATTCTTTCTGCTGCAGACCCCGATTCTAATGGTGCGCATAACAAAGTTTAATCCTCCTTGAACAGGGTGATGAGAGAAGCCGAGGCTAACAGGTTGAAGCTGACGCCCGAGTTTCTCGAGCTCAAGTTTATTGAAGCCATCGCCAACAACTCCAAGATCTTCTTCGGAGACAAGGTGCGCCGGGCTCGTCACGAATCTCTCTCGCTCTGGAATTCACATCCGATGGGCAAACTCGTCTAAAAATCCGACCTTTGGGGTTTTCAGGTGCCGAAGATGATCTTCGACCAGAGGCTGCTGGGGAACTTCCTGAGTGACATCGACAAGAAAGTCAACTAGAATCTTCAACCCCTTCCATCTTGTTCCTGCAACTGAAATTTTTTTTTACTTGCCTCTCTCTCTCTCTCTCTCTCTCTCTCTCTCTCTCTCTCTCTCTCTCTACAGTCGATCTGACCGTCCGGATTTCACAGACACACGGTATATGCGTGTTTGTATGCAAGCGTATATAGATACACCAATGTATGGTCTGGGATCCGAGATGTGTCAGGTCAGCTGTCCACATCGAGTCCAACGCAGCATAACGTCGACGGGGGATCCCCAGCTGGCCGTCCGATACATCGATCACGTTCAAGTTGCGATTTTGACACTTTGTCTCCGTCTTCCATGGTGGGGAGATTCCATGGAGGAGATTCTGAGAATCTGATCAGCCGCCTTCATTGTCTGTTGCGGCCGCCCTTGTCGCAGGACGGCAAATTCCCCAAGACGGCGGAAGTTGCTCGCTCGCCCAATCGCTTCTGTTCGGATTCCCCCGGCGACCGCCGTTCACACTCTCTGCCTCGCCACCATGATCATCTCCGGGGAAGGTGGAGCGCTGGCGGAGAGATGCGTGGGAGGCAGGGGAAGCAAGATCTATCAGTGGTCGTCTTCTCCGCTTTTATGGTCCTGTCCTCAGCGCCGCCCTCGGGGTTCGCCCTTGTGAGGTTGATGATTGAGAGGAATCTTTGACTTTCGAGCGCCGGACTCCGATTGTTTTTCTCTGCCGTTTCTGTCCAGATTGATCGGCACTGGATGGGCCCTTTTTCTCGGACCCACGTCAATGACTTGCAGTTGAGAAATCTGAGGAGACTGAGCATATCACCGGCTTCTCCCCTCTGAAACGGTTAAATTCTCCGCGGCGGTTCCGCTCTCCGCATCCTGCGATTGGGCTGATCGCACTGCGCAGGGGGGGCCTTCTGCTTCACCGGAGCGAAGCCTGCGCCCCCTCCCCGCCGATCGTCTTTCTCCCTCCGAGTTTACCACGCTGCAGTCTCGAGATCCCTGCTTCATTATTCACTCTCTCGATTTTGATTCGCTTGTCTGCTTCCCCGAGGTAATTCGTACTTCAGCTCAGCCTCCTCCGTACCATGACCCTGTTCTGATGAAGTGGATCGTCCTGATAGCTCTATGACCGCATTTCTCTTTTCAATGGCCGATTTGATCGGAGGATCAATGCCGTGGGAATAATCGCTCGGAAGCAGAAAATTCTGCGCTCCCCTGTCGGTGGGAACAGAAAACTCTGCAATCCCCCTTTCATTTTCATCTCCTTTCTTGAGCCTCCCCCTCCTCCTCCGCGAAGTCATCTGAATTGAGCACAACCGATTTCGAGTGTCCTGCCTCGTAATCCTTCCCAGCCACCTCGATCATCCATGGGGTCTCTTAAGGAAGCTTTTCTTCTGTTTCTGACTGTACAGAACCGCTTCTTCCGTTCGCAAGAGGGAGGGTGAGCATGTACGTGGTTGAGGACAAGGGCGGCGCCATCGCCCTGATGTTTGCTGCCCTGCTCTTCCTGGGGACATGGCCTGCTGTTCTCACTCTTCTGGAGCGAAGGGGCCGTCTCCCGCAGCACACGTATCTCGACTACTCCATCACGAATCTTCTGGCCGCTGTTCTGATTGCTCTGACCTTCGGCCAGATCGGAGACGACACACCCGACATGCCGAACTTCCTCACCCAGCTCACTCAGGTAACCTATCAGCTTCCTTTTCCGGATTTCAAGGCCCGAATGAAAGTAAGGACAGATCGACTGGTATTTCTCGGATAGTTCACCAACGGATGGAGACCTCCCAGATTGAATCGCAGAATCTTACTTTTCTTGGTGTGATTTATGCAAAATTGGGACTTTAATGCCCCTCTCTGAGCCCAAGTCACCCATCGAGACAACGATCCGGAGATAGAAAGTTCGACATCGCTTCACTGTCGCATAAGCATCTTTGACTTGGACCGTTTACTTCTGCCGTTTCAGTTCCTCGTACACTTTTAAGCCTGTCTCTGTGAACCGCAGAGATCGAGTTTCCTGAAGGAGGTGCCATTTTACTTAGATTATTTCATCTCATGGTGCAACTTTATTGATTTCTGGCAGGACAACTGGCCTTCAATATTATTTGCAATGGGTGGTGGAATCGTTCTCAGCCTGGGGAACTTGTCCACGCAGTATGCTTGGGCTTTCGTCGGTCTTTCAGTGACGGAAGTGATCACAGCGAGCATCACCGTTGTTATAGGTAGGGTTTTAAGCATCTTCCTCCTTCCATCACAGCCGCTATCGTTCACCCCAGATAAGTCAACAGCTGCAGCAGTACATTCTGTGGAATTTTTGTCTGAGAGCTGCTCTGTGTTTTCTAAAATTTTCAGGCACAACGATGAACTACTTCTTGGACGATCGTATTAACAGAGCTGAGATCCTTTTTCCTGGAGTTGCGTGCTTCCTCATTGCAGTCTGTCTGGGATCCGCTGTTCACTCTTCAAACTCAGCAGACAACAGAAAAAAGCTCGCTGGGTCCTCTAATTACAAGGTTAATCAAGGGTATGATTCGTGTCTCTCGCCCGTTTCTTCATAGCTTCTATATGAATTGCTCATGGATTGACGAAATATTTCTGTTCATCTCCTCCCCCTGCCATTGGCAGCTTAAGAGCTCATCTTACTAAGAGTGGTAGAGGGTGAAGCAGGATCTATATACCATGTCTGTAAAATTTACGTGACTGTGTGAAGCTCACTAGCTTATCCGAGAGTCATCGTCCAGTAAATAACATGTTGGGTTCTGAATTCGTGTGCAGGCTGAATGAAGATGAAGGGATGAAAGGAGATGCCAAGATGAATGGTATTAGATGATGCGATGCAGGTTTTTACAGCTGATCTTCTATTCCAAGGTCATCCTTTTAAATCTATCTACTTTCATCGCAGAGGTAACGGCAGATATGGAGGCTGGAGGCTACGACTCGGATTCCATCCCGAAGGGGGAGAAAGCAAAATATGGAACCGCGGAGTTCCTCATCGAGCTCGAGAACAGGAGATCAATCAAGGTCAGTGTCTGGTCTGTCACTGCTCGTCTATCGCCGATAATTCGAAATCTCACCAGTAGGACCTGATTCGTAGTGCTAAAAACCCAGTCCGATCGTCTGCAACTTCCATCATGCACTCCTTTAAGAGATTCGTTCTTTCCTTCTTTCTTTCGTCTTTTGATTGCAAATGCTCTGGGATGATATCACGCATAAAAAAAATAAAAGAAAAATAAAAAGGCTGTTCTATCCACTGCGCAGGTGCTAGGTTCGAGAACCATTGTAGGGCTGAGCATCGTGTTCTTCGCCGGCGTCTGCTTCTCACTCTTCTCCCCGGCTTTCAACCTGGCAACCAACGACCAGTGGCACACCCTCAAGGAAGGGGTGCCCCATTTGGTGGTCTACACCGCATTTTTCTACTTCTCCGTCTCTTGCTTCATCCTCGCAGTGATCTTGAACGTCTACTTCCTCTACTACCCTCTTCTGGGGCTACCCCGGTCGTCGTTCAGAGCTTACCTGAATGACTGGAACGGCAGACACTGGGCGTTCCTGGCGGGGCTTCTCTGCGGGTTTGGCAATGGATTCCAGTTCATGGGCGGCCAAGCCGCCGGCTACGCCGCTGCCGACGCTGTTCAGGTCCGTCTCCGTTCCTTCTTCCATAAATATCAGCGATGGTTCTTTCCATTAACAGCGGTGACTCTGGACCAGGCCTTGCCCCTCGTGAGCACCTTCTGGGGGATATGTCTCTTCGGCGAGTACCGGAAATCGTCCAGGAAAACCTACGTCTTGCTGGGGGGCATGCTGTTCATGTTCGTCGCCGCCGTGGCGGTGCTCATGGCCTCCTCCGGCCACCGGCACACGTCGTAGAGCAGCAGGGAAGGGAAGGGAACCGTCGTTCCAGCCTTCGCCGGCCGCCCTCCGCAGATGCCACGCGCCGCCGTCGCGAGCAGGCTAAACATTGCGTCCTATTCATACGTCGATTTGCCAAGGGGAGAACTTGCTTTGCATCAAATTATTGTTTAATATGCTTATTGTAATTAATTATACGTACATTTCTCGTAAGAGTGTCATCCAAGACAAATTCAAAACAATATTCCTTTAAATAGGAAATGGAAGTTGTTTTGGATGCGCAAAGAAAATAATTATGGAGGTGAAAATTGAATTGTTTTACTAATATTAGTATTTAAAAATCGTGTCAAAGGTCTGAAAGGTCATCTGATGAAACATCCTCACCCTATTAGCCTTTCATTTTCTGCTAATGGATATGCTTCCTTGGTCTCCCTCCACAATTAGAAGACAGTGAAAACGTCTTAGTTGCTCTGCCTTCGTCACCTATCAGACGTAAGTATGGAGCTGTGCGAATAGTATAATTGTCCCCCTTTCGTAGTTTGAGGAAACTCGTTGACTCTGTTAAAATTTATTTTAATGCACATCATAGAGGACACTTGTTGACATTTTTTCTGACTTTATTGACCTTATATTGATATGTTTTACTGACCTCAATTTCCCTTGAGGACAAATAAGCATTAAAATAATTACGTACGCATTAAAATACATTAGACAAAGTGTGTAAACACCACAGAAAATTCCTCTATAGAAAATGAGCATCTTAAGACCCTCATGGAACTATTATGTCAAACTTTGTAAATGCCACAAAGCCTGGTGCCTTGTGCTTCTGATTCTATGTTCAATTCATCCTAGTGGTAATAATATCAATGAAGCGATTAAGTTTATATCCTCCACAATGATTCCTTCATAAGGGATAAGGATTACCGCCCCTAAGTTGTCTTTTTAGACCATGGTCCACAAATCATTCGTTTTCATGGAGGGTATTATTTTTTTTTCATCTGTGGCGTCCCTTATCTCTCTCATTGTAGGGGCCAACTAGGGTCAGAATCAAAAGTTCTCATGTATCTGAAGATATTTGAGCTTGTTTTTTAAGAATATCTAGTTGCCTAGGAAGATATAACAAGAAGGGGTTGAATTGATTTTCAACCTTTAGACATGGTTTGACAAACTTTTTGGGTTATTTTTAATCTCTATGGTTTGACCTAAGCTAATTTAAGTTGACATGATTCTACAATGTGCTGACAAAACAATTTTTGAGTTGGCACATATTTCAGGTGGGTCAACATTTCAAAAGTGGGGTTGAGACACGTACATTTTGGGTCAACACAAATATACTGATTTTGGACAAACGCATTAATTATATAGTGGTTTGGTATCCATTGGCCTACATCTACTTTCCAATTATTCTAATCCTTGGTACCATTATTCTCTTATAGAGAATATTGATTTCAAGAGTTTCCTTACATGATAAATTCACTTGTGGTTGATCTCCCCGCACTAGATATCAAGGCTAAAACTAGCCTTAGAACCAAAGTTATCATCAACCCCCTTGAGTGCCTTCACTTGTATGAATACTAATGAAGAACATTCAACAAATTGAGATGTTCAAATGAAAATTGCATTATTGATTTAGAACTTTGAAGTAAGGGAGGAAGCTTTAAACACAAACCATTGATTATAAATCCTTCTTTCAACATTTAGAAAAAAATGATGAGTGAGTTTTTACAGCCATGCTAGATGGTTGAAGACTCAATTGAAGTGTCATTTGTAAGGCCCTAAAAAGTCGAACGTTGGAGGTGAAATGAAAGAGATTTGATTGGTCAAAATGTTCTTTGGGTCAAGCCACTTTTCAAGTTGTGCGATAAAACTAGTTGACTAGACCGTTAAAGTGTTTTTTGACTCGTCAGGTCTATTCTTATGTGAATCAAAGATCCTTTGACGTGCACGATTCTGACATGTCAAGAGGCACCAGCTTTGTCAGACATGTCACTATTTTCAAAATATATCATTCCCCTTTCCAAATGTCATATTGACTTTTTTACCTTGACTTTTCAACTTGTCAACCAGTGATGCCACAGGTCGCATTGATTAAGACTTTTCTTGCGTTGGATGAATGTCACATGCCACCCTAACTTTCTCCTTGCCACCACATGACGTCGTTGTCATTTTCACATTTTTCTTTTATTTTCCCCCTTTTTATGAGGATTTGTAGAACACGCTCTTACTGGGTTGACACACTTGCTGTGTTACACGAAATAATTTTCTTGCTTTGACTTTTTTGATTTATATTTATATGTTTTGTTTCAGAGACTATCCTTGTCTTCTCATACCTTCAACTTTTCCTTGAGAAAACATATCTCTACAACAACAAGACTAGACGTAACATTTAGGATTCAGTTATGAAGTTTATAAGATTTACATGATTCTTCTTGGTAATCATAATTTCAATTAATTTTTTTAGTGTCGAAAGAATTATCTCTATAGTTTAGTGAGAGTCATTTGCATGAAAGCTGTCAATACTTTGAAATTCATGCATGAAATATTACAACTATGGCTCCTTGCGATGACTAATCATATGGCCGCAAATCTTCCAAGTGAAGTCTCCTTATAATGATGCTGCTCTAGATTTTTTACCTAGTGAACTTGACCCGTCTTCATGCTGCCACTTTTTTAGTTTATGTTGAATAAATTATAGTTGGGTGATCTGGTGTATATGGCTGGGGTCTGCTTCTACTGGTGGACGTTCAAACTTCTGAGCACAACTATTCCCTTCATACCAAGGGATCATTTTACATAATGTTTTACCAAGGTGTTGTACTGATTATCCTTCTACATAACGGTAAAGCTAGTTTTTTTATTGAAGGATGAAAGAGAATATCTTTTAGAATGAACGAACGAAAATGATTATCCAATATATTATCACATCGATGGTTTGGTCGAGCCTCCTATCATCAATTCCTCAAAGTGAGTTTTAGTATGTGCCATGGAAGATATTGATCGTTTTAGTTTCCTTTTCCATTTTTTCATGCTGATACTTGGAAGTCATAACCCATAATTTGTTCTGAATACCATCTGGATATAAAAGAAATATTTCCCGGTATTAAAAAATGGTGTAAACTGACATGATTTATCCGAACAAGTGCTGGTTATAACTTATAAGTGATAGGGCAGAATGACTGTTATCTCTTTTGATGCAAGGGGTTCGTCTGTTGTTCACAAGAGAGATTTGAAATGCTTGCCAATTTGTGCAGAGTTCAAGGCAAAACTGTATCTGTCGCCCATCTTCCGTCATCATCAGAGCAAGAAGCCCAAGAGCGTGGTGTGCACAGCAAAAGCGTGGGTTGGGAGTACCGGGTGAACCCATTCGTGCTGAAGTGCATATGGAAACTGATGCAGCAGGTGGCAACAGCCTGAAGAACGTAGATAAACCCTTTGTTCGTCTTCTGCGGAGAACGCTTTTAGGTTGCAGACCTGAATCTGATCAAATGGAAGGCAAAGAAATACCGTCCATTACCTTTACAAAGCCCGAGAGACAATGATCTGAACATTCCTGAAGTACCTCCCAGTTTCTATGGGCGAAATGTGGGAGATTCAGGTTGCAGAAAGAGACCTACGGTCTAGTCTGATCTAGTGGAGATTCAGGTTGCAGAAAGAGACCTATGGTGGGGGGCTGTTCTGCATCTTCAGAGTACAAAAGTCTCTCGACCAGCAACTTGGAAACATGGGGAATCATCGGGATGATGTATGCGGTTCAAGGCCCCGAAGTTGTGAGGTAGGGGACTCTGCATCTTCTTCATCCCGACGGGGGAGGGACGAGCTGTTGAAAAACCAATAATTGGTGCAACGGGCAACTTTGACCTGGGCCGAGATCCTTTGGTTTCTCCTCTACGCGGGTTCTTCCGATATCCTGTTCTCGGCAGCTTTCTTGATCTTCCTTATAATTCATCTTCATTTCCTAGGAGAATGGCGACGGGGATGAATTCGTGAGAGGTCTCCATATGGTTCAGGAAGCAAGCCACTTCGTCTTCGGGAGCCGGACAAGGCGACCAGTCGTCTCCTCTCCATCGAATCTCCTTTCCCCTAGGGCGGAGATGAGGAAGAAGGAGAGGGCATCTCCTCGTGTCGCTGTCGAAGCTGACTTGGTCGTCTGCTCCACAGCTTTTTTGTCTCCACTGCAGAGAAAGATTCTTGTAGTGCCTCGCAGATGAAAGATCATTTTTTTTGTTTGCATGTAGTGTCGCTACCCATAAACTATAAGAAAAATTTGATTTTGATCAAGGAACTCGAGAAACTGGTTGTATCAGCTGCTATGTTTTTGCCTCCAACTTTTTTTGGAAGGTCTGATGGTTATATATTTCGCCGCCCATTCCCCTCCATTATTTTTCCTCTCTCTATTTGAATAGCCCAGCCAACCTCCGACAACCGTTCTCCTTCGCCCCTCGTCTCTCCTGCCGATTCTGGTGTCAGTCCCTCCGCGTCCTCCTGCCTCTCGTCCCTTGCCTCCGAAGGAAGGGGGGGGATGGAAGCATCGCCGACCGCCGTAGAGGAGCACCACCGGGGCCCCCGCGTAGGGCTGGTGTACGACGAGAGGATGTGCCGGCATGGCACGCCGAACGGAGAAAGTCACCCGGAGAATCAGCAACGGATCAAGGCCATCTGGCAAGAGCTTGAGTCCGCGGGCGTCACGCAGAGGTCTCATTCCGGCTCCAATGAGGAAGAATGGGCGCGGTTTTTGTTCCTCTTTTCAGCTCGTAATAGGAAAGCCGGGAATGGTTCGGTGAGGTCGTTGTTTATTTTCCCAGGTGCTCGGTCTTTGGAGCTGAGGCGGTGGGGGACAAGTACGTATCGGCAGTCCACACTCGCAAGCACGTTGATCTCATCCGAAACGTAAGCTCGAAGTGGTCGAATTCCCTGAGGAAGAGGATCGCTGCGAACTTTAACTCCATCTATTTGAATGAGGGTTCATCAGAAGCGGCTTTTCTTGCCGCTGGTGGCGTTCTTCAGGTAGCTGATTTTTAAAAGGTTTTTTAAGCTCAGAGATTCGTGTAATTCGTCGTCGTCGTCTGGCGAAAGCGAAGCTCGAACTCGAGCTTCTCCCGGCTTTCTAGCGATAGGTTGATGCTTTGACTTTTATATTATTCGTCCAGCTCACTGAAAAGGTTGCAACTGGGGAGATCAACTCCGGGGTTGCCATAGTCAGGCCACCGGGTCATCATGCAGAACCAGATCAAGCAATGGGATTCTGTCTTTTCAACAATATTGCCATCGCTGCTAATTTCCTTTTGAACGACAGAGTATTCCTCTCTTCTTAGCAGCACCCTTTTGCTATCGCGTCCGTCCTCCTTGAAAAATACTAATATCTGTTGAACCAAGATCATGGCGCCTGCTAACGGAAAAATATTGTTTCATTGCGAGTATTCATTAATTGTTTTCCTGTTGCACAGACTGATCTGGGAATAAAGAAAATACTTATAGTAGACTGGGATGTGCATCATGGAAACGGTACACAGAAGATGTTCTGGAATGATCCTCGAGTGTTATTCTTTTCAGTGCACAGGTAAGTCCTATTCACTTCTGATTTCAAGATCTTTTAGGGAGGAGGGCTGACATGGTTCTTCAATTGCGTGCGTTGTCTTCACTTCCCGCTTTCTCTTTTAGCTACGGAGTCTATTTTTGTTCTTAAAATTTTGGCCTCTGCCTTATTCGCCGATGGATTGGATCTACTTCTGAATCAGGCACCCATGAATCATTTATACGTCTAGTTTATTCCAAGTACTATAAAAACATGAATAAGTGAAGCAGCGCCAGATCCTTCTTCTTTCATTTCGGAATTTTTAGAACAATAACAACAAGGCTATGAGCTAACAAGTTGCCTTTTTTTTCTTCAATTCCCTTCGCATAATTTTTCCGTAAGTGTAATTCCATCTGATGATAAGATTTTTTTTCCTTCGTTTAACTGAAGCTAACACAAATAAACGAGATGGATATGTATTTGTTTGAAGAATGCTTTACAAATGCAACTCGTGAGGGGATTAATTTCTCACTAGATTTTATTTCAGTATCTTTCCTTCACTCAATTCCTTTCTTCCAGCAATGATGTTATCTCTTGGCCCAGGTTTGAATTTGGGGGCTTCTATCCTTCTGGTGATGATGGTTCACATACTATGACTGGGGAAGGATTAGGTTCTGGGTTCAACATAAATGTTCCATGGGAGCATGGACTTTGTGGCGATGCCGACTATCTTTCCGTCTGGGACCACATACTAATCCCTGTTGCCGAGAGTTATAATCCGGATATTGTCCTCATTTCAGGAGGATTTGACGCAGGTCGATTCATTTATTTTATTTATGCCTGATTACACTTAGTGGAAACATTTTTTTTTTTTTTTGCTGTTTTGATCATGGAGCTAAATATTACAGTTTATTATATTAACCAGTTAAGGCAATAATGGACAAAGTAGTCGTAATGGTTTTAATATCTTCATTGGGATGATTGGATATGAGTTTCTTCTCATCATAGATTTAAAGGCCTTGCCTAGGAAACAAGGCGCTAGAAAAGGGTAAGGTATTCAGGGGAGGAGACAGGCATGGTGATAAAAGGTAAACCTCGATGCCTTGATTGCCCTGTCAGTTTCTGTAATCGTCATGTGAATAATTAGTACATTACCTGTAAATTATGCATCTTTAAAATGTGTTCGTGACGATGAAAATTTTATATGAAGAAAGGGGAACAAGAAACATTCAAGGCACCATCAGTGCTCTTAGGACAGCTTTTGACGAAACTTTCGGGAGAAAATAATTTATTCATGGAAGCTAGAGAAAGCTTATAACTTCATGCCTGTAGATATTGCCCAATCGATATGAGGAAGGAAATGATCTCCAAAAAGTTATCTGATAATTAAGGATTATATATGAAAGAACAATGGCCGATGTGTGGACAATTGTTATGAAATGATAAACCCATCGCACTAAAAAGAAGTTGAAATCGGAAATTACAAGAAACAATCATTCCAGTGTTTGTAGAACATTTGAAAGAATGGGTTCGGATGTAGACCCGAAGCTGTGAAAGTTAAAATTGAGAGTCTCAATAAATTGATATAACATTTTCAAGGAAATGCATGATGTTTCTGGTAGCCTGACACTAACTGATATGGCTAGGGTATAGATATGAGTGTACGTTGGGAATACGAAATAATGTTTTGCATTGTGAGATTTTAGGAAAGGTTTGGATGAATGAGACAACGTACTGGAAAATGTACTAACTATTTTGTTCAATGGTTAGGGAAACCTTTCGTGTATCTAGATTTGGATAGAATGAATTTAATGGTTCACATGATTGCAAATTTATGAGTAAAATGAGAAACAAATTTTGGGCTTGCATCACTATCATGAATGTATTAGATCGTACAAGAAGTTCAAAATAAGAAAAAGATCAGGACATGTATTGTGTAGTGTTGGAATCGTAACTTGTTATGGCAAGATCAGTCGTTGATACTGTCGGAGTTCCCAGCAAGATAAGAGAAGGTCATATTCCCCATGAATATGTCTGAAATATGGTTGTGATAGCAATAATATTGGATAACATTCAGTTGTATATTTTGACGCGTCCATAAAAAAACGTAAACAACTACGAAAGTTCGCTCCTTCCATAAAGTTTCTATGAAGCCTGGAATGTGGAATGTCAATATAATCTTATGATGCAACAAAGTGTGCAGTATAAGATACATATCCGTATTCCAAAAACTGGTAATTTTTTGTATAGTGATGATAATAAAATTGGGTATACTAATTCCTCGGTAGAGTATCATTCAGGTTTGGGATCTTTGTAAATATTGAAGTTTAAATGTCCTTTAGTCTAACCACGTACAAAAGAGTATTGATTATGCTTTTTTGATGTCCTTAAGTCTTGGTAATTGAACAGTGTTTATTTCAGAGTAGTCTTCAATATCTTCTTTGCATGTGTTTAAAACCTCAAGAAACTATGAATTAAAAAAAACCTGTTTTAGAAATAAGGTCCATAAATTTTGATTTATTTGGAAAATTGGATTCGTTTTAGAAACAATGTCCATGGAATTATCCTTCAATAGTACTGACTTGTCCTGTACAAAGATTTCAAAGGTATAGGAAGGTCCTGATTATCCTTCTCAATGGTTCCAGGTAGACCAAACCAGCACAGCTGGCACATTCACAGCCATGGCTAGTGTCGGGAGCCTTTTAAGGGGGGTTCGAGTTGACTCGACCAGGCTAAAATTTGGGGGGGGGGGGGGGTGGTCATTGTAAAGGTCATTGTAAACTAACCCAACCTGGCCTCCCTAACCTGTTCCTTAAGAAGGGGGGCATCGCAAGGGGCAAATGTGTTCACTGAAAGGGAAGATAGAAGTGATGCAGTATCATCGCACATGACAAACGACTTTTCTTTTTATAAATAATACCATCAAGTTTCTGGGGGCTTCCTAATATAACGAAAGAATGACTTTTTTTCTACTTCAAGATATTTCTAATTCCAGACACTTTTAAACTACAAAAGTTGTTTAAAAATGTATCAGGATTGGAAATTAGAGAAACATACTAGGTGCTCTCCCGTCATCTTCTGATTTTGACGCTGTTTGCTTTCAGGTAAAGCCTGAACATTGGCATTATGTTCCTTCTGGTCATCTTAGTATGTCTAATGATTTATTTCTTCAAGTCTTTATGGAACATGGACTCTGACTTCTCTGATCAATACAACTATAGTGATATTTGAACACATCTATAATTTGCTTTCAAAACCTTATACAGTTTCAATCCTGATTTTCCATGGCTGAATCATATATTTTATGTAATTGTTACAGATGATACATTTCGTATGATTGTTGCTCTTTCAAGAATTCTCTGCTTTTCACCCTTCTAAACCTTTTTTTGAGCAGCCATTGGTGATCCACTTGGGGGTTGTTGTGTCACGCCACGTGGATACTCTATCATGACGAAGAAGGTTGGTTTCTGTGTAAACATATGATATTTATGTTCACATTTTAAATTTTCAGAATAAAGCATTCTACTCTAGTTTGTTTACATAAGCCCCAGATCATTTCATTGCACTTGTTTCCCCTTTCATATGCTTCAGTCCTTCAACACCGTGTCTAGAGAAAAAAGTATCACTGACATTGCTATCCTATGCCCACTGCTCGCTTTTTTAAAGGCATGTTTTAGACAATTCAATGACCTTTTTATATTTTTGTACTTTTCTGATGCAAATTTACTTGTGAATTCACATGTTTAGTGTACTGTTTTTTAGAATTCGAATCATTGAATATTATTTTGATTCTTGCTTTCAGTTGATGAGATTTGCTCAAGGGAAAATTATGATGGCTTTGGAAGGAGGTTATAATCTCAATTCTCTATCAAAGTCCGTTCTTGCATGTGTGAACACGCTGCTGGGCGAAACATCAAATCTTGAGAAATTAGACGAGCAACCCTTTGAGTCCACATGGCGTGTGATATGCAAGGTGATTTTTCTCTATGTTTATTTATGGATCTAATGCTTATATAATATTTTTAACGAGGTATTCTAATTTTCAGGTTCGCCGCGAGCTTAGTACATTTTGGCCAGTACTTGCTGCACATCTACCTGAGAAGTTATTTGTTGGCAAGGGAAAACCACATATCCCTGAGGTGATCGTCACTTTTTATTTCGGTATTGCTTCTATGATTAAACTTCTGATGTCTAGTAAGACAACGCTCCAAGATTAGGTCCCTGTAAATGAGAACCAGCCCCCTTCTTTGCATAGAGGGAGCTGAAAGTCATCTTAAAGAATTGCAAATTTTCATCCTTCAGACAATGTGATTTAGCCCAGGCATAGCCCATTTTCCAGGAATATTCCCGATACATTGAGAAATTTGACAGCCAGATGTGTTTTGCAAATGGTCGATTGTGTCCTGTCTCTAGATCCGTTGTTTTGTCACTTTCCTTGCAGACCATTGCAGTCACAAAATAGTATTCTACCAATATTTCTCTACTGTACTACTGTTTTTTTTGTTTTGGTTCATGCTTTGGTCATAAATATTAAAAAAATAATGCAAGACTTTATGAGGAATCAAATTAAACTATTATTTTTCTTCCTGTGCCAATTCAAAATTTCCAGTTTTGTGAAATATTTATAGCGTTATCTGGTGTTAGATATGATCCTTGATTTGCGTAGCAGCCAGTAAACTACTAGGAACATTGCATTATGAATTTCATGCCATAGCACATTTAACCTGTCAACGCTTCAAGGATGTGATTAGCATTAGACAGGGTTGGGTGAATGCAGAAAGAAACTAAGCTATCCTCGTAAGTTTTTGCATCTCCCACTGTGATGCATAAGGATCCATCAAGGTTGCTGGTTGCAGTGCTTGAACTATTATATTCTAATTTCATATTTGTTTGATTGATACTGAAAATTTATATAGAATCTTGCAGATAATATACTGTGTTGAGGATTAGGAAACTTTACTTGCACTATTGAGAGCTGTTAGGAGCCAGAAGAAAAAACTGAACGCATACAAAATTTTATAGTGATTTGCTTTCGACTTGAGGACTATTGTCCGTATTCTACTACATTAAGGTCCGCACTAATGCGTCATATGGTTCTTCTATCAACTTAAAGTGATAAGGCTTACCACCAACGGTGTGATTGACTCAAAAGCCTAGTCTCACTGCTATTATGTACTTGTTAGCCAACGAAATATGAGTTAAGATTGCGGAATCTTTAACCAAATGGTATGGTGATACTTTCTCTAAGTCATGAAAAAAGATGATCCCCCCAATGAAATAATTATTTTGTACGGTTGATATATGCTTTTGACTGAGATGATTAAATGTTAATTTAAGCGTTTGAAAGAGAATAATAAAAAAAATCTTGCCATTTTCGTTTCATATGCGTGTGAATTTTCAAGAATATCATTCAATAATATTGATTTGATAGAATTTTTCATAGTATGCAATATAAATACCTAAAGATACTTTTGGTAGGATCATTAGTGCCACTATGCCTTGCCTAGGTGCTGAGGTGGTGTTATTGCTTTGCTTCCGTTGGTCACCTTGTTTAGTTATGATTGTTCGCTCTCTTTGACAACGTATCACGTCCTTATCTTGGGATTTACACAACAGCACTGTCTTCATGGGTAAAAATTGCACCAAAGATGGATATGGGCTGCAAAAACAGTAGCTCCATGGAGCAGCTCAATCATCATACAACAAAATGGAAGCATAAAACTTCATAGTTCTGCACTGGAAGGATTCTCTTGGAATTTCAAATTCTTGTTCATCAATGACTAGTCTGTGAGAGGCTTCATATTTAAAACTATTTTCAGTTGTCAGAATTTGGTTGAATTCCTACCCTCATTTTTTTTTCTCCCATTGTCTAAACTGTGAAACATCCCTTTAGTTATGTTTCACATCATTAACTCCTGAAATTGTCTCATTTGAATCTCAGGATGCAAGCTCTGGGTCTGACTCAGACGCTGAGATAAAATTAATCAATGAAGGATCTGGTGCTTTGTCCAAAGGTGCAGGCCCTTCATATGGAGCATGCTTGGAAAATATTATCGAGAATGTTACTCTACCTCTATCAAAGTTGAATATTGACAAAGAAAACGAAGCGGCAGCAGGCGATTTAAATGACTCATCTCGCAATGAACCCACTCTTTTGCCTGATCGCATTGTTTCGTCCTCCATAACGTGGAGATCGCACTTGTCAAAAGTTGATATTTGGTATGGAACCTACGGTTCAAATATTTGGAAGCCAAGGTTTTTTTGCTATATTCAAGGCGGACAGGTAAGAATTCTCTATTTGAATCATTCATTTGGGATGTCTTCAATCATTTATGAAAATGTCTTTCTTTTTCCCAAAGATAGTCCGGCGCGTTTTTTCAGTTGTCTCTTGACATTTTGTTCGGACATTAGTGATTTTTAGAGAATGATATGATATTATGCTGTTCCACACATCTGCTTTGCATAGATGTCGAAAGCAAAGCATTGGAGCTAGCCACAGAGTGGGTCAGAATTGTCTGATTTTATCTCGGATTCTCGTTTTATGCCATAAACTTCTTCATTGTCAAAAAACTTGAGATTCAGAAATCAATCGTTCATTCTTGTATAGGGTATCAGTGCTTTAGATAATGTTGATGCAATAAAAAAAAATTATTATATCTTTCATTCAAGATCATTAGAACAATTATCAATTGCCTACTTTTGGTGCCTGCATACTGTTTGTCCATTATTCTTTTTATCAGGTAAATATTTATTTTGTATTCGTGTGATAACATATTGCCACTGTTGTATAGGTAGAAGGCATGCAAAGGCCATGTAGTGGATCAGAGGATAAAAACTTACCAAAAGACGTCTTATGGAAGGTAGTTCCTCATCAATTATTCTTTGGAAGAACCTATACACAAACATGGGGCGAAGGAGGTGTGGCTTTTCTTCATCCTGAGAGAAATGACGCTACCAAGACTTACATGTGCATGTACAGAATAACGTATGTCTCTAAACAGGATAACTAAATTTTGTGCGCTTCTTTTTTTCTTTGGTTGAAGTTATGTGTATATCATGCGTCCATCCAGTTACTAGCTAATCTTTAACTCGTTGTCGATGGCTCAATCTGATATCAGGCTTGAGCAATTCAATGACGTATTGCGTCAGGAGAATTCTTTAAAAGAAGAAATGGGGTTTCCACTGTTCGACTTGTCAGCTCTAGATTTTGTCATTCAAAATAAATCTATCCCTCTGGTGGCGGTTAAGGTATGCTATACAAGTGTTTTATACTATTTAGCTATTGGATTATTACTTCTTCTGTTGTCTTTTTAAGTTAGAAAATTTTCTTTTTCCTAGATGTCTACTCATTGCCAATCTGAGATGTACGATTTTGTGTTTATGGAATAATTAGTCCGCATTTTTTTCTGACATGTATTGTAGATGATTTGAGCTGTATCAATATGTGGCTTCATCGTTTTGCCTAGTATAGATGTCATAGATCAGTTGACAGAGCAGTACTTAACGCATTAATGTAAGGGCTATATAGTTCCCACCACTTCGGGACGTATTCAGAAATTTCGCAGCTCTAGTGGCCTTTTTTTTCTTTGAAGATAGACTTTTTCAGGAAAAGATTAAAAGTTCCTGTGAGCGACACCTATGATTGAGGGTCATTCAGGCCGAATGCCATATTACATCCTTCAAGCAGGATGAGTCGTCCATCTTTCACTTGAACTTTTTTCTCACAGAACGTTTTCTGGCGGGGTTTATCATGAGGGGACATCCTTATTCCTGATCTTCGAGAATGAACCAAGATAAATGTCTTGATTTATAACATTGTGCCCATAAAAAAATAATCCATCCAATCTGAAAGAAAAAAACAATGGCGCAATTGAAAATTTACCATGCTTTAAAGTCCTCATAATTTTTTTCCCACGAGCATTCCGATATTCATCTGTGAGAGGACAACAGTTTGGTATTTGGCACGCCTTTACAATGTCTTCTGGCTGTCACAAAAGTAGAACAGTGCATTTAATATGGTTGAAGTTGTCTCTCTAACCAACGTGGGCCTTTTTACTGCAGGATGGATGGTATTCCAATGTGCTTTATCTAGGAAATGAGAATGGCTTTCCAATTTTAACAATGACGTAAGACTCTTCCACAAATTTCTTTTTTTGTTCTTGGCTATCTTCTAGTTCTCTTTGATTCTCCTCATGTTTGGCTGATTATCTGTACTATAATCTTCAACGCCCACGCCCTGAGAAATATACATAAGGTTGACATGGCACAACAGCTTCATGAGCTAGTCTGTAATCATTGTCCGGTCTTATAAATTAATTTATGAGATTAAAAAAATATGAGAGCATTCATAGCTCCAATCATCTGGGCATGTCTCAAAGACAATCTACGGGACATATCACCAAAAAAGCTATCCTCTTTGCTTTTGTATCCTCGGAGCCTCAATTCTTTTTTGAGATATATTGTTACCCTAATGCCCATTAGTAGTAGGCAGACTGATATTAGAACGATACTACATACATGCTCATTCTTGAACCATGGATTGGCAGCGGCTTCATTCATCTCTCTGCTCTTCTTTTTAGGTGTATGCCGAAGGACGTTGAACAATTCAAATCTGGTCAGTTCCCTCATAACCCACCGTCCAAAGCTTATTGGAACACTCTCTTCAAAGGGCTGGTGGAAGGAAAAAAGCTCTCTGAAGAAGAGGCCGCCGATTACCTAACCAATGGCACTTTACAGATTGCCGAGTAATAGACTGTCATGTTCTTGTATCCATTGTTCTAAGAATTCCCAGGGATATGCTCATAGTTTGCCCCTCATTGGGCGCAACCAGAGCTCAAGGTCGGTATCAAGTAGGTCTTTCAAACTTAACTAGAGCATGTACCCATGTCAGATTGACGAACTCATGCGCTCTGCAAAGTGTGCTTCCGTAATGCCAGTCAAAGTGTGTGTTGTTCATGGATCTCCTGTCACATAATTTTTAAGTGGGTCCTTGAGGACCAAGGGTTATCGGTCTCGGCCTACAGATCTTATCAGTGCAAAATTTGAGCTTTAAAGTCGTTCAACCAAGATCCCAGTTTCCGCAGTCTTTTTCTGGCTTAATTTAGGCCTGGCCCCCTGAAGGGCCTAATAAAAAATGCTTGCCAAAAATTGTATGTTCCTTAGGAGCGTCAACAGGCCTTTACACTCCTAATGATGTGCTCCATATTCCAACACATGCCATGAGTAGGATTTCACATTTGAATTAATAACTTGAAAAAAGAGTGCCGGATGAATAATATAAACCATAGTTATATAATCTTCGCCTGGCATCTCCCTTCTTCAAGTTCTTCACAGCACTCTGATTTTCTCATGCCTTCTCTCTTCAAAATCTTCCATCCACAACGGCCGTGGGTCAGATCGTAATTGGATCATCCTTGGGCTTCTTACCCTCACGAAATCATTCTCAGGGGAAAAAAGTAGTATATTTTAAAAAATTAGTAACACGTATCCAGAGACCACCCTTTCATATTGAGTCTCCTACCGCGTCTTCAGCATGGCATGCCCTGTGTCCCCCAAATGCACAAACAGCTTATTCCTGAAAAAAATAGAGATTAACAGTGAGAATGGATGGACATGAAGATGGATGGAGCAGAGACACTGACTCGTAAACAGTAGCTTGGTTTGGAGAATTACAGTACCTTGAATCAAAGCTCTCCCCGCAAGTTCCACACATGTTACTGGGCGCCTTTGATGTTCCTTGAATTGTGCGCAAGTTAGACCGCAGTGATGCGAATATGGGCCACTTATAAAGATTTTAAAGTGATACACAAGAATGTTGAAAAATCGGAGTTGATTCAATATGCGGATTGATTTCATGGTTCCAAGCTAGAAAAACACCACATTTAACGTGATGATGCATGTAACATTCAGGGCACATCGTGATCCAGTATGATATAAATTAATGGGGTTCAAGTCTGAATAGTCCATCACCATGTGAAACTGTGGACGGTAGAAACATTGTCTAATAGATGAAGTATAGAACAGGAAAGCATCCAAGTCTGGACTGATCTAGAAGACTATTGTCAATTCTAACAGTAGAAATATAAAGCTTTAAAATCTTTGGTTTGCCAAGGGAAAATAGTTTGCGTAGAATAAGAAAACGTGTGTTTTTTAAGTTTCACGGGGGAAATGGGGAGTGAACGAAAACGGCAGGAAAAGGTCAAGATTGTGCGATCTTTCAAGAACAGTAAAAAAGAAAAAACTTTCATATTGTAGATTAAGTGCACGTGCGTATACACGAGCGTGGGGGGGGGGAGAGAGGGGGAGAGGGGAGGGGCTGTGTGGCTGATGGCAGAGGTCTGTTTTCTACTTCGTATGATTCTCCATTCTTCACTTTCCCATATTTACTTTTTTGTCTCTGGATGTATGGATCTTCACTTTCGAAACTTGGGTCGTATCTAAAACAGTTTGAGAAACGAGCAGATCAAACAGAGATAAGATCAGCATGGTCAAATCCTAAACAAGATGGATGAGCTAGAGGCTGAACTCTGCTTCCCAGCCAATGGACATCGATCAATAAATATTCACAACAATATTTACGATGGTGCCATCTGCAATGTTTAGTAATCATCGGAATTAAGCAAACACCACTTAATCTAGCTATTAGGGAAGTATTCCAACTGATTCCATGAAAAATGAGATGCTGAAAGAAGAAAATTTCCCTCAGATGCAAAGGTTATCCGTTGGGAGATCTATTACCTTCTGTTTCTTTCCTTTGGATGAGATTTTTGCAGCACTGTCCGCATCTTTATTAACTCCAAATATTTCATCACGTTGCTGGCGCTGCTGCTGAGGCTTGAGGGTCTTCCCTGCATTACGACCTCCCCTTTTATTTGAACCAACCTGGTCAAGAGAGTCTGACGCAAATTCCTTCACCTGTTCATCCCCATCTTGGCATCTCTTATCAACATCTGGATCTCCATTCGTATGCATTGTTTCAGCATCATCTCCATTAGGTTTTGAACGATTTCCTTTCTTTGAAGCCCTTGTTCTGCGACCTTTTCTACGGGGATTATGTTCCATAGAATTCTCACCCTCAGCATCATTATTAGGAACCTCACCCCCCTCACCAGGCGACACATTAGGTTGCTCTAAGCTAACAGCCTTCCTGCTCCTGTGGTTGGAAATCATTGCTTCGAGGATAACCGTCTCATCCTCTGAACCAAGACCCACATCACCAGAATCAGAAACTTCCTGCTCAACTACTTGTTCCTGGAACACAAAGCCATCCTCGAATTTCTCAGAAAGCCCATTTACAGCACCGTCATCACTATCATCGGATGGTTCCTGCACATAATCAAAACCGACATCAATGCCATCTCCCACCTGGGCATCATCATCATCATCCATGACTCCCAGAGCTTCATCTTCATCCTGCAATGACTCCCTCAACTCCGCCACCTTATCTTTGTGCTTCTTTGATTGCTCATGATTCTTCCACTGTTTGTCAGACTTGAACTTCTTACTGCAGACCACGCAATACAGCTCCTGCTCACTATTTGAATTTTTCTTCTTACCATCAGCCTCTGAACCGTACCAGTCGTCATACAGGGATCCATCATCTTCCTCGTCAATCTGCGCCCACTCAGCCTCCCGATAGAGTCTGGCTTCCTCCGCTTTCTTCTTCTTCTCTTCTTCCTTCTTCTTCCTCTGTTCCTCTTTTCTCTCTTCCTCCTCCGCTTTCTTCTTTCTGAGCATTTCTACCACGCGTCTGTCCCTCTTCTTCACGAAGGCCGCCAGCGACCGCACAGTGTCGTTGTACTCTCTTCTCATTTTCTTCCTCGCCTTACTGTTCAATTCCTCCATCTCCCGCCTCACCCTCCGGTTGAACCCCTCCCGAACATCGTACAGGTCCGCCCACGAGAAATCAATCAGAGTCGAGAACCCTAACCAGTATTTGTAAAACGCTGTCCACTGTTCATACGGTGAATCCAAATTCCCTATCAGAGGAGCGGGCTCCAATACCTCGTCAGGGTCCACGCCATGATTCACTTCTTTGGCGAACCGCACCTCGTTGGAGTATATCTTGCTAAAAAGATCGCCATAGACCTTGTAGAAGCCACTGCCCGTGTCCGAGAAGCCCGAATAGGCGGAAGGGGAGAAGAAAGAATAGATGTTGCCGATGTCGTCCATGGGGCTCTTGGAGGCCCTCCCAGGCCCGCGGCCGTCGGATGTGGCGAATTTGGTGAAGAAGCTGGAGAAGAAGCTCGCGAACACGCCATCGTCGCTAGAGCCGGTGTTGGCGCCCTGCGCGGGTCTCCGGCTGGACGCGAAGAGGATCTGAGATCGATGGGCGTCGTACCAGGCGCGCTCCTTGGGATCACGGAGAACATCGTACGCGTGCTGGAGCTCCTGGAAGGTGGCGGTGGCCTCGGCGTCGTCGGTGGCCCCGCCCGCCGACTGGGCGACCTTGTCGGGGTGGAGCCGTAGGGCAAGCTTCTTGTAGGCGGACCGTATCTCCTCCAGGGAGCAGTCCCGATTCACTCCGAGGACCTCGTAGAGGCAGCGGCTTGTCGACCCCGGCGAAACCATCTCCTGGTCTCCGCCGCCGCCGCCGAGGATGCGCTAGCCGGTGACCATCAGCCTCTTCCGGGAACATTTATATGCCAAGATCGGGTCCGCATCGGATCCAATGGGGATCCGATAACAAAGCTTAGAGACGATTCCCGCCCCCGCCCCCGCCCCCGCCACCGCCACGAACCCGTTGACTCGACGCTGGGACTACGAAGAAGGATGCCTTCTCTTTCTACGACGAGCAGCTGCCGCCCCAGGGAGGACGATCAGATCACTCCATGAAATGATCAGGACGACGTATGAACTTTCTGCAGAACAGACGGCTGCAAGATCTGGGGTCCCTCCCTGTTCACATGAGCGAATCGTTCCTGATGAGCGGAGCCCTGAATGATCGCCGTTCAAGAAAGAATCCATGGACGACGATGATGAAGCACACCATGCGAAGCCAAGCGCTGAGGTCTCCATCTCCCTGTTAGTCGCAGGGAAGCATCACTGGCCTCACACCAGGTGCGTGTTTGAGAGATTTCAGACGGAATGAGGACGGCCAAACTCGGAGCAGGATGAAGGATCGAGAATTAACTGTTTATAACCTTCTCATTTTAGTGGGTACATCTGCTCTGTAGGCCTGCAGTTATCTCTCGCCTTCTGGTTCATGGCTCGCAGATCGACTGTCGTCCCTTCCGTTTCAGGGTTTCCAAGGATCCCATCATCTTCCTGCTCATTGATGCGCTGGGCAGAATGTTATCTAACACGAGGGCAAGAACACCATTGCTGTGAGATCGAGATTAGCAAGATTTAATAGTCTTTGTCAACGAGCTATTAAGTTACCAGATGAAGCTTGACTTTCCCAAGAAGGCTACACCGTTTCACTGTATGTTCTTGAAGAAAACATGGGGAGATGTCCCAGCGCGGTGGTTCTCTCATTTGGGCAGCAAAAATCCCGATTTTTTTGACGATTAATATTTTTCTGATATCTTAAGTCCGTTGATCAGATGGTTAAAATTAGAATACTGCACCAACAAGATCCAGAAGGGTATGAAAAAAAGTAATTCATGCCGGGTGCCTATGTTCATTAACAATCATTTTCCATCAACCATTATATGGCGGGAAACTTTTCTGATTGGAATTATCTTTAGTTCCTCAGCATGAAAACTGTAATATTTTTCTCAAACCATCCAAGAAAGGAGTGGTTTGAAGGGTGTTCCTCAAATCTGCCCTTTTTTATCCTCAACTTTTCTCTTTTAAAGTTTATAAGCTTTGAGTTACTCTGAAATCCATAGACAGATCGGATTAAGCCACATTATAATTTTGATGGTTATTTCACAAAGAACACAACTTCAAGCAATTAGGAAGACTAAAAAGTTGTGAGAGATAGTTTTTAATTGTCTTTTTATTTCATAATATTATAATTCTACTCCATTATTTTGTTTATTATGATTCTGCCCTTATGTGAATCGATCCATATTGATATGTTCCCACAAACCCACTAGTTGAATCCGTGCTCTTTGTCATTCATGTACTTAACCTAACTCTTCACCTAGATGAGATCACATGAGTTTCTTCATGTTTTACCTCTTGTGAAGCTATCATATGGTAAATTACGGCAAAAGTGAATTGTGTCATGGTATTGGAGCCTCTCAAATACAATCTCTCCACCTAAGCTCATCATCTTGGACTATTACATCTTGTTTGCATCATATTACTTATTTTTTATTCCATCTGAACCAGAATTGATGGTTTTTTGTCTATTCAACACTAAAAAAGTAAAAGAGGCCTATCCCATTTTTTTATGATAATCAACATCATTAACATCATTCAAATTCAATTTAAGCTCAATTTAAGGAGATTTTGGCATGCTATCATCTCCTTACCCACAATGATGGAAGAAAATATTTTGCTTCAGTCCTTGATATCTAACAAATTTCTCTTATGTGGTTCTTCTTTGGTGATCATCAAAAGAGGAACACATTTACCACTAAAGTAATGTTGTTTATATCTAAGTTGATGAATTTTTTCAAGATGACTTGGACTTTAGTCCATTCCATATTAGAAAATTATGTTTTCAAATCATCCCTCAAATTGCATAATATTCTACCACAATATATGTTGACTGGGAAGAATATATTGCATCAGTCCAAATTTATTGAAAAATATTGATTGTAAAAAGTAAAATTCACCACTTCACTGATCCTCATATAGACTTAGCAATCCTAATTATTGCTTGTGGAGATGCTAAGGTAGTCATCAAAACGGAGTTCTGAAGTACCTTGACTCTAGAAATTGGTGAGAGATTTATATTAATGTCAATCATTAAATACGAAAGTGAATATATTCATTAAGAATAATAACCCTCATTTTTAGCATCATAGTTTAACTGATAACTCTTATGTTTGTCATCAAATTTTTACAAGATTATGATTTGGAACTTGAACAAATATAGGAGGATATCAACCGAATTCAAGTCTTGTGGCATAATAGAAATGTCAAAAGTCTCATATAAATCCGGGAAAAAATAGATAAAAATAATGTCTTTTGATGTAATTACTACAAAATATCTCATTACACCACTAAACAATGCTAGAAATTCATGAGAAGACTCAACAAGAGAGTAAGATCTATCTCACTATCTAACTATACACAAAAATATTCTCAATCAACATTAGAAGTAAATTGAGAAGTAGAACTCAAAAGGATTAAGAAGGAAAGCCTTGAAAAATTGAAAGCAACAATTGTAAGTAATACATCTTCTCACAAGAGATTAAACACAACAAAACTTAATAATCTCATTTAAGTGAAGAATTCGGGTTAAGTAAGTGAAAGAGGGGACAAATCCACTCAGTGGATTCATGAGAACCATTCAATTTATTATCATAAATTTATAAATAAAATAAAATAAAATAAGTAGAGTCATAATGCAATGAAATGAAAAGACAAAAGATATCTTCTTGCATGCCCCCTCATGATAGTGAGTAGATATCATCCATGTCCAACTTGGAGATTAGATGTTGAAATATAAGCTCATCTAGTTATTTGGTGCAAATATATGCTTGCTAATGACTTGGTAAAATATATGGTCTTCAAACTAGATCATAATTAAGCTTTTCTTTGATGAGATGATGGCCAAAATGTATATGTTTAGTTCAATCATGTCGGATTATGTTATGATAATGATGATAACTAATTTACAATCATAATGTAGTCATGTAGTATCCATCAATTTAGTCAGATATAGTTCTAGTAATTCACCCATAGAACCTCATAAATAGTTTTACAAATAATTCTAAATTCAGGTTTTGCAAACTTTTAAACCACTACCTTTTTTATTCTACTAGGTGATATGATTTCATCCTAGTGAGATACAATACTCAAACATGAAGATGACTTACATAATTTATGTATGTTTAAACATCATAATTAATATTTTGATTTTTCTTATATCTAATTTATAAATCACTTTGACATAATGAGGAAAATTGTGAGCTACTTGTTGGTGAACTCTCTTAAGACTATACATAAATTGACTTAGTTACCTATACTACAAAAGCAATCGGCTAGGTATGGGCTAACTAAATTAATTCACTCACTAACCTCTAACATATGTCTTTGTCAACACCATCTCCTTCAACATAACTTAGATTATATTTGAAATCAATCGATATGAATGTAGATCTATATATGAATGTATGTTTCTCTAAAGATATCTATGATGTATTTATGTCGTGAGGTAAATATGCAACATCATTGCCAAGAAAATATTTTAATTTGTTCCCTATTTTGATATAAAACTTTTTTGAGATATGTATTATTAGTGTTTTCGATTCTTATTACTTTTTTTCAAAATAATGTTGTAAGCATACATGAGTAATATAGTAGTGCCCTATGAGGGTGAAGTTTAATGAAGATTATATGATCTCCACAATGTAATTTATAATTCATGAAACTCATACCATGTGTAAATCTCTTATATCATGTCATAAGTAATTTTTTTAGACCACATAAGGTTTTTTTTAATTTGTATATTATTTTAATGTTTAACTTATTCATGATCTATTGTAGAATGTCTATATAAATCGTCTCTTCTAGGTTTGCATAGGAAGGTATTATTTACATCATGCATAATATATTCATAATATATTGTTAATGATAGTAAGATTCTAACTACTTTCATCTTTTTCACTCGAACAAAGGTCTCCCACGACTTCTAGGACATAATCAATGTTATATATTTTTGTTCACTCAAACAAAGATCATGCATAACTTATTCATAATCAATGTTATATATTTTTGTACATCTCACTATGCTAGGACATCTTCCCACGACTTCTTCAAGAGCATATTGTGAACTATCTAGGAGGACTTGGAGATGATGCTTTGGTATAGAATTGATTGAAGTTGAAGTGATTTCAAACTTCTTTTGCATAGAACTAAACAGCATTTCCCTCACTAAACATCGTCTGATACACTCCCTTCTTTAATAATTTTCAAAAAATAAACCACATAAGAGAAATTTGTCAAATAATCAGGGACTGAAGTGAGGTTAGAGTGTCCAGAAGCCACCAGCATTTTCCTCCCTCACTTTTAGAAAAGAGGATGATAACATATTTGGATATCCTCAATTTAGTCTTAAACTAAACTTAAATGACAATTATGATATTGATTATCATAGAAAAAAAATGTGAGAAAGGCCTCTTACACCTTCTCAACAGTGAATGTACAAGAAAATCTTGAATGTAATTTATATAGAATCAAACACAAGTAGAATATCATGCAAATTAGAGAAAACATTCTAAGAAGGTAAGCTTAAGTGAAGCGATTGTATCTGTGATGCTCTAATACCATGATGCAATCAATCTTGTTATAGTCATTGTCTAGTAGCTCCACAAGAGATAAAACATAAAAAACTCACTTAATCTCATTCAATAACGAGTTAGTACATGAGAGAGAGAAGTGGAATTCAATTAGTGAGTCAATAGGAGCCAACTAATATGGATATGTTCTCATTAGGGTAGAATTACAATACAGGAAAGAAAATAATCGAATTGTAATGTAATGAAATAAATAAATAAAAATAAAAACCTAATCTTCCAATGTAATCCAATAATTTGAAAGAGTAAGCACAAAGAGATTTGGAGGCTGAAAATTTCTTCCAAACCCAGTTCTGACTTAATGGGCCCAAAATATGTGGATAGTTGAACTTACCTAGGAGATGAATGGTTAATTTTGACCTAGTTAGCGAGGCCGGCATGCTATAAGATAAAAGTCATTCCCATGGTAACTGAATGTTTGATCCCTCTATGGGTTTCAATCAACTCTTGCCGATTCTGAAGATGAGAACCCGAGATGGGTGCTCTTCTCCTCTCTTATCTATGTATATATATATATATATATATATATATATATATATATATTCCTCTCTCTCTCTCTCTCTCTCTGTTACATTTTTGTTCTCTAATTCTGAATAAAAAATAAGGTCGACCTCTGGAGACGCGTTCTTCTTGTTTTCCACAAGAAGAGTATCTTAGACGCGGGGGGGGGGGGGGACTTCCATTTATTTTTGTTCCCGGGGGCTCAAAAAACACGAGGGCCATAATTAATGAACCATTTATCGCACGGAGGACGGGAGAAGTGGAGGGAAAACGAGCTGCCTGTTGAATGGGTGGGAAGAGCCTCGCCCGACTCCCACCTCCGGCTCCGTCGTGCTGGGTGCCGTCGTTCGTTCCTCCCTTGACGAGAGAGAAAGACGAGAGAGAGAGATGGGCGGGGGCGGAGCCCGTTGATGGGTTCTGGCGAGTGGCGCACATCGGGCCAGAGTCTTCCCCACACCTCGTTCCTTCTACTCGTCTTTGCTCACGGTGCTAGGTTGCCTCCTGCTGCAGGGTTTCAGAGTAGTGATCCTCCTGACGGTGTGCTCAACTCCAACAGAGCTGGGCAATGGTCCCCAACGCTGCAATCCGCCTTCTTTCTGTTTGATTCGGTGGCCCTCTATATTCTGCCTCTCGCTGTATACTCGGCCCTTCCGGCTCTATCCATGCATTGGGACGCTCTGCAACTGGGGCTTACATCGCCGGGCCTCTGGACGCAGCAGAGCTAAGGAAGCGCAGTCATGGACTTGTGGGTTGCAGTGACTGTCGCGTTTGCTGGATATGTGGCGAAGTACTGCCGGAACGCACTGAAGAGCGGCGGGGGAGGCTCGTCAGATTGGGTCGGGCCGTACTCTGCTGATGAGGAGCCCCCTCCTGTAAAGCCCTGCGCTGAGAAGACCGACGGGAAGAGATTAGAATCTGGGTGTTTCCTTTTCAGGAAATTGATCCAGAACCCTGTGGATGGAGGTGCTCCCTGTGACACAGATGGGAGGAGAACTGAGGCATTGTGGACTTGCTCCCAGCTGGCGGAGGGAACCATTAACTATGGCTCTGATGAGGATAGGCCGATGGGCTCAGAGTATGTGACAAGCGACGTCTCCCTGTTAAGTCTGCACCCGTGGATCTTCAAAAAGGAAAGTTTCAAAGAAGCCGAAGAAGAGATGGTGGAGACTGAGGCCATGGACCAGTACCCGTATCTATCCCAGTCCCGTCTTTCTTCCGGGGATCATAGTTCCTGTTATGGATTCAGGATGGAGAAGAGCTCTCCAAGAAGTAGGGGAATCCGAAAGTACTCGTTGAGGCCTCTGAATTCTTCTGAGAGTTCCCTGATCCCTCTGTTGTACAAGGACAGAATTAACTTCGAAGATCATGTCTTTCCCCCTTTTCCGTCTCTTTCTTTCCATATAAGAAAATCTTTGGCAGCCGACTGCCATCAAAGAATCAGCAGCTCAGACTATGGATCTTTCCGAGGCCATTCCGTCTGTGGAGCTGATCATAGGGCTGACTCCAGACTGAAGGAACCAGCGATTGGAATCCCCATTCTGCATGCTCCAAGAAAGCCAAGGCAGAACCGTGGAATGGCGAAACATGGAGTGGTAGATGCTTCCGATTCACAGCTGCATCCCAAGATCATCATGCTGCCTGGTATAGGAGCCCCTGATTCATCAAATCTTATTTTTCCTTGAATGGTGGATTTCAGGGGAGATAGTGCAGAATACTGAATGATTTGAAACGGCCTATAGCATGTAAACACCAAATAATCAACATGGCTGCTGATTTTTCTATGTTATTACCACTCTGTTATGATGGGTGTGATCAGGAGTCCTTTCCTTGTCCCTTTTCTTCTGTACCTTGAGGATATATCTGCGGTGCAATTGCCCTTTCCAAGCTGCTGCATGCAGCAGCTCCAACATGTGGGGTGTTCCATAAAGAGCTTTATCCACCAATCATGGACTACTGCTTGTTGCCATATCTGTGTTCTGAAACAGTCAATCGATTCCACTCGGTGCAGCTACTGGTGGGAGCCGGGGCTGCTCTAGTTGATTTGATTTATTTGTTAAAATTACGAAGGTTCTTTGGAAGAGGTGGAGAGAAGTCCAGAGTTTGATTCTTTCATGAAATTAGATTAGAATCCTTGCTGAGATTGATGGAAACCCTATTCTCACTAGTTTCAGTTCCACTTTTTCTTCCTTATTATTTCCTATCTTCGATTGGAAGATCCCATCAGCCGGGTTCATATTTTCGGCTTTCCATTTAGTCCCTTTACCAACTAATCGGATTTAATATTCTACCATTTATTGCAAGAAAAATATTTTGCCTGCTTATCGTCATATTCTTTACATCCACCATTTATTTAGTCGTTGCTTCGTACTTTTACTGAACAATTTTTCTTCCTCTGCCAGCGTTGTTCTCCAGGGTTCTCTTCTTCTTTCTGGGGCTCAGCATCAGCACGGCTGGCACTGTTCTGTCATACAAAAAAGAGGTGGATAAATTGAATGCCTTGTTAAAGCAGAGCGAGGACTTGGTCCAAGACCTTCAAGAAGAGCTGGAAATGAGGAATTCCATCATTGTTAGGGAGCTTGCTGACGAAACCTGTGAAGAACCGGGGAATCAGAACAGCTTTCCAGATAGTGAAGACCAAGTTCATCTGTCAGGCAAATGTTCTTCAAGATTTTGTAATCACGGGCATCAAAAGGAGGAATCAGACCCGTCAACCTCTTCCACAGTGGATGAGGCCAAAAAATCTATGAGCGCAATTGAAGCCGAACTGGAAGCTGAGCTGGAGAGGCTGGAACTGGACATGTGTGGCTCTGGTCTTGACGGGGAGGTATCTGATCTGACTGATGTAAGCTGAATCTCTGGTTCAAGACGCATGGAAATCATTTCTAGACGCATCAATATTTTGAGTATTTAATTAGGAATCATGAATGTGGTCAGGTCTTCATGAGTAGCTCGTGTTCTTTTCTGTCGCATTGACCTTTTTTAAAAAAATTGAAGTATTTATTACAAATTTTCTTTAATTTTCCATCTCCTTATATCCTCCTTGGAAGTCTTACTCTTTTGAATCTCTGCAGCTTGGCCCATACTTAGTAGGAAATCTCATCGAAGGGGAGCTGAGGGAACCACTAGCCCTTGATGATTCTCCTGGAAGGTCGAGCGGATCCTCCACAACTCACCACACGCCAAACTACTCTGTTTCACCCAGGGAGCTCAGCTTGCGCCTCCACGAGATCATCCAATCCCAGTTGGAAGAACGGATCAAAGAGCTTGAAATGGCACTCTTGCTTAGTGAGGGGCCGACCCATTTAAGGGAAGTAGCTAGGCATGAGATTGGCTGTCATCTACGCTCAGACTCAGCCAGCAGTTCCCCTCTGGACTCTTTTACTGAAGCCTACCAAGAGTTTCTAGAGATGGGCAAGCCAGGGGAAGCCAGTCTGCAGCCTACAGCCCACTGGCGCGAGCAGACTGATGAAGATGCCCATTACCCATCTCACCAAGCTCTTGGAAAATCTTCTGGTTTTGAAGGCAATTCAGTGTGGAAGCCAAGATCAGACCCGTTGCCCAGTGAGCAATGCGGTTCTGATGAAATGAATCATGGTGATATCAGCGATGATGATGAAGGAATGCCATCGATCTGTCAAATAGTTGAGAAAACTCGTCGAGGTTCTGCCATTATTGCCGATGCCCAATGGCTGCCATCCTGTTGGACAGAAGACTGATATTTGTATATGATAATCTGACTCATACATGAACGCTGATTCCCATGTACGCTGGTGCCGTACAACAGTTTTCATAAGGGTGAACCCATCTGTGTGAGAATTATTTCATAATGAATGCCTCGACACTAGAAATAGCAAAATAAGATAGCTGATTAAAATCGCTAATAATGGGTTTTCGTTTTGAAAAAAGCTTATTATTTAGCATGATGTTATGACCATAGGACTAATTTTTCGGCTCTATGAATTCATTCACAATATTCATGTGAAATCCAAAACGGAGTAGTTTGCATACTGAACGGCCAAATAAGATAATTTCACATCAAAAAGCTGAATGAAACCTATGATTCCCCTAGTTGTCCCGCTTCATTAGATTATGGCAGACTATAATTTCCATTAAAAAGAAGATAATTTCCTACTCAGGAAGATGAACACCCAAGATCTCTAGGTTATTTTTCTATTTTTCTGGAACAGGTTTTCTCAGAGACAAGCTATGTGCAAAACAAAAGGACAGAATTCTGATCAAGGGGTTGCTTTGCTGTTCTTCTGCCCAAAGATCTGAAACGTTTATTGAAGACCGGATTATGGTGGAAATCCACATGCACACCAAGAACCCTAGCATCCATCCATCTTGCCATATGAGGCTCCATTTCATCGTCTCCCTTGCAAAGAAGCATCGTTTGAACTGTCTGATCAGCGCCGCCTGTCCAAGTAGTCATCGGGCTCATCGTCATTGCCACTCATATTATCTTCGTAGGGGTCAAGGTCCTTGTCACCGCCACCTGCAAGGTCCTCGCTGCCGCCATGTAAATCTGTTACATGGTCGGCTCCACCGCCTCCACCAGCCACACCATAGTTTCCTCCACTGCTCCATCCATAGCCACTGCCTGTACCAGGGCTGTTGGTGCCTGCACCATACCTGCCACCATTGTTGGCTCCGCTACTGTAAGCTCCGCTATCATTTTCACCGCCGCCTCCGGCAACATTCTCCACTCTATCACCACCTCCATAGCTGCCCACTCCACTGTTGTAGGGATTGCTACCATAGCCACCCCCTCCGCCATACCTGCTGCCACCACCTGCCCCATAGCTGTCGCCTCCGCCACCAGCACCATAGCTGCCACTGCCACTGTTGTAGCCGCTACCACCAGCACCATAGCTTCCACTGCCACCGCTGTAGCTGCCACCACCAGTGCCATAGTTGCCACCGCCGCTACCAGCGCCATAGCCACCACCACCACTACCACCCCCATAGCCACCACCACCACCACCACCACTGTAGCCACCCCCCCCTCTGTAGCCACCGCCACCAAAGCCACCACTGCCATAACCGCCACCACCATAGCCGCCCCCTCGTGGACGATCATTGGCATAATTTACCCTCACCATGCGGCCATGAAGATCCTAGAATACAGAAGAGACGTTCATATTTGACAGAGAATCTTGTGCATAAAAACACAAACAATGACTGAAAGAGATCGATGGTGGGTTCACCAAACAGAAATTCTGTCCTGTTAATTATTGTGGTTTGCTATCAGTTGATTCTTGGCTACTTTACAGACTTGTTAGTAATCTCACAAGGACATGGAGTAACGATCTAGTCTAGAAAAGCATAAAGGTGATTCAAATCACAAAGCCAATAAGAATTAAAAATAAAAATTACTACCCATAAGTAGAGTGCATACCTTCCCATCCATGCCATTAATGGCAGCAGAAGCTTCATCACCAGATGTAAAGGTAACAAAACCAAAGCCTCTAGACCTACCAGTATCACGATCCACGATGACTCTTGCTGCACAGAAGGACCTTCATCAACACAAACCAAGCAGGAATAGAGGTACCAAGAAACAAATCAACGAAGGATGCCATAGCCTACCTTCAATGATATCCCCATACTGACCGAATGCCTCTCTCAGACTCTGATCATCGGTGCCATATGAGAGCCCTGAAAGAGAAGAAAACAGACTCCTATTTAGATGACGGCATTATGATGCGTTATCATCTAATGCACTTAATGTAGATATCCTTATGTGATGCTATCAACGACTCAAATAAAGTTTATAACAATGGCAAACCTCCAATGAAGAGCTTTGATGACGACATGCATCGGATTGCTTGATGTAATGATGGATTTGATAATACAGCTCTCTTTATCATGCTCCCAAATTTATTGGCAAGCGCCATGGCTGAAAACCTGAGAAGGAGATGAAAAACCAATAATCTTAAGCTCATCTGTCAGAGTTAATGGAAGCAACCTTCTGCTGACTTCATGTGTGGCGAAGAGAAATTGTGCCAGAAACCCTAATGGAATCCAACCAACTGATCACGGAACAATGCATGGAGAGTCCACCAGATGATTAATGTGGCAGCACTTGCACGAATTTCACAGACGATGATTTCAATCAGAAAAAAAAATGAAGATAGAACTGAAGAAAAACAGCATTAACAAAGAAAATCTAAGTTTCGGGAACCGGAGATTAGTGCATTTAGTCAGAATACAATCAACGATGATCCTCTCGCAGGATCAATAGGAAGAACACTTAGAAGATGATACGGAAGCGCGAGGTAGCGGAAACAAATGAATCACGAATCATATTACTTAATATATATAAAAAAAACCAGAACCGAAGAAGGAAGAGAAGGATGAACTGATTGAAAAACCAGTCCGATGACAAACATTCCGCACACTCCTACAAATAAATAAATAAGGGAAAAAGAATGCAATTATATCGACCGCTAAATCCAATCACAGCGCTGATGGAACCTGTAACGAAAACAACTTCTTACGATTCCTTACAGAAAAGAAAATGGCATCGAGCAACTTTCGTCGGTGTTTAACTTTGCTGCGAAACATGCGAACAAAATAATCGCTTTTGCCTATTTTGCATTGGTTCATGCTTGTGCGCGTCTTCCAGGACGCCAGTTGGAATATTCACAGCAAAACGACGCCCGTGCTATGGAAAAAAATATCGACAGTAACGCGATCAGGTATGATCAAGAAATTTCAGAGTATGGTCCACGCATATCCATGAGGAACACTGGTGGAGCAAAAAGAAAAAAATCTTACGTTATATATTGATCGCAGAGCATAAATAACGACAGAAACGGGCCTGTTCCACAACGAGGATCGGAACGGAAGGTCCGCACGAGCGGCACGCGCAAGAAGAAGCCAAGTTTTGCTTGAAGATGAGAGAATCCGAGTTTGCAAGGGAAAAGAGAGAAAGAAAAAGAAGAAGTCGACCGACAGAGAGGCGATTGAACCGTAATAGCACCCACGATAGAGCTGAAGACGAAAAAAGCAAGTGAATTGAGCGGGAAGACGAAAAAAGCAGAAATCCCGAGAAGAACAGGTGCACGAGGGAGATGAGGACCTCTGTTGATCACTTACCTCCTGCACCTCCCCTCTGATGACCCCTCCCCCTCGACCTCCAAAACCCTACACTGCCGGGTTTCGTCTGGGCTGAGGGGGGGTGTCCGCTGTATAATCTGGACTGAGCCCCCCTGCGAAATCTCCGCCGACAAACTCCATCTCGACGCATGCCGCGCATCGGACGATTTCTCGGTTGGCCACGAGCGGTTGAGATGGGTGGGCTCCAGCCCCTCGCGTGGAACCCCATTTTTTTAATCTCAGATCTTGACGATGAGAATCTAAAAAAAAAATGGCGTCTCGTCTGATGAGGAACGGCCACGGGACTGCAGATCTTCGACCCAGTATGACGACAATGTGGATCTTTGCTCGTATGCACGTCCAATCTCGCCTAAGATTGGTAAAGAACGGGGCTCGTCTAAGAACATCCGCGTTGACTACTGTCCAGAAAGGGGCACTAAACAGTGTCGGGTCCCTGAACAAGAAAGTCAAACATTATCATCATCCGAAAGGGTAAGATAAGGTAAAAATGTGTAAGAATGTGCGACTGCAATTATTGTCAAAGTTGACGTTAGATAGGGCCAAAAAGACGGTGGCTTAAGAAAAATCATACCGAAAAAATGGAGGCCCCACCCCTCGCAAAGATACGGAACTCGTTTCATAGTATTCGGACAAATTTCACATCTTCCTTCGCCTCACAAGCCGCTCATCCGGCGATTACGCTGAGCTTTTTTTCCAAACCTTGGAACCAAGTGTTTTTATTTTTTATTTTTTAGAGACAGATCAGATTTTTTTTAAGAGACCCATCAATCCCCGTTCAATAGCAGGTATAAACACGACGCATAATCACGGATTAAAAATAATCAGAAGCCTTCTAATTTGGGGCATTTAACTAGCCAATAAAAGGTCTTCGTACAGGCTAAGAACATAACTCTATTTGCGACATTCTTCGCGTTCCTATTTTGGGTAAAATAGCCCTCGATAAATTACTCGTGTTGAGCCCTGAAAGTAAGACAGAGACCCCAGCCCCCCTTCAGTATACAAGGCGTTGACCTTTTTCACTCCAGTAGTCAACACATAAACACCAATATCAGTGGGAATGGGGCTCGTACATAAGCCTGTTGATCAAAATGCAGCAGTTTCCTATGTCTGCTCTACAAATGCAGCAGTTTCCTGTGCTTGACGTAAAGAAGGAAGAACAGATATATCGACCCACAACAGAAGCCTGTTGTTATGAGGGCGGAGTCAAAGTTAGATGGAAGGTCAAACACCGGGTCAGCAAAGTTCATCCCAAAGACCGCCGTCACAACTGCAAAGGCAGTCACAACGAATGTGGCTCCTGAGAGAAGCAACCCGAATTGGATCAGCTGGTTCTGAATATTGTCCTGGCATTCATATTCCAAAAAAAAAAAAAAAAAAAAAGGAGAAGGGATGAACATAAGGTATTCTAATTGCGGGAAAAATAAATAAAATAAATAACTATTAATGATATCTGGCGTCCTCACCAGTTTGATGTTGATGAAATCTTCGGTGTCATCAATGTACTCCTTCAGCTGGCCGGTCAAAATCACACAGGCGAAGCGCATGTGAAAAACAAACAGAACCAAGAAAATGATATCCAAAACAGGAGTCAACTATGACTTACCGAAAGTAGATTGGTCAGAGTATTATCAACGACGACAAAATATGCTTCAAGCAACATCTCAAGCTCTTCGATGTGAATTGCGCTGCTAGAACTCTTCGAGCTCGGGACCTTCTCCAATTGGGCAAGTCCACTGCTTGAACTCACCGGTGATACCGGGGCAGTCTTCGATGAGCCGAAGTCTAGTTCTGATCTTGCCCCGTTTGGTCTGTGCTCGGCAATGGCGGTTTGCTCTGCCCGGGATTTTTTCTCCGACAGGTACATCTCGGCCATGTCCCCGTCGTCGTCCATTAGGTTTTCCAGCTCGTCGCGGATCTAAGAGAACCGCCCCAATCATTTATTCGCTGGTTGGAGAATTCAGGCGAAGAGGATTCTTCCGGATAGATTCGCTCATACCTTTTGGACTCGGTGAGTCAAGGCCAGAAGACGGCTCTTGAGCCTGCGCACATGATCTAGCTTGCTGGTGCTAATTGACGAAGCCAGTTCCTCGAGCAGCGAATAAACCTCGATCTCGAGTTCATTTACCTGCTTGCACCATATAAATTGACTTGTAACGCCTCTGAGCTACAATTTCAATCATATATACATAGTATGGGAAGAAAATAAATCATGCGAAGACAAGAACTTTTGAAGCAGATGTGGGTCGGAGCGCTCATGGGCATGGTAAGGTCAGACTCATACTTGGCCATCAAGCAGTGCGCAGGCAATCTCCAGGGCAAGCTCCAGTGCCTTGAATTCAAAAGGCAGGTCCTCTGACGCAAAGAGAAAGCACTTGATATGAGAAATCCACACCAGGCTCTTTGTAAGAACAACTAAAGAGAAGCCAAGCAGACCAATTGGATCTGGAGTTGCTCAAGGAGAAGCTCGCTTCAGAAGATGAGCCACCGATGTCAAGGTTGGAAGAGCTTAATCTGAGAAGAAGCATTACCAGTGTGGTCTTTCTTGAGCCGCAGACATAGCTCTGAGGCATACTGTAAGACGTAACTGTCCACAGAGTGCATCAGGATAACCTCGTCGGCCATGATTATGCATCGGATTTGCTCTAGATTGACGACAATTGCTTTCTCACGGCTTAGTATTGTGGAATGACAATCGAAGAGAGGGTCTAGAAGCCGAAGATCTCTGGATGGCAGCGAGCACCGCCTCATTATAGTTGCTTTGTCGAGTACGACGACTTGTGAATTTCCATCTCGATCTATCTGCGTCCATGGACGGTTCCCCTGGCCTCTCTTTTTCGTGCTTGAAGCGGCGAAACCATGGCATTGGGCATAACTCAGACCACTGTGGAAGGTCGCAGGTTTGGGGAGATCAAGATGACGAGATGGGCGACGAAACGAACCCATTGTAAGATCTTTATCCTCAGACCGTCGCGCAGTCTTCTGGAAATCACTTCTCTACTGTATACTCAAAATCATCGAAGACTTTTTCCGGCCGTAAGAATCTCCAGTCGCACCTGCTTTCGGATCACAGATCTGAAAAGGACATCCAGAATTTCTCGGATACAAGGATTACTCTTCACACTCCGTTAATTCTCAACCGTGAAAAGAAGAATCCTCGATGACAGGTACAGATACATACGAACCCCGTCGCATCGTCGCGACGATACTACCTCTCTGGCGAACGAAGAAGAACGGCGCAACTCAGAAGACTCAGCATACAGCAGCTTTAAGAACATCCGGAAGTACTCACATACCTCCGGCTGGATCAAACACACGGACGGGGGACACACAGAGGTCGATCTCCCGGAAACCTACGGACGGGAGACGTTCGACGAATCAACCGATCGAACAAACTGGAGCTCCGAACTCTACCACGCGGATGGACTGATCGCCAGACCTGGACTTCAATCAACATCTGACCATCTTCTACTATCCGATCCCCGCCCCCTCCCCCCCGGCGACCGCGTAGGGTAGTCTCCCGCCAGAAGAAATCCATCCTGAGGTGGAGACAGCAGTCTTCCGGGAAGGGAAAGCACAATTTGCAATCAGCCCCCTGATTAAACGCAATTCGGGCTTCTACCAGAATTCAGGACTAAATATGTACACGTGAGTATATATAAAAAGTTCTTGGGTAGAACACGTAAAGATTCTGTGAAGAGCGTAAGATTTTATATTAATAACGTAAAGTAATAATACAAATAATTTACTATTTTTAGACCGCCATATAACTTGTCAGGAGAGAGAGAGAGAGAGAGAGAGAGAGAGAGAGAGAGAGAGAGAGAGAGAGAGAGAGAGAGAGAGAGAGAGAGAGAGAGAGATTCCCTGATCATTTTTTCTTCCCTCGCAGAAGGTTCAAGGCCGCGAAGAGCTTGAAGGGCTGGAAGAAGCAATCGGAAATCACTCGCGTCACATCAAGGTACAGTGAAGGAACAGAGGACTCCAATTCACGATACGGCCTCACAAATTTATACAGAAATGGTAGGTAGATCGCTGAACCGCACCCCGATCTGCGGTGCCCAGCATCAGGCTCTTCGAGGAGGGTGGTGGAGAGCCTTGGGCGACCCCAAGAAGAGATCGAGCAAGTAGTTCTGCAGATCATCCACTGTGAATTTGATGTACTTGTCGCGATGGCGGTGGCCGTCCAGGAAGGGCTGGTACCTCCCCTTGAAGGTCCTGTACGCCTGGAGGACGTTCTGGGAGATGTAGATGACCACGTCGTCCCGCAGCCGGTCGTCGGGGATCAGCCATCCCGTCTGTGTCCTGTAGATTTCTTCGAAGGCGAGGTTGAAGCTCTTGAACTTCTCCTTGAGGACGGTCGTGGAAGGATGGCTGGAGCCGCGGCTGAAGATCCCGTCGTCTCTGAAGAAGGTGAGGATCGAGCTCCATGAATTCCTTTGGTAGTTCAGGGCGTGCTGCTGGACTTGGACGCTGTGAGCTCGTACCCAGTCGTCCCCAAACAGCTCGTGAAGCTCGCAGTCCCTGACCTTCTTCACCATGTAGTGGATGTTGTTCATCATGAAGAAATGCTGCAGGGCGGGGTCCGTGTACAGCAAGGACCTGGTGCGGAGGTTCTCCTCGAGAACCACCGCCACCGAGATGAGGCCGCGCCTCAGGGGGGAGGTGTCGCCGGAGGCCACCTCGCCGCCTCCGTCGTCTTCTTCCTCCCCATCGCGTTGGCCCTCCAGCAGCAAGCAGAGCGTCTGGCGATAATCGGGGATGACGCTGAGGTAGTTCATAACGTACTTGGTCAGATGAACGGGTCCCCCTCCCGGGAACGGAGAGGTGGTGGTTTTCTTCCGGACGGCTGTCTTGAACATGCTGAAGGAGGCCCTGACTGATTCGCCGATTTTGCAGAGAATCTCGCGGCATTCCGCCGTGATGGAAGCAGCGGAGCCTTCGGGAGAGAATAAACCTCCGACTTCGGGCACGAGATCGGCCAAGCCCTCGTACATTTTCAGCAGGCAGAATAGATTTTCTGGCTTGGGAGGAGAGATGGCGATGGCTTCCCCGAAGCCGAGGAGCTGGAAGAAGGGCCCTCTTGAGATGCTGGAGAAGCAGGTTGAGCTGGCTGGCCCAGGGCAGTCGCCGAAGATGAGATCACAGAGCTTCCTCTCGCTGGGGAGATAGACCTGGGTGTATGCTTTCATCGCCTGGTTCCACTTCTTGATCTTGGGCCCCATGGAGTCGGAGTCCAAGGCCACAAGCTCCTCTGTGCATAATTTTTCCACGTCGTGCGCCGAGAAGAACTCATCCAGAACACCCTTTCTGGTGGCGACGTAAGCCTGGCAGCATTCTCTGTCATATCCGGACTTGAACATTAGATCGGCTATGCATTTGAGCTCAGAAATGGCGCCCGGCTCGATCAGCTCGACCAAAGTACGATCGGAGCTCCTGGTGCTCTCCGTGTGGAGCCTGTGTGCAAACGATTCGCCATTGAACGAGCTGTAAGTGCTGCAATCCGCATGATCTTCCTCCGCCGAATGAAACGACACGCGACCGAGATCTAGAGATTGGCGGCGTTGGGTGAGGATGCGGACGAACTCTTCCTCGAGCCTCTCCATGGCTACCTCAAGAATGCAGCGAGCTTGATCTTGGATTTGACGCGCCTGTGGGTCAGCACTCCTCCGCAGCGCAGGCTCTAAGCTCTGGGTAAAGCATAGAACTTCATCAACAGCCTGCAGAAATTCAGGGGTCTCCACTGGTTCAGAGTACCACGCCAAGGACCCCTCCGAATCCCAGTTCAGTATCTTTTCTTTCACAGTATCGAGCCACTCTTCCACATCTCTGATTCCCATGCTCTCCGCAAGTCTCTCACCCGAGAATTCGATGGTGAGAGCTGAGGCTATGGGCGCCATCTCTTTAGTCACGGTCTCAAGAGAGTCCGATCTGTTAAGATTTTTGTTGCCGACTCCGATCCCCTCTCCTTCTCTGTGCAGAGGTACGACAGGCGGGCAGTCTTCCATAAGACTGTGTAGACGGGCGACCCTGCGCGACCAGATTGCAGGACGCCCCTGGACCCTCCTTCCAAATGGTTCTCAGGAGGTTGATGTTCTCAACGGCCAGCGCAGCAGCTTCTCAGAGGCAGTGGCATGAAATTGGAGGAGCTCCACAGTGAAGCCTCTGAAGCTCACAGAAGAAGTGGGCGCTGGAATAGGTTCCAATAGGAAAGAGGAGCAAGATGAACCGGGGCTGGGTGTAACTTGCTTCACGGATCAATCAGTTCCTGGCGTCAGCGGCGAGAATCAAGAGGTTCATCACCCGATCCACACACAGCCTGGGGAGCACAGTCGGAATCCAACAGGACGAAGGACGGCGAAAGGAAAAGAGGGGAAGAGGACAGTAAAACAGCACCAAAACCCAATATTCCAGGAACGAGCTACAGTCCAAAAGGAAAACCAGTAGAACTGATGGTTTTGGGGAAATTACGAGGATATCAAACAAAAAATTGACAAATAATTTCTTATTTTCCGTATCGAAACAAATCGCAGTCGAATTCTGACTTCAAATGATGAAAAACTGCAGGCGAAGAAATTCTCGCGGGATGGAAGGAGTTTCCGAGTGGGAGGATTTCCACCTTCGCAAGCTAATTTTGCCGGCGAAACAATTTTCAAGGAGAAGAGTAACATTTTCTAGCAGAGAATTGCGGGAACAGTGGATGGATTGAGGGGAGGAGACGGCCGCCGCCGTGAGATTTCACCTCACTCGCCATCTCAATTCCCTTCAAGAGCAAAGGCGGATCCAGGAAAAAAGGGCCCGAGGAGAAAACGCATCTAGGTTTCGAAAGACAAGGAGAAGCCAGAAAAGGGGAGGCGGAGATCACCCAAACTTTCCGCAGGTACGATTCAGTCGGCACCACGGCTGCGTGAGAGGAGCTTTCTCCTGATGCTGGAATTGGAATCTCTCTCTCTCTCTCCCTCTCTATCTGCACCCTTCCATTGACGCCAATCAAAGCCCCCTCTCGTCTTCTTCCTCCCGTCCCCACGCCACAAGGCCAAGAACATATTTCTCTGGTCAGCCAGCCGCCGACCGCCACGACTCCGCGGTCTACCGCCGCCGGACAGTGATGGGAGGCCCGCTTCCGTCACTCACTCGTTTTCAGACCGTTTCCACCTGGGAAACCGGAACACTTTCCGAATCCGGATCCGAATAGATGGGTAAGTAGGTACCGATAGGACGGATGTCTCCCGGTCATTGGGAACCGCGCCGAGCGTAGGTTAGTGCTGTTGCGCTGAGCTTGACTTGTTGGCGCCATCACGATCGCCGCCAATTTAAGGTGAAACTTTCCCGCCGTAGAGCTCTTCCCGCCAAGGGGATCGCCAAAAGCACGGCGGGCTCGGTACAAAAATGGGGAGCTGCGCGTTCTACTCCACCGCCCTGCGGCTCTCCAAGTGCTCCCTCCCTCTCTCCCTCCAAGCGATAGTCCTTCCTTCACCGATCCATCGTCGCTTTGGAGCTTAGCCTCGTCGGTGGAAGATGTCGAAGTCAGTCACGCCGGGAGCCCTCTCCGCGATCCTGGCAAATCCGAACCCGAACTCGCCGGAAGCCGTTCCCGAGCTCATAGTGCAGGTCGTCGACCTTAAGCCCATTGGCAACAGCACCACCCGATATACGTGAGATTCTCCTTCCTCTCAGCATTACCCTTCTACATTTTCTGATTTTAGCTTATATTAGGTCCTTTTTTTTGTTTCTCCGAGCCACCGCATGATTCGTTTATTTTTCCTCTTCTATATTGCTTGGAGACCTGCTTTTTGTGTAGTATTTTTCGGTGTAATGTGTTTTGCAGATTTTCCTTCATGATTCCAATATTAAGGTTCCGTTCGCCTTTTTCCTGTATCATGATTCCCTGTGATTTGTGATGTTAGCTTTACCTCAACTAGTGAAACTGGAAAATGGATTCTATTTTTTGTTTAGGTTTCATGTCAGACATTGATCTTCTGCCTCTCTAATATTTTCTTGGGAACTTAATGTTGGTGCGGATCTGTATTCCCTGGCTCACGACGCCTTAAGGTTTGACCTTAATTATTGCCCTTATTAATCTCAGGTTCATGGCCAGCGACGGTAAAATGAAGATGAAAGCAATGCTTCCAACACATTTGGCTTCGGAGATACATTCAGGAATCCTTCAAAACCTGGGCCTCGTTCGTATCCTGGATTACACCTGCAATTCTATACCCAACCAGTCAGAGAAGTACAGTAATTTCTCTCGTCCACGTCTGTTTCGATTCTTTGGCGGTTCCTGTCATCTGACATGCGGTCCCATGCAGGGCATTGATAGTGACAAAATGCGAGGTTACATCTCCTGCACTGGAGAAAGAGATAAAAGACGATCTTAAAAACGATGGACTGGGGATTATTTTGAAGCCGAAACAGGAAATTATAGCAAAGTCTGCCGCACAGATTGTCAACGAGCAGCGTGCAAAGTATGTATTTTCTGGTTTACCAGGTTCATTGACATCCCCATGTTGCTGTGCTTTTGACGCAAGATGTTACAGCTGATATCGATTTAATGGTGATTCCAACCTACAGCGCTGCTCCTGCTGCGAGAATGGCCATGACTAGGAGAGTACATCCGCTAGTCTCCTTGAATCCTTACCAAGGAAATTGGACAATAAAGGTTCGGGTAACGAATAAGGGAAATATGCGTACATACAAGAATGCAAGGGGGGAAGGCCATGTGTTCAATGTAGAACTGACGGATGAAGATGTAAGTGCGCTGTTTTCCGCGTGAGTTCAGTCAAAAAGTGAATTCATGCACGTTATATCGATTTATGTGGCCTGTCTTCTGCATATGATGGTGACATTTAGTTCATGCGCTAGTTGTGATATCTGTCTTCCCATACACAACGCACGCGCATTAGAGTGAATGCCTTTGTACTATTTATCCGCGCGAAGTCCCTCTAAACAATTTCATATTCCGTAGCACAGACGCCTTTTCATTGGTTCATTAATTTCTTTGAATTTTGATCGCAGGGCACACAGATACAAGCGACCATGTTCAACGAAGCCGCTAAGAAGTTCTACCCCAAGTTTGAGTTTGGAAAGGTGTATTATATTTCCAAAGGGTCTCTCAAGGTTGCGAACAAGATGTTTAAAACAGTCAAGAATGATTATGAGATGACCCTGAACGAGAATTCAGAAGTTGAGGAGGCTGCTAGTGAAGGAGGATTAATTCCAGAGATGAAATTTGATTTTGTGAAGATCGACCAGCTGGGCTCATACGTCAATGGGAGGGAACTTGTTGGTAAGTTTCTATCTTAGAACCTCCAGATTAATGATAGCGATGATAATCATGGTAGAGATAATTAATAAGACTTTGTCCTATCTTTCCTGGATCTCCTGATTCTACTCATGCATCCGGCAGACATCATCGGTGTTGTTCAGAATGTCTCATCTGCATTGAGTGTTCGAAGAAAGAGCAACAATGAGTCTGTTCCAAAGCGGGACATCACCATTGCTGATGATTCGTAAGCATAATTATGTCATCTGCTTCAGCTTCTCGTAGCTTGAACACCGAGGTCTGATCGAATTGTTCCCGACGACAGGAAGAAAACCGTCGTTGTTTCCCTCTGGAATGAGCTTGCCACAGACGTGGGTCAGCAGTTGCTGGATATGGTCAACGAGACTCCTGTAGTGGCAATCAAGTGCCTAAAAGTCGGAGACTTCCAAGGTGCGTTGCTCTCTTTTCCTCTCTTCTGGCCCTCTTTTGACCTTCGTCAGTGGGTCTGATAAATTAAGCACTCTATGTAGGTGTGTCCCTCTCATCCGTAAGCAGAAGCTCTGTTTTGATAAACCCAGACGTACCGGAGTCAAAGAAGCTCAGATATTGGTGAGCATCCCCCAACCCAACGCCCTCCTTCGATCTCACATCTTCAATGAGGAATCTTCCTAATCTCAGCCTGTGTGCTTCACCAACAGGTACGACTCCGAAGGCAGGGAGGCGACAATGGCTTCTGTCGGCTCCGGCCTGGTCAACGCATCCTCGAGGAACGGCCCGGCCTCCATGTACTCAGACCGGGTCACCCTCTCTCACATCACCGGTGATCCCACTCTGGGTCAAGAAAAGGTGCCCCACTCACTCATTTCCGTACCAAACCAGGGAGGCTGGTCCCCTTTGAAAGCTCTTCCACTGACCCACATTAGCTTCCCATTAAATGGGCAGCCAGTATATTTCAGTGTCAAGGCCTACGTGAGCTTCATAAAGCCCGACCAGACCATGTGGTACCGGGCATGCAAGACCTGCAACAAGAAGGTAACCGAGGCCGTTGAATCTGGCTTCTGGTGTGAAGGCTGCCAGAAGAACGACGCCGAGTGCAGCTTGAGGTAAACAAGCTGATTACACCCTCTCTCTCTCTCTCTCTCTCTCTCTCTCTCTCTCGCGCGCGCGCGCGCGCGCTCTCTCTCTAAGGATGTGCATCATTCACGCAGGTACATCCTGGTAGTTAAAGTCTCTGACCCGACGGGAGAAGCCTGGCTTTCCGTGTTCAACGAGCAGGCGGAGAAGATCATCGGGTGCTCGGCGGACGAGCTCGACAGGGTCAAAACAGAGGTATGAATAAGCCGGCGACCGTCTGGTCTTCCGGCTCTCCGCCATTATTGATCCAAGTACACTTGCTGCTGCGTTGGACAGGATGGTGACGAGAAGCTTCAGACGAGGCTCAAGGAGGCGACGTGGGTCCCGCACCTGTTCCGGGTCAGCGTGGCCGTCCACGAGTTCATGGGCGAGAGGAGGCAGAGGATCACTCTCCGTGCCCTGTCGGCCGTTGACTCCTCCACGGAGTCAAGGTACCTTCTCGAGGAGATCTCCAAGTTGAAGCTCTCTCCCTCGTAGACCCTCCCGTCCCCTCGGCATGTACAGAGACCAACTCCTCCCCAAGTCCCCCACAGGCGGGGCCCACCCCTTTTGGTTCACGGGCTCGGCCCATTCGTTGTCGACGCTGCCCGCATTCATTTGCGCTGGCCTCTTCACACAAGGATGAGCTTGAGCTTGAGCCTGAGAAATCTGACGGTGAGCCCGGGGCGTTGACCGCCTGATGGGGCCCTGGCATTATCGGTTTTTATTTATTGTGTGGCAGAAATTATTAGCTGGCCTTGTTGACTGGGCGCGGTCGCTAACCGATGTGTTTAATAATGCTAAATATCAGAGCCCACGTGGCTTGGCTAGTAGTAAATCCACGTCGAGCCGTGGGGGCCACTGGCCCTTGCCCCTCGCAGAGTGGTCTGATATTTAATGCCGGGAGTCGCCGTGGGCGTGATTATCGGTGGATCCGAGACGGACGGCGGTGATCGGTGGGCTACTGTGGGGGGAGGGAGATGGGGACCGCGGTGGGGCCTGCGAGGTCGCCGTCGCCGGCGGCGGCAGCTCCGGTAGGAGACAGCAGAAACCGGAGGCTGCGGCAGAAGAAAAGTGAGGAGTTTTTCAGAGGGGACGGGGGGACGGTGGCAGCTGGCAGTAAATAGGGGCCGCTCCGATGATCGAGTACGGCGGCGCCGCCGGGAGAAGAGAGAAGAATTTACGCCTCCTCGTCATCTGATCCTCCGCCGCCTGCCAATTGCTTCTCCATCTCTCCTCTCTCATGGTGCGGATGGAGGTAGGTTTGGGGCCTGTCCCCCTTCCGCCGGCCGTGGATCTTCTCCGCCCGTGAAAGCTGCCTCCGTTCAGAGCTGCGGCGATGAGGCGGCGCCGGTGGCTCCTCGGGACCATCTCTTCTCGCTGCTCCCTCTTCGCGTCCGTCCTCATTTTGCTCTCTCCGATCTGCTCGCCGTCGTCGGAGAACGACAGGGCGGCGCTGCTCCAGTTCAAGAGCGGCGTATCGTCCGATCCCGCAGGGTTGCTCTCTATGTGGAGGGATTCAGCAGGCTCCGACCATTGCTCCTGGCCCGGGGTGTCCTGCGATGCGAGGTCCAGGGTCTCGGCGGTCAATATCTCCGGCGACAACGGAGGCGGCGATCGCCTCCACGACTCCTCTCTGCCGGCGCCGCTTCGCCGGAGATGCTCAGATCCGGCGGCGCGGTTGGCGGGGAGGCTGTCCCCTGCCGTCGGCCGGCTATCGGAGCTCAAGATGCTTGCGCTCCCGTGCCACAGCTTCGACGGAGAGATTCCTGGTGAAATCTGGGGGTTGCAGAACCTGGAGGTGTTTGATCTGCACGGGAACTCCCTCTCCGGCGTCCTCCCTTCGAGGATGCCGGAGGGCCTGCGGGTGCTGAACTTGGCCTTCAACCGGATCCGCGGCGAGGTACCGTCTTCCCTCTCCAGGTGCTTGAATTTGGAGATGGTGGACCTGTCGGGCAACCATATCAATGGCGCGGTTCCTCCCTTCTTCGCCCATCTCCCCAAGCTCAGGGTGCTTTCTCTCTCCTTCAACCGGCTGCGCGGTTCTGTTCCCGGCGAGATCGGAAACGGCTGTCGAAGCCTCGAGCACCTGGATCTTTCTGGGAATCTGCTGGTCGGCGAGATTCCTGCCGGTCTTGGGAATTGCCGTCAACTGCGATCTCTGCTCTTGTTCTCCAATCTTCTCGGAGGGCTCCTTCCCCCGGAGATTGGGCGGCTCACGAAGCTTCAGCTCTTGGATGTGTCGAGGAACAGGTTGAGCGGCCTTGTTCCGGAAGAACTCGGCAATTGCGTCGAGCTATCTGTTCTTGTCTTGTCAAACCCTTACCGTCCGACCGCCGCCGGCGGCGGCCGTGGCGATGATTCCAACCATTTCGGAGGTGGGATTCCGGAGAGCGTCACCGGCCTGTCCAAGCTTAGGGTTCTGTGGGCTCCAAGGTCCAAGCTGAAAGGCCGGATTCCGAGCAACTGGGGGGCCTGTGAGAGGCTGCAAGTTCTCAATCTAGCTGAGAATCTTTTCACAGGGAATATCCCGGCGGGGCTCGAGCGGTGCAAGAATCTCGAGTACCTGAATCTGAGCTCGAATTTCTTGACGGGAGGGCTGAAGGAGGGCCTCCCCCTGCACTCCATGAACGTCTTCGATGTCAGTGGGAATCGACTCTCAGGCGGCCCTGTTCCCAGATTCTCCTCCAACTTCCTCTGTTCTTCTGATAAGTTCCCCGTCGTGGGGAATCATCGTCTCTCATCTGCATACTGTTCGTTCTTCGCATCGTCATCGTCGTCGTCGTCCTCCTCCTCTTCCGGGTCGGATCAATTTACAGTGATTCGCAGATTGACGGGCCGGCCGCCGTCTTTGCCGATAGTTGCAGGCCAGCTGAAGGAGCAGGCGAACAGTGCTTTCATGGCGACACCTCTGAACGTACGGAGAATCGCTCTTGGAAGCCCTCAGCTGTACAACACCACGCCGCCGGAGGTCTCGCCAGAGAACAGCAGGAGGTTCCTGAGCTCGATCGAGATCGCCTCGGTGGCCTCCGCCGCCGCCATCGTGGCCGTCCTGCTGGGTCTGGTCGTCCTCTACGTGTACACGAGGAACTGCGCCGCCCCTCGCGCGGCCGCCGCCGCTGCTGGCTCCTCCGGAAACCGGGAGCTGACCCTGTTCACCGACATCGGGGTGCCGTTGACCTACGAGCTGGTGGTGCGCGCCGCGGGGAACTTCAACGCAAGCAACTGCATCGGCAGCGGCGGCTTCGGCGCCACCTACAAGGCCGAGATCTCCCCCGGCGTGGTGGTGGCGATAAAGCGGCTCTCCATCGGCCGCTTCCACGGGGTGCAGCAGTTCCAGGCCGAGATCAAAACCCTGGGCCGGTGGCGCCACCCAAACCTGGTCACCCTCATCGGATTTCACGTCAGCGAAGCCGAGATGTTCCTCATCTACAACTTCCTCCCCGGCGGCAACCTCGAGAAGTTCATCCAAGCGAGGCGGAACACGGCGGCGGACTGGCGGCGCCTCCACCGCATCGCCCTGGACGTGGCGCAGGCGCTGGCCTACCTCCACGACGACTGCTCCCCGAGGATCCTCCACCGGGACGTGAAGCCCAGCAACATCCTGCTGGACAGGGAGCTGAACGCGTACCTCTCCGATTTCGGGCTGGCGAGGCTGCTGGGGAGCTCGGAGACGCACGCCACCACCGGGGTGGCGGGGACCTTCGGGTACGTGGCGCCGGAGTACGCCATGACCTGCAGGGTCTCCGACAAGGCGGACGTGTACAGCTACGGCGTGGTGCTGCTGGAGCTGCTCTCGGACAAGAAGGCGCTGGATCCGTCCTTCTCGCAGTACGGGAACGGGTTCAACATCGTCGCCTGGGGCTCGATGCTCCTGCAGCGGGGAAAGGCCAGGGAGTTCTTCGCCGATGGCCTCTGGGACGCCGCCCCACACGACGACCTGGTGGAGACTCTGCATTTGGCCGTCATGTGTACCCTCGATTCCATGTCCACCCGCCCCACCATGAAGCAGGTCGTTCACCGCCTCAAGCAGCTCCGCCCCCCTGCACCACCGCCATCACCACCATATATGTCCTAGCCTCTGACCTCTCTCTCTCTCTCTCTCTCTCTCTCTCTCTCTCTCTCTCTCTCTCTCTACTGTCTTCTGTGGTACGGTGCTTCTCTTTCCTCCCATTTTTCGGTGAGAGCAAATCAATCAAATGTATATTTGACCAATCTAAGTAAGGTTTTCTTTCCATCCCGCGTTCTTCGGGAGCATTGAGAGGGTCTAATAGAAAGGGTAATGAACTGTGGTGGTAATTTTAACTAAGAAACTAGAGTAACATATGAGAGCGAGAGAGAGAGAGAGAGAGGGAGAAACAGATGAGAGATTAGAGCGAAGTGACTTGAAAGATCCTCCCAAAAGGCCTGATATAAGATGACTAATCTCCACTTCTCAATTCAGAGATACAAGACTCAAAATAACATTCTAATCTCCTCTCACGGTAGACGAGGGTCTTCTTATAATTATATGGCTATCATCACATGTTTTTCTTGCTCAACTATTTATACGCTTTGTTTCCCCCGTTCAACCTTAACAAGTTGTCTTCTATGTCGCCCTTCTCCAAGTCTATTGGGCAGTTATTGACCAAGTGTCCTGTGGTCTCTTGCTGATTGTTAGGAACTTTTCCACGTGCTGATTATGATCTCTTTCAACGTGGGTGAGGAGTCAAAGCGAGTACCTCGACCATACTCTCCCTTATGAGACCCTACTTGTCATCAAAGTGAAAGACACAGAATTGCTGACATATGATACACGCTGACTCTCACATGGCCTCTGAAGTGGACATCTCTTATTATTTAAGTATAACTTTGACCCTGGCAGCCCATGGCAAACATCTAAGACTTCGGGCGGTTTTCTGCCTAAATAATGTCTTCATTCAATTTGAATAGATCAATTGAGCTTGGAGAGATTGAGGTGCCCACTATAAGTTGAGAGATGTGGAATACTAAGTGGGTATTGAATGTGACAGAAGATTTAGCTAGTAAGCCACTACCGTACTATGATGAATAACTTTGAATAGGTTGAAGTAATACTAGGTCAGCTTCTCATAAGGTCTCCTTGTGATGTACTTATGTTAGTATGGGTGGGGTTGGAGATAGATGAGGTCATCTTCCTCAAATTTAGGGATTACCTCTTGTTGTCGACATACATATTCATGCAGGCCTAAGTCTTGGCTAAGTGTTTCTTAAGCTAGTTGAGGGATGGATCCTATTATTGGAAGAGTTCGTCTACCTTCCCAGAATGAGACACATATTGGAGGAGGATATGTAGCTTGTGCCCATAGACACAAGGAGTTGGTGTTGTTAAAATTAAAATTCAAATTGGTGTTGTTAGCCCACATCAATTAGTTGCTCTATTGGCATGATTAGAAACATTACGTGCTCACTTGTTACTGAATTGTGAAACTCTTGCATACATTCTGGAATTAGTGAAGAATTTTTGGAAAATCATTAATCATTCATGATTGAACGTGTACTTGTTGGAGAAAGTATTGAGGCTTTTTCTCCAAATGTAGGGAAAGTTACTTGATGATGGTCTCTAATTGAGGATCTTCTTGATTTATGTGAGATTTCAACCAAATTAATACACTTTGGCCAGGATAATTTTGTAGCTTTTAGCCACACCTAGTTTGGAGTTCTTGACAAGTATCAATAGCCTTATTTTCTACTATCATCTTGTATTTTATTTTGAAATAAATAATAATAATAATAATAATAATTTTTAGAGCCACTTATGATATTAAGATATAACTTTATTGTTCATAGATAAATTTAAAGCTCTTTTGAATTGTAAAGATAATAACTTTTTGTCCTAGTAAGTAATGTTTACAGTTCAAAATAATGAGGATGGTTTGTTCATCAACTTCTACTCATAGATAATTTTTTCAATAGAAAACATCACTTGACTAGTGCGATTAGCTTCTTTATGTACATGAGGAGAGCTCCAACTTTGTAATTATAAGTGTTTGTTTCTATTTCAAAATATAAGAAAATTTTAAAAGTTAATAATAATGAGATTGAAGTTAAAGTTGTCTTGAATTGCTGCAAAGTTGATTGTACTTCTAGGCCAAATTAAAGACATTGTGTTTAAGCTATTGAGTAAGAGCTCATACTTTTTGTGATTGTCACGTATTTGACAATAAAATGTCATACTCTATTAGGTTAACAAATCCAAGAAACTTGTGAAGATTGACTATAGATGATTATTTTATAACTTTCATTATCTCTAGATTCAGTAGTATCTTTTCCATGTGCTGTTTGACATCTCTTTCCACATGGGTAAAGATTTGAGGCGAGTTCCCCAACAGAGTTACAGAGAAGCTCAATGCGAGATCAATGATGACATTTTTATGTAATTTCAACTGTGCCTCAATGCCCTAGAGTGTTTCTCTCCTCCTATAAATATCAGACTGTTACGAAAGAATGAAAAATTGACGAGGAAATCGCAATGATGACTATAGGGTGTTCAGTGAGAGATACATCTCTTATGTGGATCATCAATTCCTCGTTCAGATATTGATGCTCAATTTTTTTATGACACATTTGATTAAATTAGAGTTAGGGAATGAAATCAAATTTGCCATCGATTTGACATGATGACATAACTTTGAAGAACATATTTTCAACGTGTAATCTCGTAATTCCAAATGCAGAATTTTCAATGTGTTATTTTTAGTGGATGCGTGCAGTCACCTATTGCCTGATAAGCCGTCAACGAACCCTTTTGGTCACATGTGCCAAAACCAGTGGTAGCTTATTCTCTTCTATTCTGGTTTCTTCATTGACTTTTTCTTCTTGATATATTTTTTTAATTGCGATGGAAAAATGTTGCTAGTCAACCACTCTTCCCCATCACCCTCGTATAGGGAGGGACTCCTGTTCGTCAAACTGGTTTGAAAAAGATTCCTGTGCTACGATACCATGAGGTCAACCAAATGATCTTGGGATAGCCGATGATGATACCCCTTTCCTGAATATTTCTCAGACAGCTTCAAGACGATTTTCAACCAACCTCCTGCTAGATTATGTATCACAGAGCCCCTCTCTCCCCCATCTGTAAATTTCTTGAAATCGATTTTTCCTCAAAACTGCTGCCACATGCAGGGCTGCTCTGAATTAATCTATGATTTATCTAATTTTTTCGTCAGTCTTTCTGACGTCGGAGTTCCAGGAATTTCTTTATCTATAAATAATCAAGGAATCGGTCCACAGAGGAAGGTACAGCATGATGGGTACGAGAACAAACATTCTAGGGTTTTCCCTATGTGGGGTGGGGGGTGGCTCGGACAGTTCTTACAGTTCATGCCTATAAATAGAAAAATCAGGAAACTCTGAGCCTATCATCATCTACACACGCAGACAGAGCGGTAGCAACATGAGTGATCACTATGAATTAAAAAAAGCCATTCACCTTTACGGCCTAGGTTTTGTCAACATGAGATACTGTAAGCGGTAGTCTTTTACAGAGCATGAAAAATGGTCGGGTACGCGCGCATTGAATCAAAGACAGAGATGCACGCGTCCTAAGAATAAGATCACTCACAGGAAATTTCCAAGCGAAGAAAGGAAGGAAGGCGGAGGAATAAATAAAATGGTTACCTCTTCCCGCGGTAGGCGTCGATCAAGAGCGAGATCCTGTGGAGCAGCCGATCGGCGGCGCCGGCGTTGGGCGCGGCGGCGGGAGAGGCCCACTGCTGGTACCTGTGGAGGCTGCCGGTGAAGTCCGTGAACAAGCCGTCCACGCCCACCTGGTTTATCCAGAACTCGTACTCCGCATACGGGTCCTGGCGGAAGTCAAAGTGAAGGAACTGGTTCTCGTTCCTGTACGTGTAGGGGTGCACCTGCGGAAGATCCATTAGGGTTCACTGATCAGGCGCATTACTTCTCTGTCCTCGTCGTGCAGGGTACAAGTCGGATTGAAGAAGGCGAGTCAAGGCGGGAAGCCAAGAAAAAGCCTTCTCGCGGGTCAACAACCATTCATGAAGTCAACTCAGATCAACAAAAGAGGCAAAGGATGGTCCTCTTGATTCATGCAAGATTAACAGTCGGTAACATCTTTTTTTATGTATATATTTGAGATAATCTGATATATAAATAAATAATTTAAATAACTTTTTAATACGTTCGACTATTGTTTTCCAATAATATTATAATTAATCAAATAACGAATAATATAAAAACTACCAAGAGAAGGGAATAAGCGAAGTCTCGGATAGAACGCCAGAAAATAAAACCAGCACGACTTATTGAGGGTTGGATAAATGGCATACATGTAGTCGCATTCTTGCGACAGGAAACGCTCTGATTATAACAAAAAGTGCGACACAGATGAAAATTTATAACAGTATCTAGTTATAGTGTGAATATTGAAAGAAAAAAACCCTGGTTTTATCTTTCTACTCCGAAAAATGGACGTTTTTTTTCTTTTTCTTTTTCCAATGTAAAACTAGTTTAACAGATGAAAATTTAGAATACCACAAAACAACGCAAAAAAAAATCTAAGTCTACAATCAATTCATTTCAGAAAAAAAAAAACAAAAAGATTCTGCATCTCTTCACACGATAGGTTCGAAAGAAAGCGTACCTGTAGATCATAAGCATGGGCTTTGGCCACAAGATCAGTGGCCGTGGACAAATAATTGTTATGTGGGGGCACAACAGTATCTTTCCATGGACCAATGCCAACAACATACTCCTTGATGTACTCAAAGTAACTCTCTGAGGTGATTTCCCAGTAAGACTGCAAAGAAGAATTTCACCATACGATCAAGTAAACCTTGTGCTCTTTCGAATTAAGCATGCTATAAATGTATCCTTGAAGCTCGTAAAAACGGCCATCTACTTTATTTTGATTTTAAGACTATCAATCTGACTTAACCATGCCAAACCACAGCCATCGTACCAAACTCTGTTTTTGAGGGTTCTCACTCAGAACCTTGGTCTGGATTGGCCAACTTTGTTTCAGATAAAGGTTTTTTGTTGACCTATTGAGATGGTGCATGAAAAAAAATGGTCTCTTCGATGATTTGAATATGATCTACCCCAGATTCCCCATAAAAAATATTTCTGGCTGTTTCCTTTAGCTATTTTAAATCTGATCCATCCTTATAAAATCAATAAAAAATGTCAAACAAACATCAAACTGAAAAATAAAACATTAGCATTCTGATTAATGAAGAAAACGAATATTTTGTCCAACTTCTGGTCGATTGCGGAGTTCCACTGAGTAAATAAAAAAAAATTACTTTATCTTAGCAGAGACCGAGGAGGAACCTGATTTGTATCTTGGGTCGGCATTGTAACATCGTCAATTAAAAATATTTTTGGGGAATCAATCAGCTTCGAAGCATAAACAAGGGATGTGGGAGCAAAAGACTGTATAAAGACTGGTTGCTTCAGCCAATCGTCTGACATATAAGAGCCTTTATAACCATTTCTCCGTAGTGTATCCACAAAAATGTCTTCAAACCTCTTTCCACCCGTCCATTTAACCTGTCAGCATTGGTAACATTTCCGCGTCTTAATGTATTAAAAATAAGAAAAGGATTAGCAGACAAATCCTACGAACACTGAAAAATGAATAAACTGAGTGAAAAATGCCGACCATAAACTCTCCACAAACAACAAAAGAACGGGCAAATCCATATCTCTAGAAGCACATTCAGTTGTAGTCCACAAAACTATTTCTTTTTCAAAGGTTTTGAATTTAGAACAACATAAGTTGTTATGACGATATACATCGAATTCTGAAACTAAAAGAGAAAGAGAATGAATTAACTTACATGCTGGTTGATGAAAATTGGGTTCTTTATCTCTGGGTAAATCCCAACAACTCGTGGTGCATCTAATGCGATTGCAATAAACTCTTCGAAAGTAATAATTGAAAACTTCCCTGAAATTTAAGAAGTAATGAGGGCATTTCCAGGAACTGTGAGAAAGAAGGGGTATCGTTACAATTGTTTCCTTTATTTTTATGATTAATCACAAAGACACTGGCATTGCAATTGAAAGAATAAATTATCCATCTTTTAAGCCTTCATCTGAGGGAAGCAGACAACAAAAATGAAAGTTTCAGCCAGTTGACAGATAACACCCCTGTGAATGGGCTCCATCACTCTGATTATAGAGAAAAATTCCGGCAGAGACTCCTGCCAATTCAAATCCCCAGAATCATAGAAGAGGAATACCGTGGGTTGGCATAAAAATGGTGGCAGAGAAGCAGCAGTCGAACATCCTTACTAATGAAATAACTGTCCATGACATAAAAGTGAAGCATATTTGACTCTGAACAACATTTTTAATATTTGAATTTTTTATTCATTTATTTGATCATTGTTAGGATAGAATATTTCATCATACAAAATATTCTATAGGCAGAAAGAGTGGTCGGTATACAAATTTCTTGTGCTGGAGAAAAATAACCAGAACATTTATATTTTGGGAAAGGTGAATTGTGTTCATTCCCTCTTCACAGAACAATCCAACTTTGGGGGCCAAATGACGCTATGAAGAACCTTCATGCAAACAGCCCCTCGCAGGCCACTAACTTCGTTGCCATAAGAGAGCCTAAAGAGATGGTAACTCTTTCCGTCTAGGCCTCAGAATCTATGGCTGGAAGATTCAGGGAAGAAGTCTACATCACAGGTAGAGGTTGCTGTGCTTTGTAACCTTTTTCTCTTAATGATTAAGGTCAAAATACTCAGTCATTGTTTTCCACTGGTCAACATTATAAGTAATACTTCTGCTCACTGGTTGTTCGAGAGGACATCAAAATCAAACAGTGAAAAGCAAGATAAATAAAGAGAACATATATAAAACAGAAGAAATCTTATGGCACATTTACGATCTGAATTTGGTTCTAGAGAGCAACTAACCATTGTACTGCTGGTCTCGGAATTGGTATCTCTGATTCACTTTTAATGTCTTCAGTTCCGCAAGCGTAAAATCAACTGTCACATAATTACGCAATTATATCAGGCTATGTTGCAAAGAAACATTAATCTAGTGGCACGCTTTCTCCCTTTCAGTTAGAAGACAATAAAAAAATACTTTTATGAAGAAATAATCATATCTGTCTGCTGTCGTAGCAGTAAAAGAAATGTCTACCATAAGAAAGCCTCATAGCTTGTCCATATACACAGGGGAAATATGATGAATGACCAGTTGAAGGGTCCTATTGACAATTTTTGCACTAAAATCAAAACGAAAACCCATGTTCCCGAGGATCCAGTAGAACTGAACAGAAGAAGGCTGAGAGGTGCACCAGTTGATTAAAAAAATCGTAAAAAACTCAAGAACTTGATGTCAAATCGGTTATCGTCTCTTCCAACAGAACTAGAAAACAAGTATGTTCTTGAAGCCCCAGTTCAGAGACAATAGGTCTCCATATACTTCCAGAAGTTAAAAAATGTTTGTATGTAATAAATAATAAGCATCAAGCAGAAGAAATCAAATCCAAAGTCATGCCCGCAATGTTTTATTCAACATATCTTCGTCATTTAGTTTCCAAATCCAACTACATAAATTAAGAAAAAATAAATACAAGTAAAAAGAAAATTGGCATCATTTAGTGCATTAAAAAATATGTGGGCAAGGAAAGAAAGCTGCATCATATGCTTACCTACAAACCATCCAGTTATATTCTCCCCTTGAACTTCATAGGTTCTTTGACGATGACTGAATTCCTTATAATCAGCAACATTAGTGGTAGCGTCTAGAGTCACATCGTGAAAACATATGAGTGCCCCGTCTTTACTGGCAAGGATGTCAGTCTCTATAAAATCAGCACCTTCTTCAATAGCTCTCTGTAGCCATGAAAAGTTGTCCCAGGTTTTGGCAATAAATTCAGTTGTCACAGCAATGGAAAATGGAAGTAAACTGCATTCAAGTAAATTAGCACAGTGCCTCACAATAAAATTCTAGCCATAAATTGTCAGTGGTTTTTCCTATCATGTTGCCAGCTCCGTAAGAGAAACGTCATTGCTCAGAGTGATTTTAAATCAATGTGTTATTCAGGAAGTTTTTAATTGAACGACAATATTAGAGTACCAGATAATGGCTACTTTCTTGTCAGGCTCACGTCATTAAATCACACACGCATATTAACTTTTTCAGTGACTTTGCCGATTTGATCTGGTAATGTGTCTTGTTCTGAAGAACTCGCCATGCAGTTGATTCCAGATACTGTATAAAATACATGACGAAGAGTCACATGTCACATACCATGTATGCGCCAGCGGTTTCTTCAGGAAATTCACCATTTGAACCTCGATGTGCAATATTGTAAGGACGAAATGTTTGCAATGGTTGCTTATCTTTGTTCAGTTTGCTGGGAAGAGGGTAAAGTGGCCTGGCAAAGGATCCCAAAAAGTGGCTTAGAAGGAGGCCGTGGACAAACCCTGCAGTTGTCACATTACAAAGAAATGTCACTGTGAGAATGATTATTACAATTCACATACCAAGGAGTTCACATGCAGGTAACTGTTGAGAGCCAGAGACGGGCATTGTGTATTATAAATCTATGTAACGAACCAAATAAGGATTGGATGATGTTTTTACAATTACAGAAAGGAACCACATAAATATGTTCTCAAGATATATCGGGAATTAGAAGAATGAAGTTTCCAAAATGATGCAGGATCTGACGTGACGAAATACAATGCAATTCAGAATCACAATAAATAAACAACGTGAGTACATGCTGGCCAGGTTCTTTCTCAAAAGGTTTTCTTTAGCTCTATTTTAAGTGCATGAGTCATCTTTCTATTCTAAGACAGGAAACTCACAATAGAAGATGCGCTTAGCTGCTACATGGACATCATACCACTTCAGCAAACAGCATTATTTTATCGGAGAGAAGCTTTTTAAACTTATTATTTTTATTGACTAATTTATATTGTATCTAAAAATAAGGAGACGGAAAATACGAAGCCATCCTCAATCCAAGTGGGTAGGCCAGATGTGGTTGCAATAGTGTTCAGCGGTGCCAAAAAGGGGCAAAAAGACCAGAGAGGTATGGGTATGATATTGGCTTTAAGGGCTGTAGCGGAGCTGCACTGCAGCATCTCAACAAGAAGAAATGAACAGAGAAAGATGTTGTCTAGAGCTTCAAACTCCCGCCAGAGAAAGGCGAGAAAAGTTTTATATTCCCAAAGCCGCACTGTACGTACATTTTCTTCGTGCCAAAATAAAACATTGTTTTATAAAATCGATTATATCAAGCCTAAAAGCATCTTTCCATGTGAAGAATCAATTTCCCGATCTGCCAAGAAATTAAGGAAATTTATAAACAAAAATAAAGCTTAAACAGGAAAAAATCGGAAATGCAATTGCAAACCAGAGTCTCATCATCCAGTTAGACCAAATCCATGGAGCCCTTAACGCGCCCTCAACGGCGAGTTTTTGTCACATCGATATTTTTATGTACTTTCTCCGATTTCCGTTTATCCTTAGAACTAACTTGGGAATTTATTCCGGGCAACAATTAACCCCAGCGCTGCTTCTTGATCAACGCGATTGCTACCCAATAAAAAGACGAACACAATCGGCAATATTCCACGACAAAGGCAAGCATAAGAAGCAATAGGGACAACCATTCCAAACTTGACCTGGAGACATGTAAATAGGAGCCAGGTAGAACACGAAACAAATGCTTAGGTACGCAGAAGGTACCGGAACACCCCCACACACCCCCAATCATTCTTCCCCCCCCAGTAGAAACTTTTTCAGCCATTGTTCCAATGTTCTGGTGATTTTCCTACAAATTTTTGCGAGTCTCTATGACAGTACCATCATCCAACGTCAGAGAAACAGATAAAGAATTCGATTCTCGATCACTTACATGGGAAAATCGTCCTCATCCTTCCGGCCTCCACTTTCTGCGACACCCCTCTCCCTCTCTCCCTCTCTCTTTCTCTATCTCTCTCTCTCTCTCTCGCTAATCGTTTTTAATCGTAACAGAAACTTGATGGAGCGCGAATATCCGGGAAAATGGGAATATCCAGCCACGAACTTACCGGCCATTCATAAATCGACACGTGGAAAGAGATCGTGCCTCCACGAAAGACTGTGCCAAGTGTGCCCACCAGAATACGGAACTTTCGCCAGTGGTGGGCCGCTGTCCGATGTGTCTCCAGTTATGGCCCATCATTAGAGGAGGGGCCCGCTGCCTTCTTAACCGCTCGCGGACGCCACGCTGATGCGGACCGTTAGTGGAATATTCTTTCTGAATACTTTCCTGAACAGCATTGGTCATGAGGAGGGTGACCTTTGTGTCCTACGAATATTCCGTTTACGATGCGCCGTCACCACCATATGTTTGACTAGATCTGCCAAATGAGTCGGTTTGAGCCCTCGAATGTTGACAAGGTATAGCTCGTTATTGATATTTCTTCAGCTCTACTCATATTTTATAATTTTTATTAAATATTTTTTCATAATTACTGATTACATTAATTGAACTACGTTTCTAGAAAATTTTATCAGAGATAATATATATTTAATTTAATAATGGAACATACTTCACAGAGTAGTCCAGTATATGATTAGTCTACCTGAATAGATGGTGTGATCACTTTTAAACCATGCCTAAGTATTTACAAAATTTTTATCTTCAAAATTATGTTTATGAAGATAAATCAGTATGAACGCCATAGAGATATTAGACACTTTGGATGCTAAAACACCAAAAAATCATGCATCTAAATTTTAATAACATAAAATAGTATAGTTAAGGAACACACATTTATTCCTACAATCATCATGAAAAAAATTTGACCGTTAACTCTAAGGAATAAACAATATTTCAACTTTTTTTTCTTCATGAACAAGAGAAGTTCTTTTTTTAATATTTTAATTAATTGGCTTGGATATTCAACCTGATTAGGTTAGTTAGGAAAAATGAAGAGAAGATGATTACTATATGACCAAAATCTTGAATAATGAGCTTGGAATTAATAATTTTAGTGAAAATGAAAAGTATTATCTTTTAATATTTTATTCGATCAAGATGATTAAACATCTCTCGTTTCTTTAGTGAGAAATT
>CM046532.1:2650000-2844254 GCA_024713555.1 Spirodela polyrhiza
GAGCTTCTCTCCACGGTGGAGTGGAAATCAATCTCCATCGCCACGAAGATCTTGATGTTCTCGGGATGGAAGAGAAGTACCTCGAAGAGCCTCCTCCTCCCCGTCTGGGGGAAAGACGGCGGGAGCTCGAAAACACGAGCCGATCCGGTCTCTGCAAGGCGGAAACGGGCTCCCGAAGGCGGGGATGCGGGGAAGATGAGGGCCTCCTCCGCGTCGTAGTGGAGAACGTGCAGGAATTGCGAAAACCCTCAAAGGGGTCGGTGGGGAGGGGGGGACGAAAAGAAGACGGCGAATCTGGAAGAACATGTGGTTCACTCTTAAGGGCTATTAAAGGCCGGACTAGCTATCCTTTGCCATCCTTTCGCCATCACCGGCATTCCACTCGCTCTTCCTGGGTTTACCTCGGTCAGCATGCCCGGGTATTCACCTCGGTTAATCCTGGGCTTTATCATTTTCCTCACGAATCGGGCTCAGAGAAAAGGAGCGAATTTTCGAGGATTGGAGCTGGTGTTCTTCGATTAATCAGTTTTCCTAAGATGCAAATTTACGACGTATACCGATAATATCTCCTCTCTCTCTCTCTCTCTCTCTCTCTCTCTCTCTCTCTCTCTCACTCTCTAGATTCTGATGAACTGACAGTTTCTTGGGCACTAACAGTGTCATCAGAGAATAGAGAGCAGCCCCTCGAGTTGGCACTCCTTGGAATCGTCGAGCTCCTGCGACATCTGAGGAGAATGTTCCCTGCCAGTGAAGGGGGAGCCTCCCAGTTGAAGAAACTGGGAATCCTTCCGACGGGGCGAGGAGAGGCCCCCGAAATAGCAGCATTCGATTCGATGGACGAGGTTGAGGGGGGGATAATGCGGAGGATTATCTCGAGGAAGCCGGAGGAGGGCGAGGCGTGGGACTGAGAGAGCCCGGTGGCCTCCGCAGCGCCACAGGTTCGTCCTCCCCCCCCCCACTTGCAGGCTACGGCGCTAGGCCAGGGACCAACATAACCCGCTTGGGATTTCATGTCCTTTTCTGGGTTGACGTCGTACGCTCGGACCGACTGGGAATCGAGGGATCCGATGCTCTGAATCTCTCTCTCTCTCTCTCTCTCTCTCTCTCTCTCTCTCTCTTGCTGACGAACAGACAGAGGGGGAATAACTAATCCTTCATGGGATCCCCAAACATACTGTTAACCTCTCTCTCTCTCTCTCTAAACAGGGCATCTGATGCGGCAAATCCATCTCCCCATTAACGAACAGATGGGAAGAAACCCATTCTGACGGCGTCCCTAAACATGCCAATAATATCCCGCCGGAACCCATCATCCGTCGTAGTTGCTCTAAACATTCTGTCAACATCCTCTCTCTCTCTCTCTCTCTCTCTCTCTCTCTCTCTGACCGAAGACGGTTAGAAACCCATGCTAACCGGCTCCCTAGACAAGTTCTGCTGACTGCCGGCCGATCTCCGCGGCTGACCTGGCGGGGATTTGTCCACAGCCCGGCCCGTTGAAAAATCATATAAATAAAATATAGATAGTGCGATAGAGATAGATTGAAAGAGAGAGAGAGAGCGGTGGGGCTGGCACGCTTCCCGCAGGAAGTGGGCAGACGGGCAGCAGGAGCAGCGACAGGGCAGCAGGGCAGAGCGAGCACAGACAGGCTCCCTTCCAAGGGGGACAAGGGGTGGTCCCCCGGGGGCCCAGGCCCCATCCACACAATCTCTGGGCCGACTCACTCATAGGCCCAGTAACAGCTGTTCTCAAATCTCAAACAGAACCCATTGACTTCAAAGCCCCAGGTCAACGTCAAAGAAGAGACCCACCACCGCCCCCCCTCCAGGGATGACGTCATTGCCGCCTCCCCCTTCCCTTCTTGGACGGCTGCTGCTCGGCCGGCTCCCTGGTGGCCGCCTCCGTCACATCGGCTGCAACACATTCAGATAGATACCGATCAGAGGAGAGGGGACGACGATCCAGGCGGATGGGCTGGGCGATGGAGCTCACCCTCGGGGCCGCGCGCCATCAGCGTGAAGAAGATGTTGTTGAGCTTCTCCATCCTCTTGGCGTCCTGGGCCTGGTCCGTCTTGAACTTGAGACACTGCAGGAACCATCGCCAGCAGTCAAATCCGAACGGAAGCTTCTTCTTTTTTCTTTTTTTTTTCTTTTTTTTTACCATTCATGGAAAAATTGCAATCAAGAACCGTGGCAATAAACATTCAAGGATGATCTATGCAAAAAAAAAAAAAAAAAAAACCATTCTTTGACCCGGAGCATCATTAAAGGGAATCATTAAAGTCAACGCAGAGAGACAACAGCCCGCAGCACAGCAGGGCTGAAAATGTTCAAACCCATTAGAACAAGTCGCTGGTATTGCAGCACCTGCGGATGCTGCTGCTGGATGTGATTCCGCCTGTGCCTGGTGGATGTGGGATAAGCATTAAAGTGGGTGAGGGCAGCACAGGACCAGTGCGGCTGACGGCAGGCAATCAAGGATGCCGCCCTTGTCAGCAGGCCGCAGCCTCACCAGGTCAGTGGAGGAGAGGCAGTGATTACGTAGGACCTGCGGCCAAGAGTAGGCAGCCATCATGCAGGCAGTATGCAATCAAAGTCAATTCTGACCATCACTGACAACGGCCAGGCCACATTGACTGCGCAAGTCAACCCCGTTGCCATCCCAAACTAGATGTATTCCTCAGGATCTTACTAGATGGCTGGTGGTGAAATGTAACGGTCTTTAAACACTTCGGGATCAAAAATAATGGATGGAAAAATGGAAGCAAGAGAGGTGCAAAAATGGTGCAGAATGCAATGGCACAGCTCCAGCACCAGGAAAGAAAGAAAGAAAAAAAAGGTCAACGGCCTATTTTCCCCTGCGCACGATCTTCCTACAAGTTATCAAGAGTACTAATCAAGGGCATCACAGCGGAAGAAATGGTCACTGAGGGGCCATTGAGCATTATTATTTTAGACACATTCAATCCATGGAAGACCAGGAGAAGAAGCATCTATTAAGGGACATATGAAGCCATCAATCTTGTGAGAATTCTAAAAGAAGCAAAGGTAAGCCGACGAGAAGGATGAACAATGCTGTGAAATCAAACTGGTAAAGCATTAATGTGGCGTACGACAGAGTTGAATGATAGAATGGCATTCCCATCTGCGACCCCAGGTAGGTGGGATCTGGGAGCAGACATGATGAAGATAATAGCTGCTATGGGAAGGAATTTTTTTTCTGCTTAATGACAACATCACACCAGTTCTAGCATTGATTCTTGCCTGGTCGTCAAAATAATCCCTAAAAAAAAAATCTTCAACGTGCTCTAAACAAAAAAAAAGAGAGAATCATTGGGTAAGAAGCATAAGATCAGTTCGCATTAGGAATTTAAAAAAAAAATGGAAAGGGTAGCCGCACCACGAAGTGAGAAAACAAGGGAACAAATCCTTCCGAAATTCGGAACCCTAAAAAGGGTAAAGAAAGGACAGCACGACGAACAAGCGTAACAAGAGAAAGTAAAACGCAAATAGTTACCTCCAGATTATCGGTAACCTTGAGGACCAGCTTCCCATCACAGTGCCTGTACTTCATCACATACCTTGACTGATCAGATTCCGCAAATAATTGCGCCGTCGTCCAGAGAAAAGATTGAGACCAGACAGCAAGAAAAGGGAGCATAGAGCAGCACGCAAGTTAGCACAGATGCAAGAAAAAATTTAAAAAAAAAACAGAGATGGGCATCAACAGGAAGAGAGAGAGGGAGGAAGCAAGCGGTGCGCATACAGATTCGGGGTTGGCACGGAAAATCTGGATGGATCTCTCCATGAACTCGTCCCACGACTTGATGTACACCATCTTTCCCCTCACCGCTGCTCCTCCTCGCCTGCAAGAAGAACGACTCTCTGGCTCCCCCGCCCCCCTTCTCTCTCTCTCTCTCTCTCTCTCTCTCTCTCTCTAGCGAGGGGAACTCGGCCCAGCGGCGCAGAGAAGAAACCCCCGAGGCCTCTCTAATCGGACCCGGCCACGAATAGGAATACCCGACCCGAGCCGTGTGACGTGTCTGACGTCCACAGAACCCGCTCTCTGCGCAAATATTCCAATTTTTGAAAAAAGGGTATACAATGATAATAAATATTATACCAATTATGGGCAAATTTCCTGTAGTTCGATGTCTAAATCCCAACCAAAAAAAATGCATGGGCCTCAGATGCATTAGGACAGATAGGGCAATAAAACTTTGGAGAGGCCCATGTTAAAGCCCAGATCCATCTCACCGGCTGGGAGGTTCAGGACGATGATGGTGGTGGTGGTGCCGCCGTGCTCCTCCTCGCATCGACCGCCTCCTTCAGCTTCCTCCCCAGCGCGTACGCCAGCGGGGGCGGCACGGCGTTCCCTATCTGCCTGTGCTTGCTCTGGATGTTCCCGGCGAAACGATACCCATCTGGGAAACCCTGCGCATTCAAGAAAAAAAGAAGAGAAGAAGAAGAGGATGGGTCTCATATTTGTTTATATATTTTATTATCTATGTTTGACTTTTGGAGGTTGGAGGGGTAGGCGTTTACTTGGGAGCGGGCGCATTCTCGGACGGTGAGGATCCTGTCCTGGTCGGGATGGAAGCACATGCCCACCTTGCCCATCGGCTGGGGGTCGGTGATGGAAGTGGGGAAGTTCCCCTCCCAGTCCAGCCTCCCGAAGAGGCCCTTCCACTGGTTGTGCTTCTTCGCCGTGTTCGGGAGGCACCACGGGATCAGGTCCACCACCTGCCCGGTCGACAGCTTCACCTGCGTTCGCCATCAAGAAGAGCACCCGCACCCACCCAAGATGTTCAACGGAGAGATAGAGAAGAGAGAGAGAGAGAGAGAGAGAAGAGATAGAGAAACTGAAAGGGAGACCTTCTCGTCGGGGAGGTCGTGCCAGTCGGCGCCGGGGCGCTTCGGGATGCGCTTGCAGCGGATGAGATTGAGCTCGTTCATCTCCTTCGATATGTGATCGTTCAGGGTCTGGGTTTCTCCTCGTATCTGCTTCTGGAACCACGAGACTGGCTTGCTTCCGTACTGCACATGCCACACACGCCACACAAGCCACGGTTAGAATGAAAGCAAGCTTTCCTGCAAAATCTGCCACTTATATACATAGAGAGAGAGAGAGACTCACGTCGATGGAGAGCTCGGAGGCTCCGTTACCGACGGGGGGAAGGTCGCCGATTGTGTCTCTCACAGTTATGGAGCGGAAAGGAGCTCCTCCGGCGGTGCTCCTGACGGCGGCGTACTGGACGCCTCCGGGGAGGGAAATTTTAAGCTCGGGCCCGGAGAAGACGTGCATGGGCTCTGGCCACTCGGGGAGGATTTCTTCCGGCGAGGCTGCCCAGATGAAGGCTCTCTTGCGAGACTGAGAGACCCCAAAGGCTCCGGCTTCCAGTACACCGAATCTCACCTGTTAACTCCAAAAATTAAAAATATTGTCTTAGATTATTATATTTCATTGATTATCCAGTTTCGGGGTAAGAATGCGTCGATCAATCCGAGGGGCTGACCTGATAACCCATCTCTAAAAGTGAAGCGAGGGTCAATCGGAACGTCTGGCCCTTGTTGAAGGACACGAAGTTGCGGACATTTTCCAATAGAAAGAACTTGGGCCTGAAGAAGTCGGCAAATGACAAGAACGCCAGGATCATCTCACATTGGACTCGACTCCAGGTGCTGGTGCTGAACCTGTTCATTCCAGAGAACCCCTGCGAGAGGAAGTCAAAGGCCAGGGAATGTGAGGGCGAATCTCTCGTTGACCCGAGTCATGAGAACATTTCCATGGGGCGATGTGATGATCACAGAATTATCCGAGAGTGGGGAGAGTAGAACATGAAGAACCTGGCATGGAGGCCCTCCGTTGATGAAATCAACTTGCCCTGGCAACGGAAGGCTGTTAAGCTCCTCTTCAGAAAGTGCAGAGGCTAACTCGGTAGCCTCGGCAGTCGATATGCAATCATCACCGTCCCCACATTTTTCCATTATAGCCCTGCATAAGCCGTAATTTGCTGAATCCTTTAACGGTTCAAGAATGATTTGAACAGACTGCTTACTTAAATGAAGACTTCAAAGCTAGTATGAGATTTAAGTATGGTTGACAACCCACCGACGATTTGGTCGACACAAGACAATGCGTGTTAGATAGAGGATGAGTACCGAGAAATAATGCTAAAATCAAGTCTGTGGCTCTCAACATGTTCACAGAGGAGATAACGAGCTAAGTACAACATGTTCCCAAAAAACAGGAAGAAAGAAGGGACCAACCTTAGTATCACGTTGCAATTATTAACAAACATCTGTGTTTGTGGATGGTTGAGGGAGAAAGCCTCCCCAGCGGGTTGCTCGTATTCGATAGCCCACTTTGTAATGGAGACACCTAGATGCACGACGAAACACACAATCGAGTAACGCTGAAAAACATGCGATCAGGATTATGCTGCCGGGAAGCTTACCAGATCGCTGCAGTCCCTCTGACAAGCCACCACAACCCGCAAAAATATCCAGAGTGGCCAGGCGGGTATCATCAGAAGATATGGCATCCCTTTCGTCCCCGCTACACTTTGCCTTTCCCTTGTTCTTTACTGCGGCAGAACCTTCAGACTTGCTTGTTTGGGACATTATCTTTGCATTGGCAGGCAACTATCAGCAAACCAGAATCCTCGATCAGTTAATATGAATCCTCATTCTATAGCAATCTACCTTATGTGTGGAACGAAAAGATTTCATACCTGCTTGATGGCTCCGGTATTGGGGTTGTACGAGTAATTACAGAGAAATACATTATCTACAATTACAGGAACATTCGAACTTTGAAGATCGTTGTTCTTTCTAACGTTGCACTTTCCTTGTAATGCTTCCACAGGCACGCTCGTGCTTTCCTCACTGTAATAGACCTGTGATCCACAGAAACAAAAGTTTAATAAAATCAGGACAATGGACGTGAACATTTAGGGGATACCAATATTCTGGTAGAAGAGAGAGGAATTCCTGCAAAAACTCACTTCTCTAATGTCAGATGAATATGCCTTTGCGGCTGAGACATCCTCCGGCCTGTAAAATCTCCTAACTTTGACCTGAGTGGATTCTAAAGTGGGCTGTCTAGAGACTTTAAGCAAACATATTTCCATAATCTGGCAGACAATGTAGGGTCTCAGCCCCACATTTCTTCCAGCCTTAAAAGTTCCACGGTCCTCTTCCTTGGTCTCACCGACATAATCAGGTCTCACAAACACGAAGTCGCCAATATGATACTCAGTCTTCTTATAGGTCAAACTGGTCTTAGAGGAACCTAATTTAAACTCTTCGTGGATTTCTGATTCCCTTGTTTTGCAAGAGTGGCAAGTCCCATTTCCAAGACCCGTCGTATCACAAGGTATTGAGAGAAAGGCCCCTTTCTGAGGGCAATATATGCTTTTACAGTAGTACTCCACGGGTAGCCCCTTTTTCTTTCTATCCTCCGCCCTCGCTCTGTCAAACTTATCAGAAATCGCATTCTCTTTCCTAAATTCATGCCCCCATGGCCTCCGTTCAAAGGTCACAACCACAGATTCTTTGACACCCCCCAATTCAAAATCTATACAATCGTTAGTCAAGAAAACCTCTCTATCGTTGGCCGCATTGCCAAGAAGAGTCTGTGATCCTCGCAGAAATACTCTGCCATGTGCCATCTTTGCACCGTTTAGCGTTTCGAACATGTACTCCACGAGCACTGTAGCCGGAGCCTCTTCTGGTTCATCTGCTTCAATGATTACTGCTCCGCCAATAATGATAACATCACCACGGACAACTGCACCTCCGTAAAGAGCCTCTCCAGAATCCATACGCCCTGTTGAATCACCCTCCCATATGATTTCCTTATTGTCTCCAGTGGATTTACGAACTTTCGCTGGCGAGTAAGTCATTTGGTCACCAACCTCAACGGAAATTGTTGTATCATCCCCATTTAGATCCTCTTCCTCATTTTCTTCTTGTCCCTCCTCGGGATCTTCATCCTCTCTTAATTCTTGGTCGTCGATATCATTTGAATTATCCAACGCACTGGAATAATAGTCACTCCAGATTCTGTTTATCAATCTTGTCATAGTTGCCCTCATTACTTTCCTACTTGACTGCACTGGAGCCATCGATGCACTAGGATTCAAGTTGGCTCCCTTCTTGATAAGGACTTTTTTTCTCATGATCAGTTTAGTGTGATGCCTTTCCTCCATTTTGTATGCAAGACCAGTGACAAAAGCACACTTCTGTATCTTCTCATCTGGGAACTCAGCAAACTGTTGAAGTATGATCTGCCCATGAACCACGACATATCTCTCAACCGCAGCCAGATTTGAAGAAATATATGCTGGATGGCGTTTTTCAAATTCAGATAGTTTCTTAATCACGTCAGAGAATGAGAGTTTCGAGATCCGGCTTTGTTCCTTCAACAACGAAATAATGCTTATGGCAAGTTTAGCAGTTTTCATGACTGGCTCAAACCAAGGTGCATACAGTTTCGTGGGCCTGCCAAGCCTGTACCTGCGTTCAGGAGAAAAAAAAGATTTACATCCCCTTCAATGAAGAAATCTTCCTAATACTACTAGTCAATAACATTTTCATCGCAATTAAGTTCAAAGATAACGAAATATCTAACGTCCATCTCAAACGGAAATGAATCAATACCAGGCCATATCTGTTCGTATGGATACAAAAACCATTGAGGACCCAAATTCAATCATCCATTCCTTAATGGCACTTAAATAAACTGGGACACCTTCAAAATCTTGGTCTGTAGACATGCTAGAAGATGATTTCCCTGCATCAACTTCCATACAATACCCACTGCCGTCATCTTCTCTCATGTACCCCGAACCATATATTGTTAGATCAATGTCTGCACAAGACTTCATGGGGAGGAGCTCTAGTGAAACAAGCCTCGACTCTGAATTGTAAAGAGACCAGTTATCAAGAACTCTCCTTGGAAGGGCATCCACATAGGATGCACCGTCGTCACTCTCACAAAATACATATTCATCCACCTCTTGTACAATGGGTTTGTAATACGTAGGTAAAGGATAGTCATTTGCTATCTCATCTTCATTGATCTTAATGTAGAATCTGTTTGAAGAGCTTGAGAATCGACGGTTCTGCCTTTTCATTTGCTTCCAATCCTCCTCCTCTTGCAACAACTTAGCAAGTTTTTCATCTTCGTCCTCATCGACATCTTGTTGTCTTTCATTGATTTTCAAACTCTGACCTGTCATCGTCGGAGGTATCATCATGGCTGTTTCTCTCTTTCTGCACTCATCCCTTAATCCAACAAGAACAGGTAGTGTGGAAAAGTTTATATCGTCATTATCTCTGTTTCCATCCAATCCTATTATTTGATTGTAGATAAAATCCCCCAGAGAAACTAAAAAATCCATACCATTTGAACCACTAGGAAAGCTCTTGCTTCCACTCATAGACCGAGCAACACCAGCAAGCAACTCTTGAAGACCCAATTCAGGGTTCCCTCCTCTTGATCTCGCTAATTTCTGGTATACCTCAACACATATACGTGCCTTCTCATAGAAAAGATCGTAAAATTTCTTGTAAGATGCCATTGGCTTGACACATTCGTAATCTGCAAAATCGGTAGAAACCCAAATGACAGCATGTCCTTCGTCGTAACCAGAGATAGACCAAGACTCAATTCTGCCAAATCCTTCACATTTTATCCCACGTTCTCTTTCTTTCTCAAGAGCATCATCCATGGGCATGATTAGTGCAGTGATATAGAGATCATCTATTTCAGACATCTCAAAGTTCTGTGGGTGTCCTGCATTATCATGGAAAACGAAGTCCAGAAGCTTTCTTGCTGGAGGATTTTCTTCTGGGCCCAGCTTGGTCAAGCGTACGGCTTCAGTTTCTTCTTCTTCTATGCGATTCTTCTGAACCCCAACAGAACATGATTTCTCGGATAACCTGATGGACCTTTCCTTGAAGTTTGAACATGAAGCTGCGCGTTTTGGCATTTTACGAGGAGCAATGTAATCTCCATCGTTCTCAGAGTGACCCCGCCCCTCGACCTCAAAATCTATCTCTGTTTGAGCGCCATCTTTTTTAGCCTCGGCTTTCTTTGAAAAATTTCTACCTCGACCTTTCCTCTTCATTCCTGGAAGCATGATGAAAATCATCAGAATAAGGATATCAAAAACTAAGGTGCATACATAACGGTAAGAAAACAAGAACACTGAGCTATTAATAAGTCAAAAGAGAAGCATAATCTATGAAAAGAGGAATGGATAATTGTGCGAAGGTGGTGTGGAGAGAGAGAGAGAGAGAGATGCCAGAATCTGTGAAATGAAATTAAGCTAAAAGGATTTTAAAAAAGGTGAACAAAATTCAGCATTAGAAATGTGATGCCATCCGCAGTAACTGTGATGATAAACATGTTGCCTCTGTCAAGTGAAATGTAATAAAGAGATGTAAAGAGATGGAGAGAGAGAGAGAGAGAGAGAGAGAGAGGGGATGGAAGGGGGGAAGGGGAGTGGACGATGTCCCTGTCAACCGTGCTTAGAAATTTGAGGTACGCAGCATACCAGTCCGCGCCCGGGAGAAGGGGGGAGAGAGAGTGAGAGAGAGAGGGGGGGGGAGGGAGGGAAGTAGGAGATCAGACGGAGGATTAAAATTCTAGCAGGAATAAGAGGGAGGGAGGGAAGGAAGGGAGCAGGAACCGACCGAACCTCTGTATAATAATCCGGAATCCAATTTCCGGCACGAAAGAATACAGGATTAGGATAGAGAGAGATGTATGAAGAAGAGTAAGTGAGATTAGCGTCGGCACCAGAAGGCACAAATGCAAGAGTGTCGGAATCTGGTTGGCACTGAATTAACGAGACTTCCACAATGATCCCAGACTGCAGCCAAATTGTGGATGACGGTTGAAAACCAGCACAACCGACAGCGGCAAACCGACGCCACAGAAAGATGCGAAGGGATCGAAACGGCAGCATCGTTACCTGTCAAGCCGCCGCCGCCGCTCTCTCCGGTGCTGGCGGCTCGATCCTCCCGCTTGGGGGCCAAGCATGTCGCAGAACCCATGGCAACCTTAACCAGACAAATGCCGCAGCAGAAAAACCTAAAAGGAAGATAAAGCAGACAACACTCCGGGGAGGAGGAACCAGAGGAGGCGGCGCCGGCGACGCCGGCGACGGCGGCAGGTCTCGGGGAGTGACGACCGGCGCCCTGCTGGCTGTGCTGTGCCGAAAACTGAAGGGGGGCGGCGACGCGGCAGAAAGAAGCCAAGGACTTTCCAAGTTCCGAACTGGTTTCATCCCTTCTCTGTTGCGCGCCAAAACTGGAGAGCCTTAACGTTTTTTGGGAAAAAAAAAATTCAAATCCATCGAAATTACATCCAAGTCCCTATAATTCTACTACTTTTTTGCCTCTGTCTCGGCTACCAATATTGTGTTGAGTCTTTTTTTTCCCCTTAAGATCCTTGACATGCTTAAAATACCTTGAGATTTTTAGAGTGCTAATTTCTCGTGTAAAAGTTTGTCGTATATTCATCTAAAAACAACGATAAATTGTGTATATAGCCCAAGCACGTCGACGTCTGCATGAATTGAAAATTCATATAAAAATGTAATAAATACTATCGCATTTTTCATATATCTAGTCCGCACATAGTACTGGGCATGCTGATTTCATAATTAATTTATTTTTAAAATGCATTTTAAAATGTTCCTTCATTTATTTGAAGTAATAATTATTTACTTCACATAATTATGCCCAAATGTGAAATTAAAGGGAAAAGATAAAAAAATGATGGTTTATTTCATTAAAACTTTTGTTCATAGCCATTCGTAATTTCAGGCATTCGACTTTATTTTTTATTAAGATAATAAATTTATAATTAGTAATTTAATAAAAGGTTGTAAAAGTACTCGTTGAAGGTAATCCGTTGACACGCATCGCATGCGTACTTGGAACTACGCGTGATTGCGCTGTGGCTGCTATCGTGCACTTGCGAGGCGTTGTCACAGGCCACGTCCCGTCACGGGATCCTCAGGATCAAATTCACTTGCTCCGGGTGAGGTGGCCCCTCCGAACCCGGAGATCGGACGGCCAGAATTCCACAGACCTCCGTCGTTATCGTAGGAAAAAATCAGGATCCACTGGTGGACCCGGGAGGAAAAAAATTCGTACGTCGGATTAGTGGGCCCAACGCGTGGATGTGGGCCGACCGCTTGGACAACGCACGTTCAGAGAATGCTTACGTGGATTTCCGTACGAGATATATGACGTCATAAATATGTATTTTTACCTCTCCCGGTTTCGGGAAAATATTTGCCTCGATTCCGTTTCAGGTGTTGACTTGTCAACGTCATTCTGACGGCGCTGTCGGTGGGGGTCCGTAGGCGTACTAGGGCAACTTGCAGCGTGCCTATCCCCTCCGGGCCACGTGACCATGCGCTGCGAGAAGTCGACACGTGGCGTTGCGAAATTCCCGAACAGCCCTTCTCCGCAACGAGGAGCCAGGTTGACATAAGTCAAGCACCGGCCAGGTCATCAGTAATGACGTCACACAGATCGGACGGTTCAGCAACGATATCCCAGCACAGATCGACCCCGGCCGCTTACCCAGGGTGCGGCCACGTTTGTGAGGATTCGTGCAGGCGACACGTGGCAGGACCGAGGAGGTTTCCCCCGACCGCGGTGCAGTGGACCGTGAGGCAGATATAGCCACGTGTCGAAATTGGGGAGGTTCCCTCAATGGGGGCGTTGTGCACCAGGTTTACAGGCACAGAGGCGGGGGGTGGATGCAAAAATAAAGCAGCGAGCATCTCCCCCGTCTCCTCCTCCCCCATTCTCCCCCCCAACCCGTCTCCGCTGTAGTGCTCCTTCCGCGGCTCCACTGAGTCCCCTGTTCTTCCGTTTCCGTGTGTGGATATCTTCCAGAGGCCTTTATCGAAGATCGGGGCTTTATTCCATGGTGTTTCTGTGGGAGACCGGATTGGGGACAGGAAGAGGAGGAATCTCTCTTGCCCTTGTTTAACTCCGGGTTGTTGCCGTCTTCTGCCATACTCCCTTTCATGGGTCCCTCGTTTTCTCCATGAGAGCCGTCCGAAGAGCTCCGCGAGGAATTTTAGCTTGCGGACCAGTGCATCTGGGGGCTGCCCGGTCTTCGCAGGGTGCTCTATTGGGGGGAAGATGAGGGAGACTGCAGAAGACGATGGTGAGACTCAGCCTTCGAAGGGCATCCGTGGCTGCCCGAGGGACCTATTGCGACAACTCTCGGGGGATATCCGCCCCGAAGAGCCGCGGGAGGCGGCGTCGGGCGGTGTTGAGGACTCGGGCGAGATCGAGCTCAGCCTCGGCCTGTCTCTGGGCGGCAGCTTCGGGGCGGACCCGTGTCGCCGGAATGGTCTGCGGAGATCTTCCTCCATCGCCTTCGTGCCTTTCCTTCAACAGGGGGGACACGAGCCTGGTGCTGCGACGCTGCTCACGAGGACTTGCTCCCTTCCTGTGGAGCCCAAGGAGGGAGAGAGAAAGAGGAAGGAGTTGCAATGCCTGAGGCGGATGGAAGCGAAGAGGAGGAGAGCCGAGAACCTGGACGGGACCCCGCTGTGTGGTGGCGATCAGGCGGACAGCGGGTGGGTCAGGAATTTCCGAAGTTCCGAATTTGAGAGGCTTCGTGGTTGCCCCAGGCTAACCCACTTCGGGGCGGGGGCGGGGGCGGCGCCGCCCAACGGAGCGGCGGCGGAGGCGTTCCCCTTTTGGGTAGCCGGAGACGGCGAGCGACGGGTGGCCGCGGGGACGCGCTTCGCCCCTGCGTCTCAGGGCTCGGTGGGATCTCAGGGGAGCAGCTCTTCTGGGTCGTCCGATTTTGACAGCCGACGGCCCAAGCAAGAAGGTATCGCCATTGCTCGCTCTCACCACAGTTTCATTCAAAAATACCTCTTTTTCTCGTCCAATCTTTCTAGCCATTTCCTGGTATCATCCTTTTCGCCATCACACGAACAGGTACTTTCTCGATGCTCCTCTCTATGAGCGAGTTCTTGGGGTCTCTGTTCCATTCTGTCTCAGTCGTCGAAATTCTACTGCTGATTTTTTTCTTCGCTTGAGGTGGTGCTTTCGAGTGTTCTTGCCTTGTGATGGGATCTGGGTCTCAATTAAATTGCTTAAAATGAGTTCCCTAAGAGAGATGGGGTTCTTTTCTTTCTCTGTCCCCAGTTCTAACGTGCCAGGAAGAACATCCCCTGAGAGAGAAAATCTGATCTGATATGGGGAGGATTAAAAAACACAGATATTTCTTTCACATTAATTGTTGTATCAGCCATTTTTTTTGTGAGGGCTTGTCGTTAGGGTTCTGCTCAACCCTCCTCGTGGATATATATACGTATCTCTAGCACAACAGAAAATCACAAGGGTTTTTTTTTTGGATACCCAGCCTTTCTGTGTGTGTGTGTGTGTGTGTGTGTGTGTGTGTGTGTGAGAGAGAGAGAGAGAGAGAGAGAGAGAGAGAGAGAGAGAGGTTTTGATATTTCTTCAGATTATCTTATTCTTGAATCCGAACCCTTGCTCGGAAAAGACTGATTTCTGGCCAAAATCTGATCTTCAGTGTTCTTTTTTGATCCATCACTAACTGGAATCGGAATCTGACGACTTTGGATGACTTGGTCTCTATGTGGAGCCTCAATTCTTGAGAAAAAGAGAACCCTTTAAAGCACGGACTGTGAAATCTTATCAGTTCGTTCTGTAAAGGACTGAAATTTTTCTGCAACCTACACTCCCTCTCCCTCTCCCTCTCCCCCTTTCCATTGAAACGGATAGGAGCAGAAAATGCAGAAACGGATGATGCCCATATTTTCTCTCACATTCCTTAATTATCCATGTAAGTTTCAATTTTTTGAAATTTTTTTTTTTAACATATGAAAATTATCAAAGATGAATATCAGCTCTTCAGGCTGATATTCATCCCCTTGCATCGAACCAGTCGATGATCCCCATCCTGAGTCAGCCCATTCATTCAATTGCCATGCCAGCTTCAACGGAGGTTTCCTCAATGGAGTTCATCAGATATTCATTGATGAGTTCCTACGAGGGCTCTAACCTAGAATTGAAATTAACTATTTTCACACGATGATTACTCGGCCTCTTACTAGCCTAGATTTTCCGAAGCTTCAGTAATTTTTTTCCGGGCCTGTTCTCACTCGATCTTGAACCTTTCCTTTTATTCTGTGTCAATTCAGAAGTGGGCAATGGCACCACCGATCCGAGGGGCTCGTCGGTCGTGCAGTCACTAGCAGACCCTGGCGACGAGAAGGCGGCGGCGGCGGCGGTAAGGAAGCCCACGAACTGCGCTAGGCCGGCGGTGGAGGGAGACTCACCGCCATCGGAGGAGGGTGGCGCCGCCGGATGCGACGGGATGAGGGGGATAATGGAGGACATGCCCTGCGTCTCCGCAAGGGGCGACGGCCCCAACGGGCGGAGGGTCGAGGGCTTCCTCTACAGGTACGGGAAAGGAGAGGAGGTGAGGATAGTCTGCGTCTGCCATGGCCGCTTCCTCTCGCCGGCGGAGTTCGTCAAGCACGCCGGCGGCGGCGACGTTGCCCACCCACTAAGGCACATCATCGTGAACCCCGCTCGCTCGAGGTTCTCCTGACGGCGCTAACGCCGCCGTGGGCCGGTGGCAGCCGTCTTTTACTCTTTTGCCTCTTCTCTGAGCTTGAGAAGGCAGGCGCCGCCCATTCTTTCTGAACCTCAACCCCGCTAGTAGTTTCAGAGGGCGGGGTGGGAGCGGTTTATATTAAAAAAACTCTTCTTTTTAGCCTTTCAATCCTCGTCGTCTGTATGATGGGTCCAGCGATGGCATCCTTCCTTATCTTCCTGCGCAAGGCGTAATTTTTTTTGTTTATCTTCTGGCAGGTGACCGTCTATAATAAGATTATTATTATTTAATATGTTACTCTTCTGTCTATAATATTACAGTCGAATATTATAATTAATTTAATCATAAAATTGACAACTGTTTTATTATAGTTTGCGAAAAGGTCCGGACTTTAAGGCGAGTTTGCACCTCTGACGGTACGAGCATCATACTTGGCCCACGTCTAGGATACAATAGGCCGTTGACTTTTGGACCACTCTGGTCCTTTTTTTCCAATATAGAGAATTAAAAATTAAAGCCCATGAGAATAATCAACATCACAACCCTCTTTCTCTCTCTCTCTCTCTCTCATGCGCTGCTCATTGAGAATTGGGGTTACTGTATACCGGGCTGGTGCCGGGTTCAGGCCGATCAGACCCGTTGACTCTCCCTACTGCTCTTGAGATCACTAATCAAAGTCATTTCCCTTAAAGGATAATTATATCAAGATCCATGAAAATGAGAAAAAAAAAAGCCAAGCCCATAATCTGGCAGATAACTCAATCTCATCAGGCCATAAATACCAAATTAGTGCAGCCAGCGATCGCCTTCAACCGCGCATAAACTGAACAGAGTCTATCTTAGGATTCACAGAAACAGAGCCCATCCATTTACAGATCTTCCATGTATGGAAAACCCATCAGCTAGACCGCCACGTCCATGAGATTGCTGGCACTGAAACGCTTGACCTGAGAGATAACGCAAACCAGACGCAGCAGCTACGCGAAGTAGACAGGCCAGTTGTTGTAGTAAGATTCACGTGTGGCCTTGTCCATGTGCTTGTTCCACTGAAAAGAAAAAAAAAATTATCAGATCATAATTCTTACTCCAGCTTAATGTTGGACGCCATGCCCGTAGATTTTCGCAGTAACATCAAGAAATACGGGCATTATGACGTCAATAATTAGTTATTTCTATTTATTTTTGGGAATCCTTCCGTGAAGAATCGAAGGTATTAGGAACTGCCGCAGAAAAAGATCTGACGCTTGCCTTAAATTCGTATGGCTGCTTCTTCTCAATTGCTTTCTTCCAGTGGTGATGTTCAAACATCATCGCCCTATCATGCCAGCTGCAACGATACATGTAGAAGATGAGAATCAAAAAATATCACTGCAGAGATTAGCTTGAAGCTTCCAAAAAAAGCTTTAAATGATCACCAAAATCATAGGATGAATCTGATTCCCCCAACGATTTGGTTATAAAATAAAAGATTGTATTAGACCGTTTGATCAACAAAGTTCCGTAAGTATGGTATTTAGTCAACGTTGAGGTGCTCGGCAGGTATTTTGTCAATGTATTAATCCGCTCTCCCTCTGCTTTGCTCCTCTTGTCTTTATATTTTCTAACTCTCAGCAGGCCTTTGACTTTTCTCTGATTACGAAGACATGCCATCATCTAAAGAATATAAGTTCAACTTCGAGGGCTACAGACATGCTTAAAAGATCAAAATATCACATAACACACTTCCCATTGTAACCTTCATTAATTTCTCACGCAATAAACTCACTAGTGGCATCAAAATATGAGCAATTATCTACTAAAAGTAACAAAAAATAAAACTTATCCGATTTGGATATGAATCTCAGGTATCAATATACAAGTGTACAAACTTGAACCTTCAGGAGTTTTCCTTTAATCTTTACTTGGATGGGAAGGAGAGCTGGAACCAGTGAGGATGTGGCAGACGAGACCCACAACCAGATTTATTTATTTTTTCTTCTAAACTTAAAATGATCCATTTTAATCTCAATAGGGACATCAGTAACCATGAAAAATCGACACCCATAGATTTCAGAAGCACAACCATTAAAAACCTCCTCATTCCTCTGAGGTTAAAAGAAATCACAATTTGATCTTAAGCACGCCAACAGGAAGCAAATGATATGAAGTCCATCATCCACAGTCCAAAAAGAAAGATAAAATTATGTCGTCCATGCCTTCTGTGTTCATTACTGCATTCATCACTCCCCCAGGCATAGGAATATAAAACTATATTTCTTACACATATAATGCGCAATTTTTTTTAGTTGAATTAGTGCACTTGTTATCAAGCACACTGTTCTAGCACGAATGGAATTCGAAACCAATAAACAGCATACATCGTCCTTTTACTGAGATATTTAGATTGGAAAAAGCCCATGTTTCCTAATATAGGTGAACTGTTTCCACATTTTCTGCTTTCCCTATCTCCACTCGATGTGATTCATGCAAAATTAGGATGGCCAAAGAAGAGAATTTTGCAAATCAAAGCAATCGATCCCAAAGTCACCGCATGCAGAGAAGGATCTCAAATATAAAAGCCCGGCTTCGTCAGCTGGATTCCCCACCTTCGATTTCTATGCATTCTCCAACTGCATGCTAATTCATCTACTTCTCGTAGGCGTTCTCAGTACTAATTCTCGCTCTAACATTGTTGTAAACCAGAAAGAAACCACTCGGAAGGCACGAAGGCAAGAACACCACACGAAGATCCCCCGCCCCCCCGGCGTCCCCATTTAAGATAATCAGAACCGCAGCAGAAGAATCGGTCGGCTCTAAGACAGGGCAAGGTCCCCCCACTATAAAGAACAATCTCCTCTCAGTTGTTGTTAGACTTAGAAGCGGCATCCCTTCAGCCGACGAGAAATAGTTGTGAAGGAACAGGTATAGTTGAGAAATAATCGAGAGGGCAACTAGCTCGAAGCAATCTGGAACTCGGAAGAGGAACGGGAACAACAGCGAGGAGAAGGGGAGGAGGGATTATCTCACTTGAACTGGTTGGAGAGCTGCCAGAGGTAGGGGTTGGACCAGGTGATGGCGGAGAAGGCGAAGGACCCGATCCATATGTTCACGAAGCTCTCAGGGTTCGTATGAGGAACGCCTGGGTCTCCCCGGTAGGGGTTCCCGAAGTACTTCTCCATCCTCTTCCTCGGTGGCCCGCCTCTTCCCCGCTTCGCTGCTTATCCGCTCGGATCACCTCCTGTGACCCCCTTCATATAGATATATATATATATATATATATCAGACGATCCATCAGAAGAGCCTCGATGCTCTAAGGCCCGAGAGAGAGAGAGAGCACTTGTGCATCGGTGGTCAAAGCCCGATAACCATTAGCCCAAAACTAGTTCGGGCCGGTGGGGAAAAGGGTTGACTTTTAGAAGCGTTAGCAAATGGCCCAGTGAGTAATTTCAGCTCAAATGATTGTCGACGCAGTTGGGTCGGTTGGAGACTGAGCATGGGCAAGGAATATGCGAGGTGATAAATCAGGCGGCCAGAAAGTTGCTCCATTTTTTAGGGTTTTCAAGTAGAATTCTGCTACCTCGTTCTCGATCCCAGTTGAAGAATCCGTCTCCAAGGTTGTAAATGCCGTCGTTGGTCATAAAAGCGCATAATTACGGTTCTGCCGCTGCCGCTGCTCCTGTTGCCGTCTGCTCACGAGCGCCCCCCTCCGCACGCCGGCCGCACGCCATCTGCAAATTTTGAATGAAAGGAGGAAGCGAAGGAGGGGGCTGCAATCGGAAGTAAAATACGAATCCATTGGCGCACTCATTAGGATTCACAAACCCAGCTGCCCGAACCCTAACAATCCGCCGGCTTGCCCTTGACAGAGCAAGCAAACCAGCCAGGCTTCCTCCCATCGTCCGTTGCCACCCGTCCTCCTCAGTCTCCGTCAGAAAGCATCTGGGCTTCTCGTAGATGAACGATGTGAATATTTCTATGGCAAGTCTGCCTCGGGTCTGCGATAATTTTCCCAGTAGGCTCCCTTGCGCAGAATCCTCGTCATTCCTTTTGAGGTTTCCTGATCGTGCTCACATTTCTCGTTCTCCTGTTGTCTCCCCGGTGCCTTGCGGGTCGGAACGAAGCCGTCGTTCCCTGGTGTTGACAACGGTGTGGTGAATTATTGCGGCGGCGGGGGGTGGCTTGGGAGGGCAATGAGGTGGGAAAGGGTGCATGTGAACGCCAGGGCGAGAGAGACGCCGGAGGGGAAGAAGTCGGCGGGAAGGAAAGGCGGAGTATGGGGCCCCAGGAGGCGGTGGGGTCACACATGCAATGCCGTCAAGGGCGGCAGATTTCTCTATGTATTTGGTGGCTACGGCGAGGACAACTGCCAGACGAATGATGTTCACGTCTTCGATACTGGTTAGCTGAGAAACCTTCTCATCCCCTCTTCTTTGGTCTGCTCTTTGTTCGTTCATCTTTGGGCATTCCGAGCAGGTCTGGTGCTCGCTTGTCGATTACGAGGCATCCTGCATTGTTAATTTTCTGGTCTGAGATGTCAAAAAATCTGAACTTTGGAATTCTTTCTTTGATGTCGTGTCTTGATCATGAGATGCGGGGTGTATATTTGGCCGCATTTACAGATTTATCATGAGCTTTTTTCACAGATTTCAACCTCTGACCGGCCACGTGCCACTCCTTGAGTTCTCGAATCATGAGTTGTACCGAATTCAGACTGATCAAATCAGGCTAATATGGGCATCGTCGTTCCTTCTTTCTCGAATGGTTATAGATGTACTTGAACGCTATCCTTTTGCATTTCCCTTTTGGGTTCCATTTTCTTTTTCTCTTGGTTATTATGCGCTCCGATCCCTGGAAAATAGGTTTCTGGGCCTCCTCTGGATGTTTTCGTGGGAAATTTAGCCTTTTGCTCGTATGTTTTCAATCTTTATGCAATTTCAAGTTTGAACTTGTTCAACACTTGGACACAATCAATGACTGAATGACTTGGGATCTCTGGGAGTTTCTGTTTGGTTCCGGGATCAGGCAAATTACTTCAATGCGCAGCACTTACCTTACTCATACTGGTTTATTCTATTGCATCATCTCTTCCTAATTTTTTGCTCCTTTTTCTTGTTGTTAGTGGTTGTGGGGGAATAGTCAATGGCTAAGGTGTTTTACAGGTCTCTGGACCTCAGTTTGGGTTCCCTCAACTTCATGACTCAAATACGCACGAGTGTCTTTGAAAACAGTATTTTTGTTATGTATTGAAGGGACTGTAAATATCCTTTTAGGTTCCTTACTGTTCCATACCTATATTTCATATACAAATTTTTGCACCATAATGATTGTCTCTTCGCTGTTTCCTTTTTAGTATTCATATGTAGCATTAATTTATAACGATTTCCTTCCACATAATGCTTTTTACTCTCTCTCTCTCTCTCTCGATCTCTGTCTCTCTCTCGATAATCACTATAACCTCTGCTGAAGTTTGGTTTAGGTCTTTATAATTTTTTTTCTGAATAACTAATTAACAGATTATCCTTTGTCTACGTTATGCATAATTCCGATTCATACAAGAAAAGCCAAAGGCTCTCTAACTTTTTAAGGAAAGTCTTTTTCCTCAAGTTTTAAAATGTTTTTTTTTATCCCTGTATTTACATATGGGAATGGTTTGATATTTTTGCAGGTAAGCAGACATGGAGCAAACCGATGATGAAGGGTCTTCCTCCTTCGCCAAGGGACAGCCATACTTGCACAACTGTTGGAAGTAAACTGTTTGTATTTGGTGGAACAGACGGGAAAAACCCATTAAAGGATCTTTATGTTCTCGACACATGTATGTAAAGATGTACTATTTTCTTTGCCTTTGGCTGATATGTTGAAATTCATGATTGAATGTCTTGCATAGCTAATGAAGAGAAATGAACGTGCTTGAGACATGTTTTACATATGTGAATTATCTACGTAAAGCAATGAATTTATTTGGTGTTTGGGGTAGGTACGGAAAATTGGTATGATGTTTCAAGTATCAAAGTTTCTCGTGCCAATGTTGCTGTGTGAATCTAATAGATGAACAGGAAGAAGATTTGTTTCTTGAAGCTAACTGTATCTTGCTCATCTTTTTTGCTGCATTTTCCTCTCTCATCTGATTGCATAATGTAGAGGCCGGACTCACAGAGAAGTTGCGATTTATAATTTATGACTAACAATGATATTCTTTTATAAATATTTGCGTTTTTCTGTACCCTTTGATTTCAAAATAAAAGGGTATGTTTCTCTAGGTTGCCCACATACGGGAATGAATTACTAATTTATAAATAAAATGATGCCGTTTAAACGTTGGAATTTATGTGCAATCATATCTATTTGGTGATCTCATATTAGGTTGAGAGTGTCTCCCTGAACTCGTGCTTTCTCCAGTTCCACATATATATGTTTGGTGTTAAAGTTGCCTAAACCGTGGTCGCACCCCAGTAAACATTCAATCCAGGCTATTGAGTGATACAACATTTGTCAGAGACTGGAGCTCCTGAGAGAACCTGTAAACACTAAATTTAGGAGTTGGCAGGTCTCTTTAGGCGGCCAAAACCCACAGTATCTCCATTGAACCAGATTGATCCGTGACTAACATTTCATGCCGCTGTGAACTTGGGGTTGGCTCTCTTTTGTTTTCATATGTATAGAGCCTTCAGTTTGAATCCACAGCCTTCTTTCATTATCGATGGATCACATGGACTAAAATTTCGGCTGAAACCAAGTTCATTAAACTAAAATAGCTAAATTTGCACCAAGGGTTCTTAGCCACGTGAAGATTCTTAATCATTTTCATCTCCATTCTATTATTGTCAGTTATTGTGTTTAATTTTGACTTTCAGTTCTCATCTCATAGAGTAAATAGGTGATATTTTAGACAATATTATGAATTATCGTGGTAATTTTTTAAAGTTGAATCTCTTGTTAATATCTGCTGAATGATTGCAGTAGAGGCTAATATTCCCATCTTGCTCTTGTACAGCATCGAATACTTGGATACTTCCTAGCGTGTGCGGAAAGGGACCAGATGCACGAGAAGGGCATAGTGCTGCCTTGGTGGGCACGAGACTTTTTATATTTGGAGGATGTGGGAAATCTGAAAACAATTCCGAAGAAGTGTATTATGATGACCTCTACATACTGGACACAGGTATTGTTTCTCCTGCTTTGTAACACGACCTTAATTTACTATGGCATTCTATGGACAATTGTTTATCCAGTGTTGTTGATGTTATCTTTATTTTCTGAAGAACTGCTTAATTTGATTTCTCAACATGAAATTTGTCTGCCCTCGATTTATGCATCAGACTTCTCATGAATGAACATGTACCTTGTCTCTGTATCTTTAATCATTCACATATGAAGCATATGAAACTAAGATTTACTGATTACAGAAATAATGCAACTATGAGGCAGTATATAAGGTGCAAGGTATTCCGTGTACGTTGAACCAAGTGAAAGTTGGTAAGGGATCACCACTGGTAGTTGTTGTATGGCCTGATATATGTTCGTAACAACAATAATTTCACATAATAATTGACGTATATCTCAAATCTCCCGGTAAAGAATTTGATCAATATTTGGTAGTTAGATTGATGGTACACAATTCCATGTGGAGAACAAGTCAGTTATGGAGATGAAATTTTTTTGATTGCACTAAATTTTCATGCACCATTAGGCTTGGTTGAGGATGAGATCCCTTTGAAGATTTGAAGTTCTTGCGTTGGGAAGCATGAAAGTGTGTACGCTCATGCCTTTGCCAAGCTAAAGATGATCGCTAATGCTTCATTTATTCAATTAAATACGGGATAATATTTCAAACATCAGGGCGTTAAGCATCTATTGTTCACAAATTTTTGATATTCTCGAGACCCACTCTTAAAGGTCTGTCTTCTACTCTGTTTAATGTGACAGTATGTTTCACTTTGTTTGACATGATAGTGGCTTTATCCTCCTAAAAAAACATGTAACTAGTTAATGATGATGGACATGTAAGTCTTCTTCTTTTTTTTCTTCTGTTCCAGGTCACTCTCTATCTTCCTTCCAGTTTTATTCTCCTTTCAGCCATAACTTTTAACACGTCATTTCAAAGCAACATGTAAAAAAAAAATCGGCTAACATGGATAAAATCGAGCGCATTGTGATAAATTTTTCCATTCGACATAAAGGATAATTTCGTCTGCTTTTTTGCACAATTTTGTGGTTGTGAACCCTAATTTCTCAGAGACCTTTCTGGAGCTATCCAATTTTCTTTGGTTCCCGGATAATCATTTCATATTATTTATTTCACGTCACGAGATTTCAGGTAACAATGTTACAAATGTATTGACATCGTGATTGATAAAGGCAGGTCAATTAGTCATTCATGGCAAACTTTAATAAGCCGCTACATGTGTAGGAGCTTTAGCTAAAAGGCTTATCCCTATAGGTACGTTGGTCTAGCGACTATTGGACAGAGTCAGATAAAATAAACTACGGTGAGTTCTATCGACTCAGATTTGTCTCCGACCAGGATGGTGTAGACTCTTAAAGGTTTGTGCCTCCATAAGCTGTCTTTAAAAGGGTGAAGAGAAATCAGAACGTGAGTTTGTCTCAAGCTGATTAGGATAAATTAGATCAATAGAATGAACCATGAGTTGTTCAGATCGAGTCATCTTAAAGCCGCTTAACAAGAATAATAGTTTATCCCCCGAGGTTTTCCTGTTTCCTGAAGGAGAATTCTAAGTTTTATTTATGCTACTATTCCCCGTATCAATTTTATTCTGGAGATTTTCTTGGTTTGGAAGATTTGCTGAGTGTGCTAAGATCGAACAAAATATGTACTTCAATGGCAATGGTATGCCTAACAAATTTGGATGCACTGCTTTTTTATCCTCGTTTATTGATGCTCACCTCACTTTATTAATTCATGATTTCAATACTAATTCTGTTCTGGATGATGACTTACTGCTTTTGGATTGATTAAATCTTGCTGATGTTTCTACTTCTTATTTTGATATCTATTTTTTCCGTGATCCATGCTAAGCTATAAACTGGATCTTGATTACTTTGTTTACCATGCATGTTAACTTGCTTTATTCCTCATTGCTTTCTCTTAAAACATCAGAGAACTTCATCTGGGAGCGTGCTGTTACATCCGGTACCCCACCATCTGCACGTGATAGCCACACATGTGCATCTTGGAGAAATAAACTTATTGTTCTCGGCGGTGAAGATGCATCTGATTATTACCTCTCTGACGTTTTTGTTCTTGACACGGGTATGTGACTTAGATCATCATAAAGACTTAAGATCCTAATGCATTTTGTATTTTTCTCGTCTGTAAAGTTTGTTTGGGGTTACCGTGAACAGACATCTTAAATGAAATTCTCTAGTTTCTGCGGTATGGTAATCTATGTGCATGCTTAGTTTGTTCTCTTGGTGGATATTCTGCTGTTTATAGTAACATTTGTGCTTATATTGGCAGATATTATGGTGTGGAAAGAACTGAGCACTTCAGGCCAGATGCTAGCTCCCCGTGCAGGCCATTGTGCTATGGCTCTTGGGAGGAACTTGTTTGTTTTTGGTGGATTCACAGATCACAGAAATCTTTATGATGATCTTCATGTGTTGAATATGGGTCAGTAAAATCCAATATTTGTTAATTTCTCTGTGCTCACACTCAATACTTCAATTTCCTATCATTTTAGGAGTTGGCAATATAATTTATAAGGTGCATTACTGATTGATAAATTCATAAGATTAACACGCATTACCAGGCCTGGAGTGTCTGGATGTATGGTATTTGGGTAGTCATTTGAGCTACCTTCTTTTTATCTATCCTCCTCTATTTGCAATGCTATTTTTCCATGATTTTATTCATTTCCCTATCGCAGCAGGCTTCAACATTTTCTGTAAGATCCGCACAAAACAATGCTATAAATAAATCGAGTTAAGAGAACCCTTTGAGCAGCAATTAAGGTGGTAATGATACTTACAGAGTATCATTTAGAAGGCTCTGATTCACGTATCATTACTTAGGGGATCATAGTTCTTTGCATTCTACCTCAGGCAGGTGACTATTGGGTAGACTTATTGCACCTACAATTTAATTATAAATCTCAGAAAACGTAAATATCTTTGTTTTATGATAGTAAGGGGTATCTCCATGGAATAAATATTTCCATACTTGTGTGTGCAAATATAATTTTTAACCAATTCTAGTGCCTTCTCAGCAATGGCGCGACTTAAATTTTTGATGTCCTTGCAGATAATGGCATCTGGAACAGAGTGACTAATGTGAATGAGGGACCATCAGCCCGTTTTTCTGCTGCAGGAGACTGCGTGGATGCACGAAATGGCATTCTTGTGTTGATAGGTGGGTGTAATGGAAGTCTTGAGGCCCTTGACGACATGTATTATTTACACACAGGTATGGCTGGATCACCCCGTCATCTTTCTCCTCTCTGATCGCCATTTTGATTGTTATCTCCTATGGGTGAGGGAACCAGGCTGTCCAACTCAAACCCAATCTGCTCCGATTGGAATAGCCTTGTATGCTTTCATCGTTGGCCTAATTTCTCCTGATTTATATAAGACCATAGTTCCAGAGTATTTTCAGTCTCTACTGTATGATCCCTATAGAAATTGGATTTTGATAGTCTGTTTGCAATCTGGGGCTCAACTATCAAGTGAAAGATGTAAGTGGAGTTTGCCCATTTATTTTAATCATGTGTTTAATCTTCCTAATCAGTCTGGGACTGGGACTATTTTTCTTCACGGGGCTGTATAATTATGATAGATTATTGTGTATCTAGTTAGTTCTCATTCATATCGCCAATCCCTTTCCTTTTTTTTGGTAGATATGCAGGTTGGAAACGGGGACTTTGATGGAAGGCAAGAGAAGCTCTCTTTCAAAAAGGAGCTGAAGAAAAAGTGTCAAGAAAACAGATATGAGATTGACACCGACATGCATAAGATTGGGTCGATATCCGTCGCTCCCCAGCCTGGTATTTTCTGTTTAAGTCTCTTAATTATGAGTTTTCTCAGAAAATTTTCAGGTCAGCTTTCCTGGGAAGTGTGATCCTATCTGCTTGTTTTTAGGAATAATTTCTGATCTAGCCATTTGTTTTAATAGTCACAAGTTAAAAAATCATTTACTCAACAAAAAAACTTGGGGAAAAAATATTTACTTCGTGTATCGGGATCCATTTATCCACTTCATTAGGAAAATGACCTTTTATATAGTCTATGGTTCATGTCCTTCCGGCAGATCATTTCAGCTGTCATCCTGGTCTTCGGTTATCAGATTTTAGGAGCTGAATTTAAATTATATTGGGTGTGTAGGCGTACCACCATATGACCAAAGTTCTGCCGAAGAGAAGACTTTTCATGCTAGGGTTGTGGATAGACTTCCAAATGGGTATGCTGTTGAAACCAGTATCAATGGTCAACCCCTCCGTGGGATCTTGCTGTCCTGCAACACGAGCTTTGACCCGGGCAGATACTCCCTCGTCAACAAGGCAAGGTGGGTTTTTTCTTGCTTTTGACTGTGATTTATTTTTTTCAACAAGGAGCTCTCTCGATCAGGATTTTTTTCCTTCATCACATCAGGAGGAGGATGGGAACGGACGGTGATGAGTACCGGCAGAAACTGAAGATTGTCAAAGCTACCCATCAGGCAATAAAAAATCCCCATGATTGCGAATTGGTTGACCCAGTTCATGCTCTAGACCTAACGGCAGTTGGGTCACAGCAGGAGGCTCCTGGGTCAAACTCCACCTCCATGACTCCAGCTGATGATGCTCATCACCCAGGCACGGTGAGCCCCTTTCCTCCACCGCTCCGTGGGTCAACCCCTCCTCATTTGTCATCTGATTTGGGGTACTTATTTCTTGCCACTCATGGCTAAATGAGACCTGGCAGGATTAAAGATCTGGTTTTTATGTCTCACATGATATACCCACTTCCTTATCCAGGGCCCGGCAGTAGAGACGCGATCGCCTAGCAGTCCCGGTTGCAATGGCCCAATAAAGGAAGCAGCTTTCGAGAACCTCACCACACCCGAAGAAGCTCTTCACAAGTTACCAAGTCAAGGTCGTAGATTTTGCACCCATCTCCTGCAACTCTCCAAGTAGGTCCTCTGATGATTGACCTTTGACTAACTGTCCTCTCTCCTCCAACCCAGAGCCTGTTTTGGAAGGGCTTGGTAACCTGGTCAACGGGCATGTTCAGTAGCGTCATGGCGGTGGCAAGGAGGATCCAGTCTTCTTGATCAGCCTGAGAACGGCAGGCTGGCCTTCACAACCTCTGGCGTAAACCGGTGGCTCAGCTACAGTGCTATAGATCCTTCAATCAAGGGGGGCAGGATGATGCACTGCCTCTCATTGTAGATGATCAACCTTGTGAGAACTTTATATAAAGGTGAAGGTTTTGTGGCCTAATTCAAGAAGAAGAATCTGATCATAAAGAAGAAATAGGCCACAGAAATATAAGACCCTCAGCCAAGACGGGTGAAATATAAGACCCTCAGCCAAATATTAGGCCCAAAAATAGCAATTGCATCATAAAAACAGCAAACATCTTTTCATAGCGAAAGGGCAGCTGAGCGAGAGTTTGTCCGATATAAAGGTGCTTGAGACAGGCAAATGGGCAACAAGACCAATCTACATTACATGGAGAGTTCCAATTAGAAGTAACACACACCTATTAGCTTGCGACAGAAGCCCCTCGGCCAAACAGAACATAGATAGCATTTTTGGACATTCTTAGATTTTTCATACACAAGAAATTCACCAGACGGAAGGAAGAATCAATTGCCTCCACCGCCAAAGAGGTAACCCAGGGAAGATCCACCGCCAGGAGCAGCATGTACCTTGGTTGATGGCCGATCCTGCACAGGAATCTTGCATAAAAAAAAAGTGGGAGATGCAATGAAGAACATAGGCTAGCTATTGTCAACTAAAAAGAAAAATTCTCTTGAATTTTAATCTCAATTTATTTGATCGGTCAATTAATCTGCAATTAACAAGAAAGCCCTATTTTCACGGGTTGGATCTAATATTCTATAATCGGTTCAGCACTCGCATGATTTCCGGATAAATTGGTTCCGACTATGTGATACATCCAACACATCTCTCAACATTCTGACAGATGATTGAGCTGATGAATTGAACTAAATATATAAATAATGCTCCGCTTCTAACAGTTGATGCAGTCTTGCAACCGCAAGAGCGCATTCCTATCAGACTGTGCCACAGAAAGCTGTTTAAACGAATGCGCAAGTTCGATCTGGAGGATTTCAAACCGTAATAAAGTTCCCAGTGTTCTGGCCCTCTGCTCGGAAGTAATTGTTCACATTGTTTCCCTGGATGCCTGCTGGAATCTGCTTATCCACCGGTGGAGGAGCAGCAGGCTTCTGAGCACGTGCTTCAATATCAGTAGCAGGAGGAGATTTAGGAGGCTCTCCGGAGCCAAACAGGTAGCCCAACGAGCTCTGACCACCTCCACTGCTGACACCACGACCCATTCTTCTAAACTTCCAAGAGTGAAACCAAAAATTCCAATCAGCCAAAACTTATACGAACACATGAGAAAAAAGCCCTGAGAGGCATGGAAGAAATTACTGATAAATAATAGACTAAGAAAATCGATGTGTGAAAGAGGTAGAGGCAAACTTACGCTCAACATAGACAAAAGTAGCACCATAAACAACATAAAATAGAAAGAATGTCATCACAAACTTGTACATTAATGTACAAAATCCACCTGATTATCGTCAAGACATTAGTTAAGACCGGCCATCGATCATCATCATGTGCATGTGGAAATCTCTCTGGGTAGATCAGAGGAAAAGCTAAGGCAACGTCCCAAGGGTAAAACAACACAAGAGATCAAGCGTTATATGATGAATCTTATGTACCTTATTTTATCCAAAACATTGATTTTCTGCTTTATTGGATATTTGGTGACAAACAAGAAAAACGATATGATCCCTTCGTCTCAATTGCCACGACCATTCTTTTTCCTTTTCATCACACCCGTTACGCATGTTACCCATTATTTACCAAAATAATAGTTTTAATTTAACATTTAGAGAAAAAGAAAGAAAGAGGATGGTAGGGATCAATGAATGGCATCGTGGTGCAACTATAAACGAAAAAGAAAAATAATAAACAAATGAACAGCACACAAAGGTTACGTCGGGCGGCTATCTATGGACTAGCTTAGGTGATCTTCTCGTCGCCCGCTAGTGCCGACACTTATTTTCTACGTAGTATGGGACGTATTTTGATAGGATCAACGACTCATGGCTCCCAAACATCCAGAGGGCCACCACCGTTTCCACCCTCTTCTTATCAACGGGAAGAAAAAAATTTACCAAGGAGCGGAACATAGAGCTTTGAATCGAAAGCCAAAAAGGACAAAAGCGGTTCAACTCGCCCTGGTTTGAATATTTAAATTTCGTTAATCGGGCGCCAACTTAGCGAAAATGTGTGTTGATGGAGCGAAATCACCATATTTCAGCATAGGCGACAAAGGGACAACAAGCGACCGGCCCCCAATCTCCCATCTCAACACTCTCAAATCATGTGTACTGTAATAGTACAAACTCCACTATATACAGAATGCCGCGCAGGATCGGCAGATCCGGGAGAAGAAGCGTCCATTAATCCGGATCTGCCGCTGAAAAACCGTGATCGCAAAACCCTGGCGCCGACTGGGGGAAACAAGGACAAGAACAATCGCGAACAGCAAAAATCCAACCAAAGAGACGACAGATCTGCGGCTTCTCACCACTCTATCTGACGACTGTCGCCGGAGATGGCCACCCAAGACGTTACCGTACACCGGCGAACTGGGTCGGGTAGATGGGACTTGGAACGGAGTGCCCTGCGCAGGAAGAGGGTGAGAGCTTTTATAGAATCTGGAAAGATTTGACAATAAATAGGAAATGCCGGCGGGTCGGAGAGGAAAAGACAAAGAACGACAGCGCGAGCTTATTCGTCCAACGTGGGCCCCCCCTTCCTCTTCCTCCTCCTCCTCCTCCTCTCCCGCCGCCAATCCAGCAGACGATGAGAGAGAGAGAGAGAGAGAGAGAGAGAGAGAAGATGAGACGAGACGTCGTACCAAATGGTGAAGACGAAGGTGCAGGCTAGCTGAAGCAGCAGAAAAAAGAGTAATTTATGAGCACATTATCGAATATTGGATTATATTAAATAAATAAATAATATTCTTGATGACGTTTGGTCCCAATATGATAATCATTGGAAATTATTTTACGAATGTTTCCTACTAATTAAAAAATATATATACTTCTACCCTATAATTAAATTATACACGCCCTATTTTTTATTATATTAATTTAAGCAGCATCTGACTTTTCGGTCAACTGTCCAGATCACGATATTTAGTTGGATATTTTTGGAAAATATTATAATTAAACGTGATAATTTTATGCAAATTAGACCCCAAAAATGGGTCACATCCTGTGTTTTCTGGACGCAATAATAAATACGCTAAATATAATAAGTACAATATATATTTAAAAAGCCGTTAAAGTATACTGTTAACAAATGCAGAAAAGGATATTATTTTCGGTGACTTAAAAATAGATGATCGTCAGATCTCAATCGGACGACGCCCTTTCGGTTTCGCAGATCGACGGTGGTCCTCAATTGGCGTTCCCCCCTCCGCGTGTCTCGACCGTCCGATCGGAGTGCCTTCCGGTTCCCTCTCAAATGGCTCACTCTCCTGTTCTCAATTGGATCGCCCGTCGTCCTCACTCTCTCTCTCTCTCTTCTTTCTCTCTCTTCTTTCTCTCGTTCGCTCACGTCGCGGCAATTAACTGTAAAGCTATACAACTCGAATCTGGTATTTCATGTCGGAGGGAGGAGTGTCCAGTAGGACGTCCTAGGGTTTAGTCTCCTGTGGTGGTTGCCCGCTTCATGGAGATGTCGAGGCCAAATCGGAGCCCTAGGTTCGCTGTTCGTGGTTAAGCTTCCATTGGGCGAGGAGAAGATTGCATTCCTACTGGTGGATTGGGCCTCCAGTTTGCTCCCACTCGAAAGAAAGGTACGCGATTGACCTCTGCCGGCGTGGCGTTCACTCATGCTATTCACTCCTCTCGGAGTAGGGGTGGGATGCTGTTTCTTTACTCTTTGTCTGTGTTTCGTCGCCCCTGTTTTTCACGTGGTTTTCTCCTCTGTGAAATTTATCTTCGCTGTGGATTGAATTGCTTATTCTTCTCTCATCGGAGTCTTTTCGAAACATAGTTAGAGGTGTTATTGCTTAGTGCTCGGGTTTTGCGATTTACTGGATTCCCTATTCGCAATTTTCGGTTCTTTGTCTGAATACCTGGACCTAATTTTTTTTCGTATTAGATTCCCATTCAATTCTCTCTATCTAGGCCTTTCTGTCATTTATGATAAGTCTTCTGGCACTGGAAACTGTTTGAGCACTTCGTATTTCGTTTGAAGTTCATTGGCAAGGTAACCAATTGTGTGATGGTTCATGTTTCAGTGAGCTTCGGAGACTCTATCCAGGGGAGGCAAGTTTTAAACGAGATGTACGGACAGGCTAACCATGCACCTCAGTTCAGGCACAGATATCCTGCTCCTCCCCCTTCTTTTCAAGCACCTACGACGTCCTCCTCACTGCCCCCTTTCCAGCAAGTGCCTCTTACAGGGACACCACCTCCTCCACTTCATCCAGGCCTCCCTCATCCACCTTCAAACCTACACTCACATGCACTGCTTCCATCAACCGTGTATTCCCAGCCCCACCCACCTTCACAAGCAGCCCGCCATCCACCCCCTGGAATGATGGATATGGGCCAACCTCGTATGCACAGGCAACCACCACCTCCATCAAATTATGGCAGTAACCCTGTTCTCCATTCTTACGCACCACAAACCCAAGCAGGGGCGCCATACCCGCCGCAGGCAGGGAACCAGAATGCTCATCGTATACCACCCCCTGCTTTTCCACCCCCTAGAGGATTGGCCCCACCAGGAGTTTCTCCTCAAGGCCAGCTTCTGTATAGGAATCCCCTCCCACCCCCACCAGGAATACACCATGCACACCATCCACATCCTCCACCTCCACCCAGCTTTGTCACTATAAGTCCTCCTCCATTCGTGCCATTTTTGCGTGGTTCAATGGATGATGCCCCTCCACCTTCACTGCCTCCACCTCCGCCTCCACCCCCGCCCCCTCCTTCTCCTTCACCCTCCCCAAGGGCACAGGCTGTAGAACAACCGGTAATAAAGCCTCAAGAAATGCCAGATCGAGAGGTTATGAAGGACCACGAGCCAGATAGTAATATCACTAATTGCCCTGGAAATGAAGGCCAGTTGATCGGTACTGTTCCAGTTCCCAGTGTTTATTCCAGTGATAAAGTTTGCAAAGTTGAGCCAGAATGCTCCGAGAAGAAAACAGAAACTCCGGGTCATCATTCCTCACCCCCAACTAGGCCAGCAGAAGACGTTGTTCATAACATCGAAACATTGTGCAAGTTCATGGTCAATGTTGGACCTCAGTTTGAGAACTTAGCTCGTATGAAGGAAGCCAACAACCCATCTTTTTCCTTTTTATTTGGTGGGGAGCCCGGGAGTGCAGCTGCCATTGGATATGATTATTTCAAGTGGATGAAGAGAAAGTATCGTTTTGAATCAGATAATTCCGAGCTTGGCTTTTCAACTCAAGGATCTGCACTTCAGAACTCTGGTGGTGAAAGTAAATCTTCGTCGCCGGCTGAATCAGACATGGACATGGATGGTATTATTTAAATTCTGCATCCTATTGTTTTTTTAAGATTTATTTCAGGGAAAATCCATTCATTACTGTAATGATTCCCATCTTTTGCTGGCATAATTATCATGAAATGTTAAAATTCATCAGTTTCATCTGTCACATGACTGTGTTGCGTAGTATAACTCTTTTCCATAATTATGATCTTGAATTATAATTGATGCTTCACTGTGTGGGGCATTTCACTGGTAGTCATGGCTTATTGGCTCTGCTGTTGCATGAGGTATACAGGGGATTATCACGTACAAAAGTGGACATTTTGATGAAATATAGAAAATAGACGAGCAAGAGGATTTCTAAGAATGAAATGGCTGATCTATTGTTAAGTATTGATTCCAAGCATTCTGGTCTTATCAAGGTTCATGAAATCTTTACGATGATTGTAAAAGTTGGTCAAGAAAAGTGCGCTCTAGTCAGATAGTTCCTGCAGTAGTACATCAAATCTTATACTTTATATGCTCAGAATATTTTGACTTTGACCCTGCTAGTTTTGCAGGATGAGGACTGATTCGAGATAACATTTGAGGACATCTTTGGACAATAGCGCTCTTGTTGTCTTCTGCTACTGTAACACATTTATTTCGTTGGGCGTTAGGAGTGATCTACATTATTATTTTGAGGAGTTATGTCAGTTTGGAGAGAAACAGTGTAGTATAAACAGTTTCAGTAAATTTCTCTTTTGGTTTGTTATGATACATGGCCTCCAAACCTCAAATACGTGCTGTGTATAATATTACAGTATCAAACTAAAATACCTCAAAATGAACAAGGACCTTTATGATAGTCCAAAACTAAACATAGGCCTGAAACACGTGAGTACTGGACTCATAGCAGGTCGATTTGTGTTACTTGGATGAGTAGAACAGATGTCATCTAAACTGACGGTTTTTTAGGGTATCTAAATTGAACCGAGGGTCAGCACATAATTGAATATCCTATCGGAAGAAACGGTAACCTAGTCATTCAGTTCCATATTCGGGGGCAGTACACAATCAAATGGCCTCAGATCTTCTGATTTTTTAGGGGCATTTCTTTTATCATTATCCTTTTTACCGGTAAAAAGAAGGTTTGCCTACAACTAGTCTGCCTTCCCTCTTTTTGTTTTTTTGCGGTATGAGTTCGCCCTGTCCTTGTGTATGAAGCATGACTATTGGAAGAAGAGTTTTTTTTTTCCTCCTAGAATAGGAAGAAGCGCGTGTAGATCTAGAAAGGATGACCATTATATTTTTATCAACTTTTTGATTGTACTTTCCTTTGTGAAAGATTGACTTACTGGTTCGTGTACACAAATTGAGGCCACTTTACATAAAAACCTGGAATGTTTTTTGCATCTGGGTTGTATTTTTGGGGGTGAGCTAATTGTTTTGAATTCCTGAGAGCATAGATTTAGGGTTTCGAGCTATCTGTATCTGGGAGAGAGTTCACTCTCAAGAGTTTTTCTTGTACCCTTCTTATATAGTGTTTTTAGTATCTTTAAAAATAATTTTTGTCAATGGTTTGTCTATTTCTTATTTTTTTCATGTACTTGCATGAACTTTTATCTTATTTTCATTTTTAAGTTTCCAGAAGTCAAAGACGACCTAAGCGCTTCTCGGGATAAAGGCATTTTTTTCTGTTCTTAATTCCAAAATTAGCACTCTAGCATTTGATTTTGTTATAGGTATACACGTATATATCTTTTATTTTTTTCTGTATTTCTTCATTATCTGTGGAACATGATTGGGATTTTTCCCATGTGTATTCAATAGACGATGCAAGCCAACCTGAGATAAGACAAGGAATTGCAGAATTGAGCAAGGAATCAAATGAAGAAGTCATGAGCCAACCTGTTACAGAAGAACAATTTCGTGCGCGTTCAAACATTACTGAGGAAGGAATGGCTGAGATGCCTTTGCCGGACTTTTTACCAACTTCAAAGTCGTCTTTCCTAAATCAGGAAAGATATGGTAATAATTAGAAGAACTTTCTGCCTCTTGTTTTCTTCTGTCATGTACATTTACTTTCTTTCTAAATCAGCACAGATTTTCTTTTTGTATGACACGATGAGATGATGCAGTATTACATGTGCTTTTGTGCGTGTACTCTTCAAATGCTTCCGACCTGCAGACACAGAATATGTCATTGCTTTCATTGGGCGGGGACAAATATTCCTCTGAAAAAGTTCCAAATTTTTATGATATTGCGATTCCTGTAAAAATATTATTTTTACTGAGAATCATGCTTATCACTTTACGCTACATATTGCCCACCATCGTACTTTCTATGCTGAGGATTAACGTATATTTGGCTGGTCATGTTTTCTTCCTCAAGACCACCAATCAATTATTAGAAGTCAAACATCAGCTCGTTGACAAGGGAACTAGCTGTATCTTGAGAAGGCAGAAAAAGCGCATGATGCTTATGACAACTATGGCTGCGGTAGATAGCTACCAACAAATGCAGTCCTTTATAAAGTGACTAATGACTGCCGATTTTGACGAGTATCTCAAAAACCATATACTCTCGACCGTTGGAGAAAGATTGGAAATCTTTCTTTCTAAATGTCCTATTAGTTTTCTAAAAAAGACGTGGATACATGTTGACCTGTGCAGGCTTTATGAGACGTCATATTTCTTGGTGTAATGATGCTAAGAGATTTGAAATAAATCGACAAGTATAATTCTTGATTTCTTTTGATCGGATGACTGGAGAGCTCAAATTGTGAAAGTTGTATTTGGACCTATCTTTTGGTATTTTGGTCTACGTGTTTGTTGTGGATTTGGTGTTACAGCTTATTTTCCTTTTTGTTGCATCACAGCAAGATTTGTTGATGCAATGGTCTTCTTTTTTTTTTCCTGGAATCCATCTTTTATCGTTCAGTGATATTTACCATAACATTCTTCAATCTGTGTATCGTAGTACTTATGCATTGCCGCGAATCATAATTTTAACAATGTTTTTGGGTCTTGTGAATCTTACATTCTCATTACGGATGATAACTTTTCAGATGTTGATAGATCCTCTGCACATCATACTTCAACAATCTCAAATCAGGCTGTGCCAGGCGTATCAATTCGAAGTGCGCAGCAACCCGTGAGGTCAACCATTGAAGATGCTGCTACGGTTGCTGCTCCCTTGTCTCATTCCGACAGGCAAAGTTTGGAGGCACCTACCGTATGCATTAAAGGTGGAAGTCCATTCAGGCTTATTCAAGATTATTCTTCTGATGACAGTGGGGGGGATGATGGAAAGGAGTTGATTGTACGTGGTACTTCTGACCTTGTTTCATCCAGGAATGATCTTGGCACATCATTCGAGAAAGAGAATGCCGAGTCATGTTCGCCTTTGCTCTCAAAAAGTGCTCCTGTTGCTAAAAAAAGCAGTCAGTCACGCATTGGCACAGCTCATGCGGATATTGTTGGAAGCTCACAAGCTAACAAGGAAAGGACCGACTATTTTGGAGGCGAGAAGAGAGATGGACGAATATTGGATAAAAGAGCCTTTAAAACCTCACGTCATAGAGATATTGATGAAGATGAGGATGGTCCTTTTAATGCTCGGGTTAGAGAATTTCACAGGGAAAAATACGCTACCAAAGGCTCTTTATTAAAAGTGGACGAGTTTGGAAGGATGGCCAAAGAAGGTGCAAGTAGCAGTGACTCAGAGGAGATGTCTTATGAGAGGAAGTATGTTAGGAGAGGCAGAAGTCGGAGCAGAAGTCAGTCGCCTCAAGAAAGAAAGAGGAGAAGAAGCCGGAGTCCATGGAGGTGGAGAGAAAGGCGAAGTCAATCTCAAAGGTACAATATCGTACATTCAGTTAATATTTGGGGTTCCTCACTGTTGCTGAATGTGATCTTGAAGTTGGAATTTTTTTGGTTAGTTACCCATGCACGAGTTCTTAGTTTTTAGTGTAAATCTCTTTCAGCTGGTCACCAAGAGGACACAGCAGGAGCAAATCCCCCCGAGCTCCACCTAGGCAAATGGGAGATCACCGAAGAAGAGGCCGTGGCCGGCCTCCAGAGTGCTTCAACTTTCTCAGAGGCCGGTGCTATCGTGGAGCATCTTGCCGGTATCTCCATCATGATATTGGACGTTTTAAGAATAAGCACGAGGATTATCGAAATGTCTCTCAAGTTTCCGACAGGCATGTGCGTCGTGAACAGAGTCATGGTGTTAGGGGTTTAGAGAAGGAGACTGCCATTCAGAATGAGAGATTCTTACTGGATGGAAGGAGACAGGTTTTTTCAGATAAAGCTGATTTACTTTCCAGCAGTATAAAAGATGAAGGTCCAAGTGGGCAGAGCAGTTTGGATTCCATGCAGAAGGATGGAAAACATGTTTTCCCACGTGAACAACATCAGCCAAAGACTACTGGAGAAGTGGATCATGAGCTGGCTTCTCATGAGGAATTTGACCTGTTGCCAGGATCAGATCAAACTGAAAAATTGCAGGAAGCACCTGATTCTCGCTTGATGGAGGATACTGAACTGAAGCCATCAGGTGACAACCATACTGTGGCAGATGATAGCTCATACGACCAAGGTTCATCTGCACCTGAAACACAAAAATTGCCCCGTGAAGATCACCTCGATCGTCCCTTATTGGCTGAAAATCATACGACTTTGCCTCAACCGGCTGTTTCTGTGCTGCCTAATGAGTCGGAACCTCCAAAACTTTTGCCCTCTCAGCATCTGGTTTCAGGCCCTTCCGTGACTCAGTCTGTTCCCACGCAGAGTCTTTTGCCCTCTCAGAGCCTGATGTCTGCTGCTCAACCGCACGCTGTTGAAATACCTATCATATCAAAATCAATGCCAGGTCCTGTGTTCCTATCATATCAAAATCAAGTTCCTGGGTTTCATCATTTTGCTCAGTCATCTAGTCTTTTGAGTGGAGACTTGCATCTTCACCAGTCTCAGAAACATCCACCATCATTTCAGGGGAACCCTCCCTCCTTTCCATCCTACTCCCAGACGCTGCTGCCGCCAACCGACGGTTATCGTCCTCAGTTTTCATTTCGCGGGCAGCAACCTGTGGCAGAGAACACCTTGCAAACACCCAGAACAAATATTTTGCCTCAGCCTTCCCCTGTCGATGGATTTCCTACTGGTCGAACTTCTGCAACTAGTGATTATCATTCTGCTTCTGCACCTCCAAAGCCAACAGCTGATGAAACTGCAAGACATCTTATTTCGGAAAAAAGTTCCCAGTCGCATACTCAGCAAAGTGCTGTCTATCTGGGAGTTGAGTTTCCCTCACAAAGCAATTTGATTCTTGACAACCGGCAAGTACTCCATCCAACTGAGGAGCGAAATCCCATGAATGAGTTCACGCAAAGGCCCCGGCATAGTGAGACTCCACTTGGTCAACCACTTGGAGGAACTGAATTCACCAGAAAGGAGCAGTCTCTTCGCTCTTCAGTGGTAGAAGGCCATCATTCTGTCCAGGAAGGGGGATACGTTCAACCTCCAGAGCAAAATATAAATTCTCAAGGCTATGGTTCTCTTGCGAGAGACGAATCCGCTGGAGGAATGCCTTACTCTAAACAGGCACCACCAAGCTTGCAGCACCAATCTGGCAGCAATTTCCTTTCAAACAAGGGTGCAACTGGCAACAACAATCCCTCAAGATATCCACCAAGCATTCCAGAGAGTGAACTACGTTCTCACTTACCTGAAGTTGGCTTGCCTAAGGTTTCAGGGCCAACCCATTATAACCCATCTTCATCTGCTTTTGAACAGACAGCAACAAGTTCAGGATTTGTGTCCAGCGGCTTTAGACAGGAGAACAGCTCGAATATTGGCAGTAAGTACGATTCTTCCTTCGTTCATGGCCATAATCTGAGGTCTGGACATGGGTTATCAGATGTAGCCTCTTCACCTCCGAGTACAGAAGGGAAAAAAATGGCATTCTTAGATAGACCTGGTGGGTCATCTTCAACTGCTCAAACAGGAGAGTTGATACACAACAAGCCATGGCAACAGTCAGAGGAAGAGGTTGCACCGAAGCAATTTGGGGTGGAGCCACCTGTTAGTGATCAATATGATCCACTTTTCGACAGCATCGAGCCGTCTTCTAGGGTATCAAAGATGGTTAGTTGCTCCCAAGAGCAAGACCCTGCTGTTCATGACACAGATATTGGCAGCAGCATTCATGTGCCTGCTGACGTTGAAGAGAACAATAAACGTAAAGTTGGTGCTTCTATCGGTGTTAAGTTTGATAATGATGAATTTGGTGAGACAGCACCAGAAGCAGAAGTGGGTGCTGTGGAGAATGAGAGTCCTGGGAGCCCAATTGATTTACTGGATAAGGAGATGGGAGAGGTTGAAGTCGATCAGGTCCGCTCTCCTGGGATGAGCAAGAAAAGCAAAGATTCTAAGTCAATGAAGCTTTTAAAGATTGCGCTGGCGAACTTTGTGAAAGAAGTTCTCAAGCCATCATGGCGACAGGGGAACATGAGCAAGGAGGCATTCAAAACAATTGTAAAAAAGACTGTAGACAAGGTTTCTGGGTCAGTATCCAGTCATAAGTTACCCAAGTCGCAAGCAAAGATAAACCATTACGTTGAGTCATCTCAAAGAAAACTGACCAAGCTTGTGATGGTATGTGTTCATTCTTCAATTCATTTATCTTTCTTGGGTACGTGAAAACCACGAACTTCTCAAGCCCAGACTTCATCTTTCCATGGTTCATAATCTTTAATGATTCTTGTTCACCATCAGTCTCTAACATGGCATATGGCTTATCGCTCATTGACTCTGGGGTTCAGACTCTTCGCTGCAGATGTTCACATTTAGATTTCAAATGTGCTTTTCTACTTGGGAGGGATGGGATGGTCTTTTCTTTTTTGCGGTTTTGTGTTTTTTTTCTTTTTTTTTCCCTACTAGAACTTGACCTGTACAAGCAATTGCAGCAAAGGAGGATTCATGAGAGAAGTCTGGCATTGGTTGAAAAATCCTCTGTGCAAAGAGCTCATAGCGTTTTTGTTGAATCATTTTTCATCGAATGACCTGTGCAGTTTCATTGTGCAACTGCTCTATCTAGCCAGTGAAGAATTTTTTATTACTTGGCATTTGCCAGATGACCCTTGAGCATGTTCTTCATTTTTACTGATATTTTCAATATGCAACTTACCTTCGCGTGCCTCTTTGCAGGGATACGTTGACAAGTACGTCAAGATGTAGCGATGGAGGGCCAGGATTCCGCTTCCCGAGGTTGTCCCCAGTCAATAGAGTGCAGCGGAATGAGGTGGCTTCCCCACGAGCCGAAAGCTGGTGGTCTTCTCTGTGGGAGCGGCTCTCAAGCTGCTAAGCTGACTGAAGATGCCGATCTCTGCTGCTCTGCCATGGCAGAAATGGAGGTGTTTGTATGTAGACCCATCCCCGAGGGCGTTGCTTTCCTTTCTTCCGGTATCTATTTACTGTCTGTGGTGGTAAAATTTTCCCTGTAAAGAAGCAATTTTGCCATTTTGCTGAATCCTAGTTGCTTTCTTACTGATCAAGCTGCCCGCTGGAAGCATGAGTTCCTCTCTCTCTCTCTCTCTCTCTCTCTCTCTCTCTTTCTTTATGGGGCCCATTTTTAATGGAGGATCGTTGGGATGCGATTGCCAACCTTGGCTCGGTTGCTGGTCAGGTGACCTGGTTTTTTCATGTCCAGTCTCCTCATCCGATTGATCCCCGGTTCTAATGGCTTTAACTCGTCGTTCTCTTGCAGGAGACCGCGCAGCCTCGCCCCCGCTCTGGAACACGTGACTACTTGGAAGACGCCCATCGGAAGCTGCGAGCTTTCCTGCCCACCACGCCCAAGTGGAACCCCCTCTTCTTTGAATGCATGCCCTGGTTTCACAGCAAACGAGTGAGGAGCTTGCCTGCGAGGGCGCACATGGCCGTTGACCTTCCCACAATCTACGTTGCTCCCCGTGGGCCCCCTTGGGATCTTGCAGAAAAATGTTTCTATTGGAGCCCGAGGCTACCCTATGATGCTAGCATGAACCCTATGTGACGTTGCTCCTCGTGGGCCCCACGTATTATATATGTATATTAGTTGAGATCTTGGGAAAAAATGAGCCCAAGGCCGCCCTATGATGATAGCATGAACCCTATGCGACGTTGACGCGCCAGTTGACTCTTTTCTCGATCGTTTTATGTTCTGCCTTGCATGGTTCTTGATTCCTTCGCTGTGTATGACGTTCTTCCTTGGATTACTATCATTATTATTATTGTTGTTGTTGTTATTATTATTGTCTCTACCAAGAACAGGGTAGAGTGGGGCTCTCCCTTGGGGGTTCTATCCCAGAGTAGCCTAGGCCGTTGACCCGCTCGATGTGATCTAGTTGATGGGTTCTTCCGGTTGTGAGCCAACCATAGGCGAGAACCCATTGTAGGATTCAGCTGATAAAAAAAGTTGGCGCAGGTGCAACCTATCGGAGGCCAATTTCTAGGCTTGATTAAACTAATCAGATAAATCTGGTGTTGACTTGTCCGGGATAAATAAGTTGACGCCGCAGCTTCGATCAGTTGAGATTCGGGAGGACCACTCCGACGGGAACAGGAGAGGTACTAAGAAAATTTTGGTACCGTTAATCGGGGAGGCATTAATTAAGCAACCCGCCCATCAGTAGTTCCCCTCTCCAATTCTCGGAGCTGCCCTTCTCAGCCCGTTGACTGCAGCGCCCGCGGCGACTGCTCTCGGTTTCGGACGGAGGCGGTCGCCTAACGAAGTCAACGCTGGCCGGCGCTCCAAGAGCCCGCCTTTCCACTCCCCCGGCTCCCCGTTCACACATACAGCTGAGCCCCCGTGAAGATGGAGCGTCATCTTCTTGTTTCTCAGCTTGGATCGTGTAATGGCGCCCGGTGGCGATGGAGAGGGAAGATCTGGATGAGTTGAGAAGCTGGTCTTATTTTTTCAGTGGAGGTGAGGTCTTCATTCGGTGGGACTGACTTGTCCGCCGGAGGATGGGTCGCTGGCGTTGGATCTCCGCGTCCCGTCCAAGGGACTCGACAACGGTGTGACCACACGATCCCCCCACGTGTTCCCAACCTGGCTCGTCCTCCTCCCTTTTCCAACAACGACCCGGCCCACCGACCAGCTCTCGGCGGCGCCGCCGTCGCCGGAGGGGCACCGAGATGGAAGACCAGATGGGTTTCACTCACCAGGCCGGGAGCCGGCTGGTAGTCTGAGGAACCCAATTTCCGAACCCCACGTCCCCATAAATTTATCTTGAATCGGGATCTTTTGGGCGAGCTTTTTTACCTTGAATGGGTCAAAATACTCAGATTTTCTCAGTTCTCGCTGCCGGGATCCAGAGCAGCTCCCTCAGGGCGCCGCCGTTCCCATCTTTCTCGATCACGAGGCACAGAATGCCGGATTGGGGAGGGCCCTAATCCCCCGCCGGTGGAGGACACCCCCCCTGCCCCGTCGCCGCCGCTTGGCCCACATGTCCCTCGCCGGTACAATAAGAAGAAGAAGAGGAAGAAGCAGCAGGAGGCGGACGAGGGCACACATGCCATGTCCCTGGGCCTAACCGATGTGACGGCGTTAGTTGGACCTGCCTAGCCATGTGCCGGCCGCACTCTTCCCCTCGCATGTGGCGCTGCGGCCCTCGGCCTTATCCCTCCTCCGGTCGCCATCGCCCACATGCACATGCATGGGAGCCGGCCCCCGCCTACGCCATAGCCTACGATTGCTAGCGGCTGCACTCCTGTGCACCAACAGCTCATATTTATTTCTGCTGCGTCTTGCAACACATGGCCGCCGCCGCCCCCCGCTCTGATCGGGTGCAACCACCGCCGCCCCTCGCTCAATGATGCCTGTGCGTTGATCTGTCGCCCTCCTGGAGATCAACCCCTTCCTCCTCCCCCCCAACTGGTGGGCACTGCGGTTCACGTCATGAAACCCAGAGGAATGAGAAGGCGTGGAGCTATTTTATGTGGGTTTTACGTGTTCTCTGTGCATGTGGGCTGCATGGGCATCCGCCGCCGACGTCATCATCCCGCCGCCGGATTCTTCCGCCCGCATGGGGTGGAGGGCGTTGGATCATCATCATTCTCCTCCCCCCCTGAAATCGTTGGGAGGGCTTGACGCCTAGCGCCGGCGATTGAATACAAAACTCGGCTTCTTCTCGGCGATCGATCTTCCAACCACCGGAGATGCGGGCTCCGCGATTATTCTCCCGCCGCGGCTGATTTTTAAAATGCCCGTGGGAGGCGGGGGCGAGTTAAACAAAGTATGCGAGTTTAAATAATCGCCGCCGTGGGAGAGTTGGCGGCTTCCGGTCAGTTCGTCAACCCGCGGTGACGATTCAAGAGATGGTCCGGGAAGAAGCTCTCTCTCTCTCTCCCTCCCTCTCTCTCTCTCTCTCTCTCTCTCTCTCTCTCTCTGAAATGATCAGGCGCCGCCGAAATTTCCTGGGCGAGAGTCCAAGCTGTGGGGCTGAAAAAGATTGAAATCGAGAGAGAAGAGGGGAGTAGAGAGCCCAATGATTGGGGTAAGTGTTTGTGTTGGGCGGGAATCAAACCCATTAATTAAAGCAAAGGAATCTCTCCGGGCCATGCTCGCCTCCTTCGTCTGCCTAGGGCTGTGACCACCCGGAACTGGGGGCTTGGAGACATGTTCAAGAAGCCCTACGGCTGCTACGCGCAGCGAGGAAGAAGATGACCGCAAATAGGCATGAGAGAGAAGCCTCTCTCTCTCTCTCTCTCTCTCTCTCTCTCTCTCTACGTGAGGATGAGCTGCACCTCCTTTCTGGAGACGGCCAGCTGTTTCATTGTACGAGATCGAGCAGAGAACCTACTTGTAGAGTATTTCTAATCCTCGCAAATCCTTTCTTTCTGGCCCCCGTTTCTCTTTCTCTCCCTCTCAAACGTGACAGCTGCTAACATCGTGCAGTGCACCTGCAAAGTAGCTAGATAGAAGACAGTTGCATAGGTATAGAGAGAGAGAGAGAGAGAGAGAGAGAGAGAGAGAGAGATAGAGAGAAGCCTCTTCTACGATTCCTTGAAAGGACAGAAGGGCAGCATGTTTTCTTTGTCAAATCTACTGCTTCCACCAGTGTCAGAGATCTACTAGTTCATACCGGGCGCCTGGGGAAACCCTTCTTTCGTCCTTCTCTCCCCACCTCCACGAAGCTTCTTGTTCTCGTCTTCTTCCGCGCTGGCATCCTTCCCCTGCCGGCCCTCCCTTAGTAAACCCTCTCTCTCTCTCTCTCTCTCTCTCTCTCTCTCTCTACCCCGTGAACCCCATGCCCTGGTCACTTGCTGCGCCCGATGACGCAGTTGAAGACTACGCACAGCGACTATGGAGAATAAGAAAATTCCATTCTCATAGGGCCTCGGGTTCCTCCCCCCCTCTCTCTCTCTCTCTCTCCCCCCACTAATCCCTAATCCAAGTACAAGTAGATTTAGTGGAAGTTTTAGAAGCATATGTGGTAGGGCCTAAACGAGAGGTGTTGGCTGTTCTGGCTCGGCTCATCCGCCAACTAACTGCTGTTGAGTATTATTGACTTTTTTCAATTCAAACCCGATCACCGCCATTTGCTAAACCGTGCAATTGATTCAGAGAGAGAGAGAGAGCGAGAGAGAGAGAGAGAGAGGGGAGAGAGATAGAGAGAGCGTGTAATTACATGAGGGTTGCGGCGGAGGGAAGTAACAAAGATACAGTCTTTGCCCTTTTCTCTCTCTAGAGACAGAGGGAAGAGAGAGACAGAGAGCATGAGAGCTTCCTCCCACTGACAGGCATCACATGCTCAGCCAGACAGCGCCAGACCCACCAACAATAATCATTCTCACATGGCAGCTCTTAGAAGGGACCAAGCCCCGGCTGACCCACTCATCCCTTTCCACGCTTTTCATCCCCTTCCTGCTGACGTGCTGGAATCTCTCTCTCTCTCTCTCTCTCTCTCTCTCTCTCTCTCTACCCATCTCTCTCTTACCGCTTCCATGCTAACCCGAGCTCTCGGCCCGCCGACGTGTTCCTCCCTCCCGCTGGCAGCCGCCTCCTGATTCATCCCCCACCCCCCGCGCCCCACCATATATGACGCTCTCCTGGGCTTTTCCTCCACGGCCAGCTGCATCGTGGGAACCCGCCTTCCCCCCCGACTTCTTCTTCCTCCATATCCACCGTTAATGCAGATCCTCTGGTAGGACACAGCCCCTCTCTCACTAGCAGCAAACGAGAGAGAGAAAGAGACATAGAGAGAGAGAGAGAGGGGAGAGGCCTGGTGTTAGGGTTCCGATGATTAGAGCGGGTAGATAGGGAGGGAGGGAGGGAGGAGGACGATGTCAGGGAAGCTGCTGAATGAAATCTCGGAGGAGAATCAGGACTTGCAGAGGCGGGTCGGCTGCATGATGGGCATCTTCCAAATGCTGGACCGCCACCGTCTCCTCTCAGGGCGGCGGCTCAGCCGCAAGAGGCTCCCTGCTGGTGGGTGGAGAATCGCCGCGCCCCCTCTTCTTCTTCCTACTCCCTTCCCACCACGTTCCTCACCGCTTCTTCCTCATCTTCCTTCTCCAGGCGGCGCCGCCGCCGCCGGCGACCACCTCCGGGCGGAGGAGCGTCACCAGGCCTCTCCACGGATAGTCCTGGTATGGATTTCCCCCCTCCGGGAGGGCCAGAATCTTAGCGGAGTGATCAATCACCGGACGAATTCTTGCTGCAGGAGAAGAAGGATCTGAGCAGGAGCTTGAACGAGAACCAGAGAGTCTCGGTGGAGTCATCAAGAGCTTCCTTCACCTCCTCGTCCTGCTCCTCCTCCCTCTCTTCCCTCGAATGCAGCCGAGGGTCGACGGCGACTGTGCCGCCGCCGGCGGCCTCCCCTCGCCGGCAGTCGCTGGACTTCAGAGACGTCGTGAAGGAGGCCATGAACAGGGACGGCGGCGGCCCCTCCGCCATTAAGACCTCCTCGAGCAGGTCCGAGGGGAGGACGAAGCAGCAGCATCAGGACTCTCCACGGCCTTCTCTGCCATCGCCGAGGAGCTTCCTTGAAGACAGAGGAGGACCGGCGAGAAGATCTTCGTACCAGAGGGAAGCGGCCCGCGCGTCTCTTGATTCCAGGGAGCAGCAGAGCAGATTCTCCATGAGACTTCAAGAGCTCCCCAGGCTGTCGCTGGACAGCAAGCAGGGCTCCCTGAAGAACTCAAACAAAGATTCCAGGTCGTACTCACTGATGAAGGACTTGGAGGCGATGGAAGCCGCCGCAGCCGCCGCCGGCGGCCGGAAAACCCACCGGCGGCCGGCTAGTGTGGTGGCGAAGCTGATGGGCTTGGAGGAAATGACTCCTCTGGGATCATCCGACCTGCAAGCGACTTCTCCCTCTCTCCTCCCCCTGGTGGGGAGGAAGATGCCTGAAGAGAGCAAGCAAGAGCGGCCTGCCGGCGCTTGCCCCGATCTTTCCCTCCGGGCTTCCTCCTCTTCCTCTTCCTCCTCCGTTCCGAGGATGAGATCAGGAGAACCAGCGATAAAGCCGACCCCCAGCTCCAGGATACCCATCGAGCCGGCTCCATGGAAGCAGCAGCAGGGGAAGCAGACGGCGCACAGAAGACAGCCTCAGGAGTCTATTTACAGTGAGATTGAGAGGAAGCTCAAGGTACCTGGGTTCCAGCAGTCGAACAAGGACTTCCGAGCTCTGGAGAGGATACTGGAAGCGATCCAAGCAAATGGTCTGCTGGAGTCCAAGAGAAGAGAAAAGCTCAGCGGAGGTCCGTCAATGGCCGCGTCCGATCAGAACCTGAGAAGAACTGCGGGGGTTCAAAATCCGCAAACCAGACAGCTGATCGGATCTTTTTCATCAGAGGCCCCTCCCATTGTGATTATGAAGCCTGCGAGGTCCATCCACCGGTCCCACATCCCTTCTTCTTCGATAATTCCTCTCGGCGGGCTCGCCAGCCTTCGAAGGGTTCACACGGGCGGCAGCGCCACTGAGAACACAGAGAATCGCAGGTGCAGTGATGAGGAAGGAAACAGTTCGCAAAGAGCTCGAGTTCAAGCCTCCCATGGCTCACCTCGGTCTCCGCAGTTGACGAAGGAGAACAGCAGAGGCGGCGCCGTGAAATCTTCTGGCTCACTCAGTCCACGGCTCCAGCAGCTGAGGAAACTGGAGCAAGAGAAGAAGTCTGAGCCAACCAAGCCGAGGAAGCAGCAGCCCACGACGAGGCGCGCCTCAGAGTCCGTGTCACCCAGAGCTCGAGCTCGGCCGAAGATGGCGGGGCTGGCACAGCAGAACGACGAGCAGCTGAGTGAGATCAGCGTGAACAACCTGAGCCATCGTCCCCTTGCTGGTGAGACATCCCTGAGAAGAACGGAGAGCAACGGGCGTTTAGAAGCATCATCGCCAGGGAGGGAGGCGTCCAGCGCCGGCCGATGCGCAGAGCTGGCCTCCATTTTGATCCAGCGGGAGATCAGAAGCCCACCGGAAAAGGTACGTACCTTAATGTCTTCTGCATTTCATCAGAGGTACGTCGGATTTCTCTGAAACCAAATGCCCTGTTGATGATGAACTCGCCATTGCTCCGCAGGATGTCCATGAAGATGTGCCCACGAGCAGGCTGGAGCAGCCGAGCCCGGTCTCCGTGCTGGACGCCTCCTTCTACAAGGATGATCTGCCGGCTTCACCCATCAAGAAGGCCCTGAATTCGTCCAGAGGTGACCCTCTTCTTGCCACTGCAGTTCCTCTTCCATCACACCCGCACTGGGAATGAAAGTCAAAGCCATTCATTCTAACCGGTTTCTTCGGCCTGTTCCAGCAGAGGACCCTCAGAGCGATCATCATGTCCCCGGCAGGGGAATCTGGAAACCGGCAGGGCCCGACAGCCGCCACCTGCCAAACAACCCAACGAGCGACTCGAGCTCCCCTGCATACCACAAGACAATCAAGAGCATCGACAGCCTGCTTCAGAAGCTCTGGTGGCTCACCTTGTCCAATGATGATGACGAGGATGAAAATTCCCCAGCAGCTGCGGCGAGCTCCTTGATTGATGTGAAGAACCCCAACCACCAGTACGTGTACGAGATGCTGATGGCGTCTGGCCTTCTTGGGACAGGGTCTGATGATGGCCCAGTGCTGCCCACACGGCTCCACAAGTCCGGGTGCGTAATGGATCCTGGCCTGTTCCTCCTGCTCGAGCAGAGACACCGGTCAAAATCCCAGGGGGAGAAGCTCCGTAGGAGGCTCCTCTTTGATGCAGTTAATGAGATGTTGGCCCGCAAGGTGGAGTCTGCCGGGCTGGTCCAAAGCAGGCCTGTGCATGGCAGGGCCCAATTGCTGAAGGAGCTCTGCACGGAGATTGATAGGCTCACTGCCCACCGGGGCGGCGGCGGCGGCGGTGGCGCCGCCAGCTTTGACGACGAAGAGGATGACGCCTTGAAGCCAATAGTGTCCGAACACATGATGCAGCAGTCAGAGGGATGGGCGGACTTTGGCAAGGAGGCCTCTGGGCTTGTTCTTGACATCGAGCGATCCATATTCAAGGACCTGATAGGCGAGCTCGTCAATGGTGAGATGGCGATTGCTCTGAGCCTTCCGGGCAGACTCAGCAAACATCACAGCAGGCTACCGTTCCGCTAAAAACAAAGTCAACTACACACATGTTACACAGATTATTATATCTATAAATACGTATATATTGGTTCATCTATCCATTATTTTTCCTGTCAACAACAAGGAAGAAAAAATTTCCTCAGACAGAAGGGGCTGTTCCTAGGGGGCAGCATCCCTCTGAATCCACTACAGTTGTCAGCATTCAAGAAATAGATAGAAGGCCGAGTAGAAGCAGACCGATGGTGTGACTGGGGATCTGGAGAGAGCGTAATAGCATGTTTAGACTTTGTAAATTAGGAAGAATGCTGAAAGAATCTAATCCAGTATGGAAGAGAAGAGGACACACAGTTGCTGCAGCCCCCCTCGGACGAACAGTAATACCTGAACTCAAAGAAAAAAAACCAAGCAGAGCCATTCGAATAAGCCTTTTCATGCAACCAGGTATATGCTGTATGTAGAGGAGCCGATGCAGAAATACATACCGACCTCCAACATGCTCAAGTAATATGGGACCATTGAAGCAGGCGATGGGAGAACTCCGGGAAAAAAGAGATGCAGGCAGAGCCTGTTGGAAAACCTTGTTGCACAAAATTAAGCATACAAATCCCTGCTCCCCCCTGCTTCAACAAATGTGGGACTATTCAAGCATAATCCTCTCGCACCCAAGAAAAGTATAGAGTTAATCCACAGTGCCTTGGTGCTAAGAGGCGAAACCCAGTCACTTTTCCAGCCAAGCAAGTAAGCTCCTACTCACATTGGGCAACCAACTTTACACAGAGCGCATTGTCTGACTAAGTTGAGCTCCTTGAAATCATCCTTCAGCATATCACAGTGAAAAGTGACCAGATGATGACCGCAGTTGAAGATGAGAACGTAAATTATGTGCTCGCGGTTTATTCCTCCATAAAAGCGTATGGTGGTGGATGATGTTAAGTTTAGTGGTGGATAATAAATCGGAAGAATTAACTCCCTTCACCTTAAATTGAAAAATTATCTTAAAAAAATGGTTAAAAAGAGGCGGTTGGCACAGGGAGGTCCATAGTCATTTAATAACCAAAACTTCAAGTTCAATAACCAACAGAAATGTGCTTTTTGTGGTTGGCACGAGGCCCGTGATCATTTCCATATGAAATGCAAAGTTATTAGCGTCGTGAAAGTTCATTTGCAATAAAGCCTATTGCGAAGGAGGGAATTATTCAGATATTAGTCGTTCGGTGCAAAATTGGTCTGTCTTATGTCCCATGGCGGGTGATCCTGATTGGTGGAGAATACTTCTACAATCTATCACACAGGGTATATGAAGAGAAGAAAATAACAGGAAACTCCACCGAAATTTTGAGAATTATAAAAAACGCAGTCAGCAAGGTCATACCGTACGTACTATACTGGCTATGAACAGCAGAAATGAGCGACAATCTTCATGCGTGTTGGTTGAACGCGATTGATAACATGAGTTTAAAACCTGTTCTAACTTATTTCTCTTTTTATTTCAACAATCATCCTGGCAGATGATAAGAATTTTCGTGCTTCCAATCTTACGGGTATTTGTATTTTTTTATTTTTTCATTGTTTCTTGTTTGTATACATCGTAAATGTCATCTGTTACTTGGTTAAACGTCCCAGAAGGCTGATGTCAGGCACTGGGGGATGACAGCTCTATTGTGTGCTTGAAAATCCAGAGGATCCGAAAGAGAATCAAACATAATTATATGGATAGCTGAAATCAAAATAAAAAGGATTCCCTTTAATGACAATCAAAAGGGAATCATGGTTTCTTCTTGTTCCTATGAATTGTGGGCATGTGAAAGCCTGATCAAGACTTCATTCTACATTATCTTCAGAGTACATATATCTAGTGAAGGAAAAAAAAAAAAGAATTCATAGCCATACGATTGAAATAGATTTGGCTTATGATGATAAATTATACTTAACCATCCAGTAAATTTTCCCCAATACTTTTATTCCACATTAGAACACAACCACCAACCAACGATGAAAGATATACTTTAAAAGGTATATTTCCGCCTCATTTTATGTCTTATGTTTCTTTAAGAGCTGCAGATCTTACACTATTGGCTAAAGAAAAATTCGCCAAAAAAGAGTCACGATGACCACAACTGCAGGACAATATGCCTTACGTCATTCACTGAAATTAATATGAAAATTACCCAAATCAATTGCACGATAAACTTTCTTAATAGGATATTAACCGCCATTACACTGGTAAAAACAAGACTTATGCAGGCTGAAGGTGAGTTAACAGATAACTTAAGGAAAACCAACTACACGTTTGACCTAGTATATACATGGACGCATACTGTTTGATCATTGAAAGGTGTTTTTCCTGGTTAAATTCGGGGCAGTTGCAACTTCACGATAGTGGCTAAACTAAACCATTTTTAGGGTGTCGGGAAGCGTTAAAAAAAAAGGGAAATGGGGAAAAAATTGAGAGAAAAGAACGGGCTTTCTATTCACTACGGAAAAATTTGATTCTAGACAGGTTTACAGCCTGATGAGGGTTTCTGACATACCTCAAAAATAATATGGAAGATACAGTGAGGAACCTTTAATATCAGTCCCATTAATCTCCATACCACAAAGGTGTACAACTCTGCATCAGGCTACCTGCCTACAAGTCAATCTACAACTGCGCAAGTTCATGCGGATTCTCCATAGCCTCTTTAAGTATCAGCTCTGCTCTCCGCTTCTTGTCATCCTTTTCATCATCCTTGAAGATCCGCAAACCTGCTTTCCCAGAGCTTGGAGTTTTAAATGAGAAAGGTGCTGTAATGGACTTCTTGTTTCCAAATGTGAAATGCACTGCAGGCCTCTTAATAGGCAGAATCTTAGATTCACCACCCATAGAATCCGAAGTTCCCCTCTTCATAGCTTCGATGGCTGGGGTAAAAGTTTCAAGAACTGAAACCCTGTTTCCCACAGCAACATCAGGCGGAATAATCGGAGATACTTCTTTTTCGCCAAATAGTATGGGTGGGGCAAGAAAGGGATTGACAGGCACTTCTTGCTTTTCCTTTCCACGGACATCATCACCCGCTGGAGCTACAGATGTAGCACCACTGTAGGCTAAGCGCTGTTGTAAACTTAACAGAGACCTTTCTGCCTTCCGCCGCTGTCTTGCTTGCTCAATTTTTCCCGTTCTTGGGTCTGATGCCTTTTCATCCCACACCGGTGTGTGGATGTACGTGTGTGGGTCGGGAAATGCGGGAAGCCAATCGGGTATATGCTTCCCCGTTGGCGGTTCTCCAATCTGTGAGAAGGTAGGAGTGAGCTTCCGGTGGTGTGCGATTGGAAAATGCGGTATAGATCGAGCAAAAGGAGCCTCATCTGCAATGCTCACGTACTGAGTGAGGTCACGCACGACGCCAGAGTTCACAAGACAATGGTGCACATCTGATGCGCTGGAAAATCCCTGGGTTGATCCCAGTTCCTCTAACCCTTGCAAAACGTCAAATACACTGCAGCCGGTTCTTCCAGCTAGGTTGGCATAAAAGTGTGAAGTCCGGCCTAAATCACAGATGTAACGAACCGCCACATCCGAGAGTGCATCAAGGGCAGACTGCTGTATGCTGTTAAATCCCAGAGACTCGCAAATTTGTGCAACAGCAATCCTGGCAATCGCACGGCCAAAGACATCTCCCGCCGATCGTCTAGAACTCAATGGGCGGCTTTCGGTGTCTCTTGCACTCTCCTTCCCTCCATCGTTCATATTCAACCAATCATACCATCTGTAGCAAGGTTTTACAGTTCGAGATCGTCCTCGACCTCCAAGCTATCCAGCAACGGAGAAGTAGGTCACCGATAACACATCACTCGCACTGACCTCCCACGGTCGCGAGCTGACCAATTGAGTACAAACGCCGTGGTCACGCCAGGTCGGGATTAGGGAGAAACTTAGATTCCCGCTCCATTTCAAGCGGATGCAGCAGGGAGACAGCGGAAACAAGCAATGAGCTCCCTAGTTACTTACCGGAAAGTTTGCACGCCCGCAAACCTAGCTCTCCACTGATTCCCGGAGCAGCAGCATCGAAACAGTAAACCCTAACGCGAAGAACGATTCGAATGCTCCTCCACTCAATTCACCTCCGGATCAAGCCGCAGGCACCATCGGCAACGGGGAAGGAGAATCCGCAGCGGAATTTGCTAGGGTTTTCGGAGGAACCATTGAAAAAAAAATTCCGCCTAAAACCCTAACCGGGGGGGAGGGAGGGTACCGACCGGCGGAGGAGAAGACACGGAAAATCGAAGCGCTCCGCCCCGTGCCGGGCCGTCATTTATGAAACACGCCGGGATCCCCCGATCCCTCGGACATATTATCTCAAACCTCCACTATAAACACTTCATTGCATAAACATCCTTCAAGATGCATTATTTCCTTAAAGCCCATCACCCGCCCTCTCCCTGGAGAAGATTTTTCATTTAACAAGGTCAAAATGCAAAGATATTTCAAAGGCGCCAGAGTGGCGGTGAGGGATGCCAGCTCACTTTCGCATCGGGAAGCGTTCCTGGCCTCACGTTAGTTAAACTACGACCTCGGGATAACTGCTCCGAGCCGCTTTTTTTTTCTCAATTATTTATTTCCACGACAGCCCCCGTCCAGAACAGAAGGAAGAATTACCGAAGAACTAGGTCAGCGGATAACCTATAAAGCAGAGGCCTTTTTTTGGTAAAATCCAACAAAAAAAGAAGCCCAGGTACCCAAAAACCCCCATTTTTGTCTCCTTTGCTTAGAAACCAAGATCGTGGGCCGCATTCAAAGGAGGCCATGAGCCAGGAAAGCTCAGAGCTTGATCTGGGTCGTCCCCCTCCCCACTTGATTCGGGACTCAAAAGACCGGATCTTGATGGGCCCCCACCTGGGTTACCGCACTGTTCTTCAGAGGCCCGAGTCAAAGCTTTTCTCAGATCCAACCCTTCTTGATCCGGGCCCACACCAGCGCCGCAACCAGGGCGCCGCCGAGGTGGGCTGACCCAGAAATCCGCTCCTCTCCCTGTGGAATTGAGACTGGGGATCAGAGAGGATGCTGCGCCAGATTTGGATATTCAGATAAACCGGGGGCACATCACCTTTTTGATCTTCCACAGATCGGATCCGATGATGATCGCCCCCTGAGATGACAGATCGGCCAAAAAGAGGGTTCAGGAATCGGTCTGAAAACATGGGATTGGCTGATATTCTTCCATAAATGGAGAGAGAGAGAGAGAGCTCACCATCAGAGCCGCAGGAACAGGGATGAAGAAGTTGAGATAGTATATGTTCTTGGGGAAGAGGAAGACGTCGAGGAGGAGAATGGCATTGACAGCCGCACTGGCGCCCTGTGGAAGGGGAAAACGAGGCAATTAATGGAATTTCCATGAACAATCTGGGAATCCCAAGAACACCCGAACCCACATGACCATCTGATCGAAATTGTGTACCAGTGCATAGCCTCTGGAATGAATCATGTCCACATGCTGAAATATCCAAGAAAAAGATGGCAGGTTGCTGTCAGTGGGGAAGGGAGGGGATCCAGAGATTGAAGAACATGATCAACGTTTTCATCGTCAACAGGGGAGATTACCTTGAAGGAAGGGGCAGTCAGTGCCTTGTGCGCTAAGTAGAAGATGGACCCGCTGATCGCCCCCGCTATGTACAGATTGAGCAGAAATCTGGGCCCAAACAGGCTTCCGATCTGGTCGGCAAGGAGGAGGATTGTAAAATGGGAGTCATGGGCATCCATGAATGCAGCTATGATCAGATGTGCCCATCATGACTATCATCGGTTTATGTAAAATAGATGACTGAAAATAGAACTTGCGGCTCAGAAATTATGCTAAAAATATCAGAAAATGGCCTTTTTTTCTGATGATCATGGAAAGAATACAGATGCGTGTTTTTTGATATTAATGGATAGGGAGGGATAGGATGTGTTCCTTGTATGTGCATAGGGAAAAAAATACCCATTCGACATAAAAGTAAGCCTGGGCTAAATGGATAAAAGCATGGTTAAGAAAGTAGTTTAAGGTTTAATTATAAAAAATTTACAAGCCATTTCTGATAAAGATGAAGAATTTAAAGAGAGCCGTAGAAAAAAGACTGGGAAACGCTGATTTCTTTCCTTTCAACTCACCGGTTAGAATCATATGAACTGTATTCGAGCCAGAAGGCCAACATGATTAAATTTTTTCTCTTACATTTTTCTGAGGTTAAATAGGGAAGCTTCTAAAAATATTGCAATTCAACAATTTTACCTCTACCTTTAGACTTTTGTGAAATTTCGAGTGTCCATATTCAGTTGGTTAATTACAAGATCAATGATCTGTTCATGGGTAAACATTTCAATAAGAATAGGTAAGATTTGTGCAGCACATATTCATTAACCGATATTTGGCAGACTATGGTTAAAGAAAATGTCTAAGATTAATAATATACAGAGTATCAAAAACTGGTTTCCCTTTTTACAAAAGTTTCTTAAATGTAGGAAAAAAGATAACAGTCACATCAGAGTAGCACGCCTCCAATTTATATGAACCATAACCTATCAATATCGGTTAAAGAAAATGTCTAATGAGTAATAATATACAGAGTTTTACAAAAGTTTCTTAAATGTAGGAAAAAAGATAACAGTCACATCGGAGTAGCACGCCTCAAATTTATCATCTAAGATGGTCACATCTACCAGCCAAATAGTTTTATGGAATTCCGAATAGATTTTCCTCTTCCATGCACAGCTAAAATAATTTCCAAAAACCATATTTGATGGATGCAAGACGATAAAGATGAAGTCCCAACACAGTAAATCCAATTCAAATGAAACCGACTGACCAACAAACAGTTCAATATCCAAGAACAAAGGAATTTCTTCATGACAGCTTTGAGCAAATAAATCTAAAAACATGAGACTGGATATCCGTAATTATATAAGATCCAACATTTTATTAATATATTCAGTCAGATCCAGCGAAGCTAGTTCCAATAACTCTTGAGATATCATGATTGCTACACTTAAAGAATGATTTAGAGGATCAAATTTAAAAGCTACTTTGATGAAATAAATGAATCAGAATCGATGCATTAGAAGGCAAGATCTTACGTTTGTCCCAAAGAAGTATAGACCAATCATGTTGATCAAAATATGATCTGCATCCATGTGGCTGAATGCGCTGGTAATTAATGTGTGCAGACGCCCGCTCTTGAAATTTGCCAATGAGATCTGCTTCAAGTGGGTGGACATTTCAGCAGGTGAAATCACAGATCTGAACTCTAAACCAAAATAATAACATTAAGTTCTCAGAAGGATAGGATGAACCTCCCCTTGATAGTGGTAAAAAAAAATCTCAATATCAGCGGGAGCCACACGAATTTACTCTTGTACTGACCGTAAAGTTTTCCATCATGAATCTTGGATCAACAGTCCTCCATAGGATGAAAACAGCAACATTGACCCCAATCAGGCCATAGACAACACCATCTGACGTTGGCATCCACGATCTCCTGGACGAATTTTTACAGAATTTTTACAACATATATACAGGGATTGTCTTTACGTTAAAATGGCACGCATGCACAGCTGTCAAGAAAATAGGATTCATGCCAGATCCACTGAAGTAAATTGTCTGCAATCAATTCTCACATCTTTCAAACCTTGAGCCTGAAACGATGTGAATAAAGCAGTAAAAGATCTTCTTGAGCCATATCAACACGAGACAACTCTTTTTTTTTTCAGGTTCTGAAAGTGGACAGCGCTGTTGTCAATACCAGAGATGCCATTTCATCAGGCCATAACAGAGGGTCGCTAAGCTCAGCCCCGCAAGCCCAGGGCCAAGAGAACCCTAGGCTGCCTCATTCCACGCCACAACCTTCTTCCCATCTCCCTCTCTCTCTCTCTCTCTCATAACCAGTTTCTTCCCTTTGTATATATCATCCTATTAGCGCCAGCTGATGAAGGGTTGAAACTGGGAATTCTAAAAAAAAGATTCCCAATCTTCTAGACATGGTGATGGTTTTTGAAGATCGACTTCAGAGAAAAACAGGTTATTGTGAGAAAGAGAACTGGGCGCTGAAGGGCCTCCGGGTACACGGAGATCCTTCTGACGCAGATGCTCAGGAGAACGGATGAATCTGATCCTGTAAACAAAATAGTTCATCTGCCAACTTACCTTATCAATGCGCACGTCATTGGTCTTCCAAGATTGATCCCCATACAGAAATTGTTTGACGGATGAAAGAAGAATGATCAGTTTTGGGGAAAAGATTGATCCCCGTACCAGTAATTTCGTTGCCCGAAGTAATCAACCACGCGAGATCCTCGCCTCTTCTGCAGCGAGAACTGCAACCAGCGGAGGCCGTGGCCCGCGAGGGTTTTGGACCGTGCGGCAAACCAAGGAGCTCGGGGAGCCGCAACCAGCAGCCGCTCCAGAGCGGGAACCGCCCTTGGGGCCGCCGGCGGGCATAACACGTCGGCGAGTCTCCGCCGGCAACGCCACCCGCGGAGCAGAGAATCGAAAGAGAAGCCGCCTGGGGAGACGGTAGAATGACAATGGGGAGTGGTTTGCCAAGGCGAGGAGGAGAGACCACCATGAGAGCCACCGGACGAGATGGCGGGCCGGCGGCCAGGGTTGGGGGCGCCGGCTGGGCAGGAGGACTTCCGGGAGAGGAGACCCCGCAGCCCCCGCATTTCCACGGCTGTCAACACGCCCGCATGCCGGAGCCCGTCCACCGGCGACCTCGTGGAGGTGGAGAGGGAAGACGGAGACGACAGGCCCCTCTCAGGAGGGTGTCTGCAGAACCAACCTGGGCGATCTGGCCTGAACCCATTAAATTGCCAGCCCAGTTGAGAAATTTATCTTGACCCATTTCCCTTTATCGGATTTGAGTCTGAACGGGCACCAGAGATATGAACAAATTCAAGATTTTTTTACCAGTGGGCAATAATATGATACTTTTTAAGTAAAATCCCACAATTTGATCATCCTGTGGGATGAAAACAAGTCCAGAAATATCCTGTGGGGCATACAAGGGATATAATGAGTGCTAACAGATCTCAATTATTATTAAAAAAGTTTAGAGATATCATGTTAGAACGTGTCGTAGATATCTCCAATATGATGTAAAATGGGAGAAAAAAACAAAATTTACGGACAGGTTCGGCTCTGAATCTCCTGTCGGCCGTTTATTCTGTGAAGGGCTCTCGAACTAGGCGTCCCTTCTGGACCCCTGCAGCTGCCTCCTCACCAGGGCAGTGTAAACCCCATCCATCTCCAGGAGCTCTTCATGGGTGCCGCTCTCAGCGATTTGCCCCTCCGAAACGACCGCGACCGTGCTGGCGCTCTGCACGGTGGAAAGCCTGTGCGCTATCACGAGGACGGTCCTCCCCTTCATCAAGGAATCCATGGCGTCCTGGGAAGAAGATTTATTTAGATGTCAGCACTAGGAACAAGGCTTTTTGGCCACCGAAGAAGATCACCGCCAAATAAATAAGCAAATAGATAAAAATTTTGCTGGGTACTAAAAAAAATTGATATTTTTGAACACGAACAGAAAAAGAGGGCAGGCTCAGAGCAATAAAATATACAGAATGGCAAGGAGGAGCAAGGCGTGCCAAGGATGGGGGGGAGGGGGGGCACCTGGACGAGGTACTCGCTCTCGGCATCCAGCGCGCTTGTAGCCTCATCCAGAAGCAAGACCCTGGGATTCATCAGCAGAGCTCTTGCGATCGCTATCCTCTGCTTCTGGCCTCCAGAAAGCCGTATCCCTCGCTCTCCCACGTGGGTCTTGTACTGATCGGGAAACTTTGATATGAACTCGTGGGCATTAGCCATTTTCTGGAATTGGGTTCGGCGTGTCAGGAGTCGGCCGTTTTTGGATGAGCTGAACACACACAAATGGAAACCTGAGCCTTACAGCTGCGTTTTCTACGTCGGCAATGCTGGCTTTTCCGTCCAATCCGTATGCAATGTTCTCCTCGATCGAACAGTTGAAAAGCACAGGCTCTTGGCTTACTATGCTGACCTGCGATTTAAGAAGAACCGGTTAGTGCAGATTTATCGGAGAGAAGAACCCAGAAATAAATGAGCATGATTATATGGTTATCATATGATTATGGCACAGACTAGCATGCTCTAATCTTGGACATGAGTTTTTCTGCCAAAAGCCCAAGGAAAAACAGCCAAATGGAGCGAAGCATTGAAAGAATATGAGTTTTCAAGGCTAAGATGGTGGACGAAGGACCAGAAAGTCAAAGATAAGAGACCCTCAGAAAATGGAACAAATTGTTTCGGAGGTCACAGGACTAGCTCAGGCTGCTCACCAGACATTTGATTCATCTACTTTATTCATATGTCCTTTCTGTGCTTTCGAGTTGGAACCAATTAAGTACTGATATTTCATTTTTTTTAAATCAGAGTTTGAATCAATGTACACACAGAAATATGTAGCGTTGACTATGATGAAAATATGAGGTAAATCGATGACAATGCAATGAATACCTGTCTGTGGAGAAATTGGTGTGATATTTCCACCAGTGGCACCCCGTTTAGTAAGATCTTCCCTTTCATGGGGTCATAAAATCTCTCAATTAAGTTTGCTATCGTTGTCTGTAATAAGCGCAAACATTGACGGTCAAAGATAATTCTACACCTTAACCCCGAAAAAAATTTGCAAAATGCCTCAGCAGGCAGGGAAAAACAAAGGCAAGCTTACTTTTCCCCCTCCACTTGGTCCAACAAGTGCAATCTTTGATCCAGGTCTCAGCTTCAATGATATGCCCTGCAAAAAAAGGAGATCAAAATTATCCCCTGGCGTAAAAAGTCCTGATCATAACAGATATTGGTAACTAATTAGCCATTTGAGGTATTATTTTACACTACACGTAATGATAGTGCCACTCAACAATCTAAATCATGAAAAAAAAATATCGAGGAATTTATACTAACTTTGGAAGGTACAATATTGGAGTGACTCATAAAAGCTTTGCTCATTCAGCGTTCAGAAGATGGCTGAATTTGGAAAATTAACCGAGAACTGAGATCTCTTCCCAGTGTCGAATATATTGATTCCTATTATGTAATTCATGTTCAAATGGGAAGTAGTTTTATTCTACCCAATATCAACAAGAAACCATCTGGTCAGATGAAATTCAAGTAAATGATCCATGACTAAGAGGAGCCTGACGAGAACTAACATGCAGAGCATGAAAATGAGCTCGGGGATTAAGTGAAGAACCTTAACCTCGAGTCCAACCAGCCTAGGTATAGTTAATTGCCACTCACCTCTGATTTATTTTGTAATAGAGATCGAATGTGTAATCTTCCACAGACATGACATCCGGATGTCCATGTAAAAACCCACATTTTCATCATCTAAGGACTTCGAAGAAATGAAAAATACCAAAATTAGGAAGACGGTAGGTCACTTTATAACTAACAAATTCTCAAAAGAGGACATCAGAAACGACAATAGAAATACTCCATATCTACCGAATCTTGTCCACAGATCCATCTCTCTCCCCTCTCCAAATAGGTTACTACTTGACCGATGAACAGTATAAGTAGGGAAGGATGAGAGGAGCCAGGGAAAAAGGAGAGCCACAGGCGCAAAGCCCTTCAAAGTGATACAGGTATCTTTTTTTTTTTCGCCCACAGAGCATTGTTAGTATACGCTTCCACACAAAATAGTTTTATTCCTACAGCAAAATATGTCCATGGTCTTTTCAAAAAAAAAAAAAAAAAAATGTCCACGTTGTTAAAGCAAGCATTTAGTTACACAGAAATAATTCGTATTTATCGAAAAAGAGTATTTATCACGTAATTTGTGCTTATTTCCACAAAAAATTGTTAATGTATTATCTTCTCAGAATAGGTGTTTACTTACCTTTAGGACCATATGGTTAGGGCGGGAAGGATAAGCAAACCAAACATCTTCTAACTCAACATCCCCATCCAAGTCACTGTGATGAAAACCAGGCCAGCAGTTAAAGCTTATATGAAAGAAAATACAAGAATAAATGTAGGAAGGAAACCAACAGCTTGCACTTCATCAACTGACCCAATAGGACACTTTTCTCCAGCTTTTGGCATAGATGATGTACGATCTAGTAGCTGGAAAACTCTTCTGCTTGCCCCGGCTGCCTTCATCACGGTTGTATATAGTCCAGATAATGATGACACAGAGGAACCAACTGCCAATTTTTTTGTTTGGGGAAGGCAAGTCAAAGGAGTCCAATTAGTGCGGATCATGTATGAAAGGAAATGCAGCACCCGGCAAAACAACAGCTCTAAGCTGCTTCAGAACGAAAACATAGTGTGTTTCAGGCACTGAAAGGAACATAAGAAAACCTGTAAGGCTGTAAAGAATGAATGACGTCAGTGAGCCTGGTGTCATTGATCCAGTTATTGTTAAATTAGCGCCATAGATCACCACAAATACTACTGACAATGTCGATCCGGCACTCATTCCCCCAAAGAAAAGTCCGACTACTTTCTGCAACAGAACAAGGACATTTTGCGAAATTAAAACACAAGTGACTTCAGACAAAAAGAGAAACAATAGAATTTTATGTAAGAATTGTGATTCCATAACTCACTGCTTGTCTCAGTCCAAGTTTCAGTGTCTCATCTACTTTCTCAGAGTAGCGTGAAACTTCAAAATCCTCCTGAGCAAAAGATCTAACAGTACGTATTGCTCCAAACGATTCCTGCATCCAAATGAACTAATTAATGCTGCAGGTGAACATACTGCAGTAATCAATAAGATGGCATCAAATGTGTTGCTTCATTTTCCTTATGAATATGCAATTGACGACACAAATAAAAGTTCATGCAGATCTCTTGTCTTGGCAACAAGAAACAAATATTATTGGCAAAACAAACCTCCAACTCTACATCACAGTAAGATGAATCAAAGATAAGGAGAAACGAGAACCTTCATGGCAGCAATAACCACTTTTCAAAGTCATTAGAAAGATATTAAAACCAATTGAAGTATCAACTAATTCAAAATACCATACTCCGTCGTTTCAAAGTTTAATAGCGATGTTTAAAATACTGAATTCTCGTTAAGCTCTTTCAAACAATAATACAATAGCAATTGAGAGAAGGAATCCATGTTGAAGACGACCTGATAAATGTAAACAAATCAATTATGCTCTTTGAACAAGACAATTCATCACATAAGATTAGAAAATACATCCAAGTTTCCCTTTTCATGTGTCGTGTCAAATCGAATAATGCGAGTTTCATGCCAAAAAGAACTTGATGAAATTCGAAAATTAGAAATACATCATATCTTAATAAAACAAAGTTTTACAATACCCCTTGAAATATTATGTTTTTAATGGAAAATATTGTATGCTAAAATGAAATGTACAATGCAGTCTGTTTCAAGTGAAATCATGACACAATGATGCAGTTGCTCATTAAGAAGCTATGGAAAAGTCAGAAGTTATTTTGAAAAACTTGGTAGCATGATAGAATCATTTCTAAGGAAATAAGAATGTCATGTTGGGCATTTCATGATTAAACTCGAATATACATGTAAGAAGGTTAAAGAAAGGGAAAATTACAAATTCAGCTTACCCAATTACAAGGTGCATCACAAATCACAATTATCTAAGCTGTTGTGTTCTTCATTGATTCAGTGGTTACGGTCGCATACACAAGCTGAAGAATGAAAGCGATCAAAAAACAAACCTCAGCAATTGAAGATGCTACTGCTGCAGCAGCTTGAGTTTTGTGAGAAAGTTCCCGAAGATAGCGCCCAAATTTTCTCACAGCAACAGACACAGCAGGTACAATAACCAATGCCAAGACTGTTGAGAGGGACAACCGATCAACAATTTCACTCTTCTGTTATCTAAAAAACGTTCCATACACGTATATGATATGCTACGTTCACATGAAAACTATTGAGACTACAGTTAAGTCATATAGATTTCGACATTGACGAATTTATTATGAAAAAGCAAAGATATTTATTTATTCGTGGAGTGAAATCAAAACTCACATAAATAATTCATCGCGTCAATGATACAAAATAATTGAAAAGAGCATAGTTTATAAAGAAAAAATTCAAAAACGGATAAATTTATTTTAGAAAATGTAAGAGAATAGCCATATTTTCTGTCACATATTACAAAGATAACAGCAACCTACTTTCAATACAGAACAAATTGTAATTTTGCTGCATTTATTCCACTGAAAACACGCATGTGTATCTTTTCTATTTCGTTCACCCTAACGGATGACAAAACTAATTTCCTACATGAGGCTTTGATCAAGTTAGCCAGACAGAAGCCTTAAAAATGACCCAAGGGTGAATCCCAGATATGTCAGGATTAGACAATAAAAAAAATCTAGATCATTTCAAACAATGGCCACTGAGTCGGCATCTATTAATTAGATGCACAACAGAAAACCGTCTGCCGTAGTCAAATGACAACACAGAGTGGCTAATGAAATACATCATCTGTGGATAATTTTTCTGAATTTGAAATTTCACCATATATGGACTAAGCAATCGAGAACATTGTGGTAAGTTTGTCAAGAAACATGAGAAGAAACTCTTCTGAATAGGAAATCTAAAAAATAAAGTATACTGAATATGAAGAATATATATTTTTCTTTTCAAATACAGTGTATCCAGAAACAAGAGAAGAAAACTCTTCTGAATATGAAATCTAACGAAAAAGATCTACTTAATAAGAAGAATATAAAGTTTTCTTTGTAAATACAAGAAGCCAAGAAAATGAATAACAAGTAGATAACTTTGTCGACCAAATGGTGAAGCACACAAGTAGATAACTCCTTACGTGTCAGTTTCCACGATGTTGCAAACATAAATCCGAGCCCAATACATGCAGTAGAGATGTTGCGCAGAGCTTCTGAGATATTGGTAGTTGCAGCATTTTTAATGATTTGCGTATCCTCTGACAGCCTACTGAGGAGCTCTCCTGTCCGTGTGACATCAAAGAAGGCTATTTCCTGGAAGAATAAGAATTATTTTATAATCAACTTTGAAAAAAAACTGTGCTTATGCACCGGAAGAATCATGGGCTGAACTCACCTGGTAAATAAGATGGTGAAACAAATCTTTCCTGAGCCGAGCAACCACTCTTTCACTGGCAGAGTTAAACAGCCATGATCGTAGAGATGTGCAAATTGATCTGAAAATAGAGGGTGTTAGTCCTTCAAAAATTTAGATACCTAGCCGAATCCTACTCAAGTTATAAAATAAACTAAGAAACAGGAGACAAGATCCTGGAATCCAATGCATACCGCCCAATAGGAGTGAATCAGCAGAAGTTACGGCTTATAAGTGCCAAAAGCATGTAACTCAGACATAGACACATTGTGGCATGTGCTCAAATACAATGAAATAGATTAACTGTGGACATCACGTATTTTATGTATACATCTTGGAGTCAGATCATCTAAGTCTCATTTAAATGTCTTCTCCTCGTACAGATCATACCAAAAGTGTTTTCTTATTAGTCGTATTATGCCTGGGATTTGAGGATTCTTAAAAACAGCATATTGGGCACTTTTCTAAATAGATTAGCTACAAAACTCTTACAGTTGACCATTTGCCCGTGAATAACATGAAAATAATCCACCTGTCATGTTTCACCCTGAAAACTAGCCTAAGCCCCAGGTCAAAGAGGTAGAATCTCATTGATTGCACAGTATCCAGTGTATACCAACTTTCAAAGATTCCCCAGAAAATGATTATAACATGACCCTAGGAAAGATTTACATAACGTCATTGTCTAGTGCTTTTTGTCTCTATTCAGACGTCCACGTGGCACCTTCCACGTATAGTCTGACCCTATTCAATATTTTCCATTAGTTTTCTTTACCTCCCTGTGGAGATGATATGATTAGAGATCTGAAGACAAGGAAAGCATATCAGACTTACGAAAAAGGGTTTCTTAAGACATTCGGTGAGCTTAAGCTCAGTGGTCAAGCTTGTTATTTAATGGGCCTACTATGAACTTACTGGGACGTTTTGACACGGGCGGTCAAAGATCCAACAAGATGTTATAGAGACATGGGGAATAATGTTGTAATCCCAGTAAGACTTTACATGGGTCTTTTGTTTACTCATAGATATATAGAGATGGGTGTGATCTCATTAATCTGTTAAACAGACTAAATGGCATAAACATATTTGAACTATACCTCGTTTCATAAGCCTATCAAATGACTTACAACCCACAGACACACTGAAGCATAGCTCGTCCCATAAATTTGTCAAATGAGCCACATCATATGGACATATATATGTGGGTCTCATCACATAGACTTGTTAGATAGGCTTTACCCTAGAGGCAACTAAAACGACCTCATCACAAGAACTTGTTGAACAGGCCTTACTCAGTCCCTTAAATCTGTAAATGTTTCAATAAATAAAGTTCAGTTATGGCATGACTTTATGACAATTAGGCAAAAGTGATCCTTCATCATAAGAGAAGACATTTATCTTACTCGCCTAATAAATCTAGATCTTTTTTATCACATATTCAGCTTCTCAGGCACTCCATACAAACATCTAAGGCTCAATTTGAGCATGCAACATAAATAATATATAGATGGTCACTGACAATTACACGAGAACTATGAAGGAGATGATGATCAAATAAGCATATTTATTGAAGTGATTGAGAATTTTCCTTCAAGACATCAAGGTTAATTTGATATAGTGAGACAAGTGGAGACCATTATACCCGTGCTTGATCTTACTTCAACAGGAGACCATTACTAGCAGGGACTTTGAATTCTATAAGAAGGCTGTGCATAATCCATTCTAAATCAGCTCCGCAAATATCACCTTAAAAATGTCCCACATATCGCATTCGATACCATTTTTTGTTATCAACCCTCACCAACAGAAGACCACTCACAATATTTGCACGACACAATTTCGTGGAGATCAACCCGCACCAACAGACATTTCACAAGGATCTTATCACTGTTCCCACCAGTAATAAAAAAATATCCTGTATATAAATATTGTAACTGTTTGGCAACGCCGGAAACCTTTCAATAAATATGTTTCCACATTTTTTCAAAGCGAGTGTTATGCCCCAACAGAGCATAAAACTCACAACAGACCTAATATGTATAATGTCACATTTGACCAACGGCATCCCACGGAGATGATACTGATGCTGTGTAGGATGAATGCTGACAACCCTCTTTGTTCTTTATTTTAAGAAGACGCTCAGAATATTAACGTATTTCCCCCTCGTTTCAAATGTATAATGTCACTTTTTAGATATATAATGAGAGTTGGACAGTAGAAATATTGCATCTGTGTAATTGCTCCATTGAAAAACATGTTGTGTTCAACCTGATTTTACAGTTACGAAAATGAAGAATAAAGAGAATTTTTAAATAACTAAAGGATGAACAAAATGTGAGTTAGCATGAAATCCTAAAAAAATAAAATAAATCATAACATACCCTATAATAACAATCAATATGATCTCAAATATTGTGTGCTTTACGGCATCTAGAGCTTCATTTTGCTGTTCTGGCGTTCTGATATCCCCCGAGACTATGTCTATGATCTTCCCACCAAATCTAGGCTGAAAAACAAAATCAAACAGGCTTTACCACAGCAAGTTATGAGACTCGAATTAACATATCCAGATCATATTATACTGAAATTCGAAGAAAGATAATTTATACTACAACATATGAGCTTAAATTAAAGTAGTTCTATTTTCCTGAAGGTCTTCTCAGGTTGAACTGTATTATTCTGTTATAATAAGTATCTTATTAATTTATTTTTTACCACTCATTAATAAATTTTATATCAGGTCTTCACGCAGAGGCCCAAGTGGCCTGATTGAAATGTTGAAAATCCAAATACCATGATCATGCTTAGAATCTCAGTGATATGCTGTGCTCAATCGTCTAGTATCCTTGCCAATAATCAGTAGACGTGACCTTCCTCAGAAAGAGATAATGAGCCTCGCCTGTCATTCACAGGATTCTGCAGAGGTCAGATGGAGCTTCACTCTCCATTCCTGGGATCTTAAAGCAATGCTTACAGTAACAGCCGGAATCAAGATGGTCACATGACTAATTTTTTTCTGAAATTTCTTTTTATGGATGCTACCCACTTGTTACTGCCTTCAATAACCTCTACTGTTTCAATATCCATTAAAAATTCTATAATTAATGGAATTAAATGGTAAGCGGTCAGACTTATAATTCAAGGATCCTTCTGAAATTTTTGATAGCCAGGACCAACACACGTCTGCATTCGATTTGCAAGTCAAACGTTGGACGAGACTCCGCAACATAAATGCTGGTATTTTCCCAGAAGCTTATCTGTTTTGTACGTCTTAGCCAGGAGACATGCATAAATAAAATGTACAAGAAAAAAGGAGCAAAAGCATTGATCAGTCAAAAAATGCGCATACGAGTTTATGGATTTAAGGAAGAAATACCTACAATCAGAATACTTGTTGTTGAAGATATCAGCAAGAAAACGGTAGCAAAAACTAGGTTCCCCGCTTCAGGCTTGGCCTAAAAATTTGCAGTACGTCAAATAACGCTCAATAAAGCTATTATAGTTTACCTGAATGAAAAACATGAGATCTTACCAGTGATAGAACCCTCAACGGCCCAACATTAGCTGCCTAAATTTCCACGAAAAAATGTTGTTAATTCCATCTACCAAACCTACATCGGCAGCCGACAAGGGAAAAGGAAGAATGACAAAACTACCTGTACAGAATCACCATGCTCGAGATCTGAAAGAGGGCCGTTTGATGACTGAGCTGTCTGCAAAATTGACCCGTCAGGTAAGCAAGTAAATTTCTTGACCAATGCATGTCACAGCAAAAAAATATGAATAGAACTGTGCCCAAAAAAAAGAGTACATCCTGAACGTGACATTACTGAGAACTACATCTAGAAACTTTCCATAAGATTCTCAAAGCTGTGATTACAATGAATCAAGGTTCTCAAAATAAGCCCGGACTGAACAGTGAAAGGGAGATAATTCGTACTTATTAAACTTCTATATGATCGAAACGCCTTGAAATACCAGATGGGTTTACACATCGAAGGACAATAAAGGCAATCAAATTAATGAACCACATATAGACGCGGTTCTTCTACTTCTCTACATCCATGTATTGTACGAAGATTTAAATATAAGACACCACACTGTACTTGAGGGGATTATACAGAAACACTAGTGACAACATACAACTGAGCTGATACACGGTCTAACGAAAAGTAAACACTTCACTCGTATTTTTCTGGAAGAAAAATAACAGCACACATACTGAATCAAAATGAACCACGCCTTAGCCCATGAGTGCGCCCCTATGGACATTAGACAGCACAAAAATTCTCCACTCCGAGCCATTTAAGACAAAATAGGAAGCTCCGAAAACAGACTCACGTTTGCACTCCGAGCCGATGAGAGGAGAAAGATGAAGTTCGAGATCTCGTACCTCTTGGCTCAAGAGAGGTTCTCTACGAGCGGTACTGCTCTTGGTAAACGAATATTTTCCCATCGGCGACGAGCTGCTGTCCGAGGTAGGCTCACTGAAGAAAGGTGGAGAAAATTTCGGTGGTTTGCTCTCCAAGTATCCGATGGTTCATGGGAAGATAATCAACCGAAGACGCGTCAACCATTAATGGGGACGACGACAAGGCCAACGGAGAAAAGAACCGGAGAACTGGGATTTTCAGAGGATTCCTGCCCGCAGACGGTGGATAGCGAGTCAGCGAACCAGCACAGCACGCCACGTACGAGGCCGGAGGGACGTCGTCAACCCGCTCCGGCAAGAAGACGCCCTTGTTTCGGTAGGAAAAAAACAACCGTGAGACGGACGACCAGACACCCCGCCGGTGGAGGAGAATCCCATTTATACCCGTGGGCAAGGGAAAATATTCCTCTCAAATCCCCATTTCCCATATCGGCATATTTTCTAGAATTTTCTAGAATATTTTTTTTCCCGCGCGAACAAGGGCCCCCTCATTTCCTTGCCAAGGTCAATTGATCAAACCAAGTCCACGGCCCCAGTTTACTTCATTTGGACCAACCAAATTAAGTTTTTTGATTTGAAAGGCCAGACAAGTTATTATTTATTGAAAAAAAAAATTCTTCTTGGTATAATTATTGACAAAAGGGGGCCAGTGACGTGTACTGTGGAAAATAGTGCGGTCTGGGGGTGACTCGATATTTTTCTACTAACTTTATTTCTATTATTTTTAAATGTTAATTATTGGAGCAATATTATATTATATTGATTCAACCCACTTTACTTTTTCCACCCACCAAAAGCATCGACTAAATTAGTAACCAGCTAGTGTAACTCTCGCAATCATAGCTATTTGTTCACATAATACCACAACTATTAAAAAAACTCAATAAGAAATAAATACTATCACAAATTTAGCAAAAAACTTCTAATGACCCAAGTTCTTTGACTCACCGGCAAAAAAATCCCAAGGTGGGGGTGTTTCAAATTTTCGAATATTTTTTTCTTTAGTTTATCCTTGAATATTCTCCTCGTCTCCATTTTTTTGATATATTTTCCTTCAACATATTTCATTTAAAAAAATTATCAATGAATAAATAAGAAGGTTATGATCCATCCACCCAACAACTACAACAAGCTTTTTGTTGTCATTTTATTTTGCACGTATGCCTTAATATTATTTTTCCCTATTTGTATACTCAGCAAAAATACAAACAATAATACACACATTTAAGAAAATCCTATGAACTATGTTACAGTATTTGACACGTAATTAATATTTTGTATACAAATATGATATTTTACAGTTTAACATCAGTGAACTATTAAAATATTCCACGATACTAGTCAACTAACTCATACATTGTAGTTTCTTGTACATAGTGAGTATGATCATTTATCTCAAATGATTTTTTGTACAAATCCAATATGAAATATATAAAAATTATTATGTCATATCTTTCGTGCCATATTTCTTATTAGATAAGTCAACCCTCTTTCTAGAGATAGAAAGAGATACTCTAAGTCATGTAACTGGTCATATAATAAAGTTTTACCGTTTAATAATTTGAAAATTATTTGACTCATAGTTTAAAAAATTTATCAATACAAATATGGTGATATAAAGATATTATATTACCCTTATATATAAATTATTCAAAAATTTATAGATGTGTATATATATTTAAATTATAGATTATGGCCAATGTAGAGGGGGTCCCGTGGTGGTCGTTCTACTTGGCCGGAATTCTGAGATCGGGAAGCTCCAACGGGCATTTTCCGCAGGCTCCTCCTGTGGGAGCACCAATGGAGTAACGGCCGATTCATTCCCTCGAGGGAGACGGTCTCACCCGCGCTCTACCGGACTGAGGAGATCGGAAGATCGGAGGAGTGAAATCAAGCTCCTCCTCTCTCTCTCTCTCTCGACCTTTATCTCCCTCTCTCTGTCATTTTCCATGGATTTTTCTCCGCGAGCGCGGCCCTCTTCTTCCTCCCGAGGCGGGAAGCCCCGCTCCAAGGCGTCGGACCTCTACTCGACTGTTATTGTCCACGGAGATGACGGCGAAACGGGTGGTGGTAGTGGGGGGGTGTCGGAGGACGAGGATATCTCCAAGCTCCCACCTCTCCTCCAGCGCCTCCCCAAGGGCTTCGGTGCCCACCCCGACGACGAGGACGAGGACGGGGATGACGAAGATAGATTAGGGTTCTCCGGGACGGTCATCGTTAAGCGCGATCGTCCGTCCGCTTCTCCCTCCGCCAGGGGGCCCCTAAGGTCCCCCTTCGCGGACGCGAGGCGCGCGAGTCCCCGCAACCCGTTCGACGAGGCGTACGCCACCTTCTTGCGCCAATCCACGCCACATTCGAGCCAGGCGAGCCCCAGGGAGGACTGGGATTCCGGAACGGTTGTCAGGAAGACCAACAGTGGTGGCGGGTGGGTGGGCGGGTTCGGGATTTCCCCTTCCATGAGTCAGGCGGTAGAAATTATGAGACAGGAGGAGGAAAGCCACCATCATCAGCACCACCAGCAACAGATACAGCAACAGAGAAAGAAGATGTCTGTGAGCTCAGTTCCTGACAGCATTACCAAGGAAGATCCTACCGCAAAGTACGATCTACTTCACGAACTTGGTAAGAGTGGTTCAAATTTCCGTGTTATGTAGCGATTAGTTGAGAATTATACGACTAATTTGTACTTTAGAAATGTAGTTCGCTGAGTTTTGTAACTGATCTACCATGAACAGTCGGGATTTCAAGTCAGGAAGGTGTCGGTCACATCTTGTCTAGTAGTAATGGAAAGAAAAAGCCAAGCAACAGTTGATTTCAGGTGTTCGATGCTTTTTTTTAAAGGAAATGGAGAAAAGCGAAATGGATGGGAACTCTATAAGGTGTCGATTATCTACACCAAGAGATGAACTAGCTGGCTAGTTGTAGCTTTATTGGTGCAGGCCGTGGTGTTGCTCTGATGGAATCCAACTTGTCTCGAACATGGATTTTCTCCTCGGGTTCTGCTGATCTCGTTGCAGTTGAATTTTTGGTGCCTGGATTTTTTACCGATTGAATGATATTCATTTAAGTTTTTTGACGTGGTTTGCTTTCATGTTGTCAGGAAAAGGCTCATATGGGGCTGTCTACAAGGCCAGAGATATAAAGACTTCAGAATTGGTTGCTATCAAAGTTATATCGCTGTCTGAAGGGGTAAAGCTTTTCAATATCTTTATCATGGTTTCTTTTTTGTTCTTCTTGGATACATGCTTATCGATTGCACTCCAAAGTGCATGGTCACATGCATTTTCGCGGTCCCGTTTAAATGCCTACGAGTCAATACCTACAAATTAATTATAGTACGAGTACTCTCTTGTTAGGATATTTTAGAGGTGGAATTTTACTTTCGATCATCTCACTTTTTTGTTGGATTATTCTGGCAATCACGCCAGACAGATGACTGAGGGAATGTGATTATGTTTTCAGCTAGTGTTAGGTTTAGCATAATAAAAACTTCGCTGATCTATTACTGGTTAGCTTGAAAATCCAGTCAATCAATATCTTTCCTGAGTTACAAAGCTCTCTGTTGAGAAGAGCACTATGGCTTTGTAAAAAACAGAAAATAAGGGAAGGTTGTTCCGATTGGAAGAGAACTCCTCTCAGAATAATATCTGCATCACAAGTCGTTGTAGCAGTACATTCAGTAAATGAAGAAATCATTTTGTTTTTAATGTATAAGGGTCATCATATATATTAGTCTTAAACATATGCGTGATGAAATGATGAAGTGATTGCCTAAAGAGCAGTTGAAAAGAGTGGGAGCTTATATCGGGATGTGATGAGTAGAAAAGTCTAAAATCATGTTTTCAGAAATGGGGCAGGAAATGTGTCAGAATCGTGTTGTTGGCGAGTCGCTGTTCGAAAATGTGTAGAAAAACAGGAAAAGACTTTGATGGAATCATTCATTAGGATATCCTCTTCTCATCTCATCTCAGCGAGGGGCATGAAGCTTTACGATAAACCTAAGAACGCTAATCACTACTACTTGTGTTGTACCTTCTTACGTCTATGATATTTTACAAATTAGCTATTTTAAGAGTGTGGTAGAAGGACGACAATGACAATTGAGGGAATACATGTGAATTGGGCCTATTTTCTCTATATTTGCAAGAAAGCATTAATCATATCTGGAATAAATAAGTGTTTCGTTGGAGTACAAAATGAAATCCTATTGTCTTCATGACTATACTTCAACGTTTACTGCTCAAAGAAATTCAGGGGACGAAAGGATTCAGCTGAAACATGGCATCCGGAGAATATGAGAATTATGATGGTTGGATTTATGGCTTATTACTTGGCAATTCTGTTGGTATTGCCAAGTTGGGAGGAAAAACAAAATCTGGCCGTAATGTGCTGTGAGTGAATGTGAACAGAAAGGGGCAACTGAGGCTCTTCATTTGAAACTGGGAGGCAGGAAGACTTGAAATGATTTTCTTGTGTTCAAACCAAATGAGGGTGCAAGACCACGTGGGTGACGAGACACTGTTAAATGACAAGATCCTTTCTGGGCTCCCATTGTGCTTTCTGTAGGCGTTTTTTGGGGGGCTGCGCTTTGCAAGAGAGCATTGGGTAGAGATGCATAACAGTTAAGACTCTGTTATTCAGATGTGAGATTTTCGAGGGGTTTTTCAGGCAAAAGTGCCATGTAAAGCAGTTGAGTTACAATTGGAATGAAACCTTAATGCCTTGATGAGGATATGATACATGATACCAGTGCATATGACATCGTACCTACAAGCGCTTTCTGGAGACAAAAAATATAGCAATTAGGCGCAACTATCTTCGGAAAGTTAAGACGATATGCCAGAGGACTGGACTGAACGTGGGGCCGATGTTTTAAGGGGTACTTAACTAAACTCTGGAGGAAGCTACTGTGGCTGAGAGCAAAACTCTGCAACGTTAATAGATTCACATGGACTGTAGTTGGGCAGTCTAGATGAAGGTGCTTTTTTTGTACATAAAAAGTGATATGATCTCTGCGAGAGACAGGAAGGGGTGTTTTCTTTATGTACGAAATTTTATTAAAAATTTTACCAAACAATTTTTTTGCTGGTTGTGATTTCAATTTCTTGCTTCATAGATTGGTGAGGAGGTAGTATTGATGCTGAGAGCATATAATACATTTCTTTGATCGGTTGATGATGCATTGGAATATGTTTGAATCGTTCATGATTTCCTCGTTTGAAATCTAATGAAGAATATTCCAAAACTTAGAATTTTTTTGTTTCAAATTGAGAGAAGCCAAAAAGAATGTTTTTTTCAGATACGAATGTGCATGGACGCATCAGAAAAGTATCACTTCGTTTGTTTAAACTTTTTGAAGAAATGTACAGGTCGGATATTTCACAAATAATGTGAAATTACGTATATCTGCTGTTTTGACTGCAGGATGTATATTTAAAACTTGGTTCATATTTGTTTTTGACTGTGTGATGTCAAAGGAATTACTTTTTTGGGATATGAATATGAGGTACACATCACAAAAGCTTCTTTAACTGCATCATGCATAATTTGTAGCAGAAGATTGTTTTTTCTTGTTTTTTCAAAACCGCAGTAGGGACGACTTTGTTATCACGAAGGAGTAATACATGGCCTCTTAGGAATGCACTTAAATGAAAAAAAAGTGAGGAATCAAGACTGATTAGAGAGTTTTGGGAACATCAACACATTGGACTTGATGCTGGAAAGAAATCTGAAATACATAAGTCAGTTGGTTGACTTTCGGAAAACGTCAAAAAATTTGTTCAGTTTTATAGACGGTTCCCAAGAAAGGTGGGAGAAGATTTGTTTAGTGTAACCATAATTAATAAAAAAAAACCTTCGTTTCATTTTCCTTTACCTGAAGTTCTGTTTTGCTTACCTCACTGACGGAACAGTCGTGTTGAAAAAAAAGTAAATTGCAACTCCCAGCATCTTTTTCATTATATCGCACACTATTTTTTTCTTGAAGTAAATATGTGCTTACTGCATTATCTTTATGATCAGGAGGAGGGTTATGAGGAGATTCGTGGTGAAATCGAAATGTTGCAGCAGTGTAGCCATCCAAATGTTGTTCGTTACTTTGGAAGCTATCAAGGAGAAGAATACCTCTGGGTATGATGTTTTATAAGTGTTTTAGCCGAAAAGTCATGTTCCATTAGTGATATTGCGAGTTACTGGTTTTTAATAATTGTGTAGCTGTTTCAAGCTTACTTGTGCTATTCAGAATCCCATTGATAGTGAAGTAGATCGTTTTATGGCATTCACCATCTCTTGACTCGTATCCAGGTTGATAACTCAATACAACCTTTGCAGATTGATTACTCACTGTGGTCATACATGGGCCTACTCAACTCATTGCGATTGGTTGGGCCCTGTAATTTCGTATGGCATCAGAGCCAGTGATTGCTCTTGAGCTGTAGTTTTGTTTACTTATGTGAAAAAATCGTGAAGTCAACTTGCAAGTGATAGTGTGCTAGAATAGCCTTGTATTCAAAAAATCATGTGGCTAGATAAAATGAACCTAGTTCATCCATTTGGTGAGTGATTGGTTATTAGATGATGCAAGAACTTTGAAAAACTTGACAGATACATTGAAGACGAATCGTTTCACACGGACCTCTTGGATTTCAGTTAAATAATGTTACATTATATGCTTCTTGGGTCATGTTATTGCAGCCTCCTTAGTAAACATCTTTTCCAAATACATGGAGGAATATGTTGTTAGATGTGGTGAAGACGAGAGGGCTTTGAGAAAACAAGAAAAGGGGAAGAAACTTACTCACTGTGCATATAGTTTTGACAAGATTCGGGTTATCTTACGTATACTGCTGCACTAAGTAGAGAAAGAAAAGTGGCATCATGCAATAAAGTAGGTGCTCCTTGAAATACCAGGAGGATAGGGGAACACATTCCAGGTTAAAATTACTTGCACCCAAACAACTTTCCACCTGGGAAGTTTTTATTCTCTGAAAAGTTGTTTCTGCCTTTTCTACTCCATGTTCTCTGCTTCAAAAAGGAATATGGATTATTCGGCAAAAACCTGTTCTTTTTTTGGCAAAAGTTAAATGGTGGACATCTATTTTATGTCGGTTCCTATGGGGATTCTGATTCTTAGTGAGTTCATTTAATTGAGCTGTCTTTTCCTTTTCGATAGACTGTAGTACCTTGTTCAGTGCTTAAGGCACATCGCTCCATATATAGAGAAAAGTACAGACGTGTTATATCTAGTTCGGATGAAACCCTGTGTATGTGAATTACTCTAGCTGAGCATTACTATTTATTTTCTTTCTTCCAGTTAATTTTTTGGCAACTAGTATGATGGCTTGGCGAATTCTGTAATAACTGTCTCTTATATCTTCCATTATAAACTTATATTTCTTTTCTCTTGGTGAAGATAATTTCCACAGCCTAATGTTCAAAGCACGACTCTGTTCTGGCAGATAGTTATGGAGTACTGTGGCGGTGGAAGCGTTGCTGACTTGATGAACATTACTGAGGAGCCTTTAGATGAGGGCCAAATAGCGTTCATTTGTAGAGAAGCTTTGAAGGTGCATACCTACTGTCTGGTTACTCTAACAGAGTAACCAAAGCATGATTGCTTTCTTAAAAAAAACTTTTTCTAACTTTGTAATGTCATTCCGTGGAGCGCCAGTTCGTAAACAATCAAGCATTGATGACTGTTCTTTTGCACCTCTTGACCAATATGGAAATTATACTTTAAATGTGCTTCATATTTCACCCTATTCATACATTTAAGTTTTCTGTTTCAGGGGCTATCATATTTGCATTCTATCTTTAAAGTTCATAGGGACATTAAAGGAGGTAACATTTTACTTACCGAGCAAGGAGAGGTAAAGTTAGGTAAGTGCTGTACTTGTTCATGTTATTTTGCCAAAAGTCACAGCAAAACTTTGAATGCTGGAAGTTCATACCTTATGAGGAGACATCATAACTTTTTTGATAACTATGGTTGTATGTTGGTAACTTTGGATAGGTGATTTTGGTGTGGCTGCTCAGCTTACACGGACTATGTCAAAACGCAACACGGTAAATGTTGAATAAGTTGTGAAGATACTTCAGTAAACTGCTGCACCAGGCGCTGTTGTTTAAATGATATGGAATCAATGTGATATCTTGTCAAAGAAGCAGAAGATCTTTTCATCTTCATCCAGGATCATGTTTGTGTGATCTTCCAGCCTTGTGGCTGACGTTTAACCTTAACTTCTCAATGTGAAAAGCCTCCTCACATATGTTCTGCGCTGTCTTCTTGTAGAAAAGGGCAATACCACTCCATTAATACTTAATGTGCCAACGCTCACTTCGTATATCTTCTGTGCTTTCCTTCTCTGCACACTAGTTTCTATGAGCATCCATGGTCACATCTTGTTTGTTGTCATAGTAGATTATATTCTCTACATAGGCTTTACATATTTTTAAAATCTTCAGGTGAACTAAATCTACTCTTCCCTAGATCCTTTGGTATCTTGTCTCCAAATGTGGTCTCACGCGAGCTGAAACAAAAAAAAGGCTGTCTCAAGCAATAGAACATGGTCAAGGGAGTACGATGACCCTACTTAAAGAGAACATTGAGTGGATCAGATAACTCTTTCTTGCCTGGCATTGAATTCCTTTGTAATTAAGATTTGAGAAAGAACTCTTCGTCAGGGATATTCGTGCAATAGAAGAAGTCTTGTAGCTGGTCCTAGACTTGGGTTCCACAGGCCTTCCTTTGTATGTACACTCTCGCCTCAGCCTACATCTGCCCTTAAAATATATTTTTCTTGACCACGTTGGTTCATTGTATTCTTGCTAGTTCATTATCAAGGAGTCTGATGATGCTGATTTTCTTGATTCGTTACTTTTATTCAAATGTTAATAAATACTACCTGCCTAACGGGAATCCTGGATATCATAAATTTTCGTAGTAGTATAAAAACTTAAAATTTCTGTGTATAAGTTAGAATACAGAATTTAAATCCCAATTGTAGTCAGAGCATTCATGTATTTGCTGCTATTTGTTTCAAAATTTTTTATCAGCTACAGTATATCATATTTACAACCGACAGATTAAATGTGATGGTCTGCATGTGAATGGTGTAAAAAATTTGAACTTGCCTGAATCTTGAGTCGAGGTACCTTGAGAACATACGTAATTGAAATACTTGGCTTAAAATTGCCGCTTGTTTTGCAGCTTATTGGGACACCGCATTGGATGGCCCCAGAAGTTATTCAGGAGAGTCGGTATGATGGAAAGGTAACTTGTTGTAAATAATTCATAATTTCTTCTCATTAGTTGTTCTTTTTCATTCTATTGTTTTTGCATTGTAATAATTAATCTTAGAGGGATCCAATCGTTATCATTTTGTTTCCTTGGGTTGTTTTTTTCCTCGTTTCAAATTCCTTCTTGTTTTCATAATGATAGTCACAGTTTTCTTGACAAAAATAGAAATTCCGAACAAGAATATAGATGTGGTTCTAGGACTTTCCTGTATAGGATAGTGATATCATCATTTGACCTTTGAGGTTGGCAAGGAAGCGAGTAATAAACGTATGTGGGAGGGATAAGAGCAACTGAACTTGCGGTTGTCAATGGTTCTCAATGGAAAATGGTAGATTACGTGGAGAGGTGAGGCATCCTAGAGCCAATTATATGTTGCAGTGACTCTTGGTCACTGGCTATGCTAGGTGGTGCATTAGTAGGGAATGCGTTTCATTATTGTTGGGAATCACTTCTGCCGTGGATAAATGACTTCTGGCGTGGAGGACAGAAGGGAGAGCAAACCACCTCAAGATTTATTCACCTCTAATGCTCATTATATAGGGAGTAACCCTAGACACCTTTCCCAAAATGTCCTCTCCCTTTTATAATATTTCCTTAAAACTCAAAACTTCCAATACTATAGTTGTATAGTCTGTTAATTTAAATTAGTTGTGCATATATATTTTTTTAATGGAAAAGACATTTTCAGCTGTTTCTCTAATGACTGTATTTTTCTAGGTTGATGTTTGGGCTCTTGGTGTGTCTGCAATTGAGATGGCAGAGGTAATTTCTCGTCAAATGTCGTTTCTGTATTTTGTACTTGTACTCTTTGTTTGGTTATGCCAACGTAAAATTCACTGACAGTTTTATATATCGATAACCACTGTAAATTATTTGCTTCTAACCTCTGTTTCTTTCTTTCCAAATTCCAGGGATTCCCACCAAGATCCAATGTTCACCCAATGAGAGTTAGTGCCTGACTTTTTATGGATGTTTGTGCTATGTGTTTTCTCTGTAGAAGCTAATGTTGAATGATACTTTAGTTTGGTGGTTGCTTTTAATGCTTTCTTTTTCTATATGAGCTTCGCAGGATATAACCGGCTTCGTGGAACCTGTGCTTCGTTTTGGATTCCTATAGAGTGTACAGGTTACGCTCATTTTTTCATATGGCTGGTGCAGCTGAGGCTTGTAAAAATCTACATGAATTAGGCTTGGAAAAGTGAGATAGTTTTTATTAATCAATGTTTACTGTCTGCTGAAATACTGAATAACGGTTCTCTTTAGCAGTCAACACTAAATGTCCTCTCTAGACATCTTGTCTATTCTATGGTATCAGGGGGTCAGGATTGATGGATGAGATGCTCAAGTAGATTCTGACTTCCCGAGAAGCAGTAACCAAGTCTAAAGTCCCATTGTGCTAACTGATCATGAGGGAGATTTAAGCTAGACAGGAGGGAATTAAGGGATGACTTGCTGGATGATGACCAAAAAGGAGAAAGCTTCGATTTTATTGGCGAGGATAGATGTCAATAATACGTTGGTAACATTGAAAACAAGTATGATAAATCGGATGTGCATGAGATGGGATAGAGGGGGAGTGGAGTATGAAATAGGTGCAGCAGTGCAGACATAGTAGTATAGAATATAGGTAGGGAAAATAAATGAGGTTGATGATTTATTGGGAAATGAGCTGGTGTGATATGTCTTTGGTGATGACAATTTGAGCAATGGAGCGGGAGCTTGTGTGATATGTCCTTGGTGGCAAAGTGAGCAATGGAGAGGAAGCTTCATGAGGATCTTAGTCCTTTGGGTTTTGCTTCTTTGAAGTAGTTGAAGTTTGGTATGTAGATCCAAGTTAGCTTCTGGTAGAATGCCAATTGATATTGATGGAAATGCACTTCTAGAATTGATGAACAATGATACAACAGAACAAGAACAAGAACAAGAACACGAAGAGGTAGAAATGACCAGTCAGAGTGACTGATCACCTTTGAGGATGTTCGAGAGATCCTCCCACTCTCCACTTGGTCCGTTGTCTCTGGATGCCCCCTGTTGCTGATCTACCCCCCCTTCTTATATGTCCGCGGTCCCCCCTTTGCCTCTTCTGCTAACCGTTTCTTGGAACTGGTTCATTCCCTCTTTCAGTCACTGACCCAACCGGTTCACCTTCTACCGGTTGGGGCACCTCTTGCGATGTCACCGATATGTGATTATTGGCATCATACCAGCTTCATAAACTCAACTTCAGTTGCATGGAGGAATGTTCTTTGGAGTTTCTGTTTATGTTTGTGCCTTCCACTTGGATGTGGAAAACACAGCATTATTGGAGGATTTTTTTTATTATAAATAGGTTCTGTTGCTCAAGTTCCTGTCTACATGGAAATTTGAATGCATGTAGCTCTTCAGAAGACTCAAGTGTAGGTGATCAACTAGAGCATGTCATTGAACACTAGGTAGAATTGATTGATGTGCACAATCTCAGAGCCTTGTATATTTGATATAATTTTGAAGGGAACATCACTTTGTTAGCTCGAGATTGATTTTTGTCTTCAATAGATACAAGCATCATGTTTTTTGACAGTGAGTAAGTTGAAGTCATTACTGTTGAACGTGAATGGCAGGAGAGCGTGTAAGATATTTCAAGGTGGTCTTCTAGAAGATACTAAAAGAAAGTTGTTGGTTCACGGGGAAAGATACAGCTACAATGGAGACATTTTGTGCAGGGCAGCTTTCTAAGCAAAGTGCAGAAAAGTTTGAAAAATTGCAACTTCTATTGAGCTCTACTTGATGATATGGGATGAGATGAAGGGGGACATTTATTTTTACTTTTGCTGGTAATAATCAGCTCAATCCAGATAATATTCCTTCCATTTTCACTTTGAATTTTAGTTACTAACTGATGGTAAATATTTTGCCTCCGAGGATGTGAGGCCTAATTAAATCCTTATTAGTGTTCATTCGGGTGAAAGAAGAGGGAATATCTCTGGTGTAGAAGTAAAATAACTTGCAAAATTGGGGACAGAAGATCATAAACCAAGATGTAATGAAGGTCCACGTTATGGGCTTATGCAGGATGATTCTTTGGAATCATTATGCTTTTTTGACATGGAGGCAAATCTTGGAGTGTTCCCGCATGCTTCATCCGACTGAGAAGTTTGTAGATTAGCATTTTCGGTTACAATTTTTTCTTATATTCCCCTCACATAGATGGAGAAGGTTTATATAACTGTGGAAATTTCTTTCGTGTGGGTGGGGCAATTCTCATCAACTATTCTGTTATCATAAGAAGGCAGGTGGTTTGGCGTTGTTACGTTGGTTAGTATTTATAATAACCAGTAACTATGTGAACCAGTCCGGTTCAAGCCGGGCTGGTTCAATGTACAACCGAACGAAGAAATAAAGGACTAAAAATAATAAGAGAGAATAGAAACCGCTCTTTATTTCTAACATCTTGCAACTCTTCTTTTTTACGGAGTTTGGTAATTATCCGGTGAATGTACAGTTACCATGAACATCTGCAAGTACATTGTCCATTCCATCTATATTTAAAAAACAATATTTGTTGCTTTGAAACATAGATCGTTAGTATGCTTTCTTTCAGCAAGGGAATGTCTTTTCTATTTACTAATAGACTTAGTTTTTTCTGTTGATAAGTAAAAGTCAATGTAATAAACGGTTCCTTCCATGCAGTTTGACTTTGTACCACTCATTTATAATATGTACATCATGATTCCCACTCATTTGTTTTTTAGGTACTGTTCATGATTTCTAGCGAACCGGCTCCTATGCTTGAAGACAAGGAAAAGTGGTATGGTTTCTAGCCAAGAAAACGTCTACGTGCATTTAAGTATCATAAGCTGTTGCTACATTTTGAGCCTGATTTATTTTTCCATTCCTGACATTGAATGTTTCCATTTACAATAGAAACTTAAATTGAACATAGGATACTTAGTTTGTTTGAATGGACTTGCCTTTCCTCTGAGAGTTTATATTGAAAATATAATGCCTTAATAAGCCATCTAATTAGCAGTAAAATTATTTGCAAGATGTTGCGGTTGCATCTTATAACTATTCTGAGGTTATGCTATATCCCTCGATTGGCCTGAATTTGAATGATTCTTTGATTATCTGCATTGTTATGCAATAACCATAGCGGCACTAGTCCGCTATCTTGATGTATTCGACATGTTTTTACAGTTTTAATCCATTCTGGATGCTACTTTTTTATTGCCTCTAAAATTCTTGCTCTAGTTCTGTCAGCTTGACCCCCCCGGGCACATCTGTCAATTTCGATCTGGTCTGTCGAGTGGAGCTAATATATAATCTGACGCAGTGGGTTTGGGAAATGGATGTAAAATCCCAAAATGGGAACTACTTACTAGGGTCGCCAAGTTGTTGACAAAATTTTTTTTTGAGAGAGGACAATTACTGCATCATTTATGAACATCGCAATGCTCTAAACGATAGGCGTTCTCTATTTCACTTTTTGTTCAGGTATTTCGCTGTCAAAAACCGTTTAGCCTATTGGTACCCATGAGTTATGTGCCTTATCATTGGATTTTTTTAATGCAGCACATTTCATTCATCACATCTTTACTTAGAAAATGAAGTTATATGCTCTCTGCAGATTGTTTAAATAAGCTGGTGTAATTTGATTTGAAGGGCTCATGATACACAATGTAGTTTTGAGAAAATATATGGCAGGAGATATTTTCGCAGTATCTCTGTACCCTTGATATTTGGAATGTGAATTTGGGCTTTGAGAAACTTCATTTTCTGTGGACGTTGTTGTGGTGGTCATTATATACTGGTTGCTGTGCTCACCATTTCAGGTCGGTTTTGTCCGGTCGTCACATTCGACGTAAAATACTTTTTGTATTGAATGCATGCTTTATATGAACTGTAGATCACAAAAATAATGGTTTTTCATTCCTACTTTCTGTCTTTATTTTCTGTTGAATGTTTGTAGTATTATTTCTTTTGAGCTACTTTTGTCTGCAACTCTTTGGACTCTCGGACATCAGATTCCAAAAATAAGTTGTAACCGAATTGTTGGTTACTAACCAACGGTCTTATGGTTTATTTTGGGATTTAACTTGTTGTAGGTCTCTGCTTTTTCATGACTTTGTTGCAAAGTGTCTCACAAAAGATCCACGACTGCGTCCTACTGCTGTCGAAATGTTGAAGGTGCGTGTGGAGGTTTATAAATCCATTGATTATACAGAAACCGTTGTCACTTCACCATAAATAAATATGGCTATTCGTAACGGATTTCTTCATGAAATGCAGCTAGATTAGAGTTGTCGGACGGCAAAAAAGAAATTCTATTCTAATTGCTAACATGTGAATGCTTTCCATTGATGATATTCTCTCTTTATGATTTTTTGATAAAGCAGACAGCGGTTGAAATGTGTAATCATTCATTAGATCTCTTTTTTTTGAGGCCAAGCGTATGCCAAGTTGATGCAGGGGTGTGTTTCATGCTTTATTTATCTATTAGCAGGTGCCTATAGCATATTTCACTGAGAGGATGGTAAAAGAGAGAGGCCGTAAAGACGTACTCCCCAATAATAGCAACCAAAACCCCGTACAACGCACAAATATTCAGTATAGATGGCAGGAGAACAGCTAAGATGCACGTGAAAGATATAGATCCTGATCAAGAAGGATGTCAGAGTATGCGCTCTGTGCTGAGCCGCAATGGGAGACCGAGGCTCAAGGAGTGGATTTCCTGTTATATCTCTTTATGATGGATAACAAAGACCAATTCTGAAGAAGTTCCATCAAGTCATAAATCTCGTGTCAATTGACACATCTGAACTACATATTGTTTTTATTCAAATATCTTCTCAAGTAGCATCTACATTTCCATTAATGTCCCCTTCCTCGGTATCATTTGTTGGAGCCCTCTCCTGTCAAAAAAAAGTTAATGGTAAGATACAATAGTACTGTTCTCCAAACACAGATTCTCTTATTTGGGATCTTCAACCTTTGGAGTTTTAGCATTCCCATTTATGTAGCCTAAATTTTCCTATCCGACACAATATACGTTTAGGCAACAGCGAACCACTATCTTTACATCGGTCTGTTTTGACTTCAATTGTGCTATTTACGTAGACAAAATTCCACTTGGTGTAGGTGCCGAGTCTTCACTTTTGTAGCGGTGGCCACTTCTCTTGAAAGATGAACTCAATGATAGGGCGGGGTGACTGCTGAAGGAAAATAACATTGAAGAAGCTGGTGAAAACCAGTAGCAACGAAGTCAGTTCTGCTTGAAGCTTAGCCCCCCCCTCCAACTACAATCACCCATGAAAACACGTTCTAAACCTCTGTTTTGTTGGCCAGATCATTGCAGTCCCTTTGTGTTCTCAGCAAAAATGGAGTGTCATGGTTTCAGTCATTTCAAGTTCTGTAGAGAATTAGTCGCCACTATGGACCAAATGACGGGGACTCTGAAGAGAAAATCTGGGATCCTCAAGTGAGACCAAAATACTGGACCACTTCCTTGTAAGCCCTGGATTTTAGTTCTTTCTCCCTGGGGTAAGACTAGAAGACACTAAAGCACTTTTCTTTATCTAAAGACCATAATTAGATGTGTGGATTTTTTCGTTGCAAGCCCCAAAACTCCAAGTCTCCTTTCAGTTTTACTTTGCTCGATTCTTGTTGTCTAACATCTACCAACTAACTAACTGGAGGTATCAATCGAAACAGATAATCCATTATTACTTAATTACATCACATGAATAAAAACTTCTGATTAATGACATGAATCAATTTCCAGCATCACAGATAATCTATCTACCCCCAGAAGGTTGGAAATTAGGACAAAACACTGATTACTATTCTTAACAAACGTTGGGGTCTAGTGGCTAAAAAAAATCCTAGCAGTCTGATTGATTAATCGTTTATTTTTTTGTTTTTAATTGTCATCCTCACCTCTGTATCATCGGCAATTTTGAATGAATTTCCTTCTGTGTTTTTTAAGAGATGTCGATGATGAGCTGAAGTTTTCACCAAATTTTTCTTTCATCGTCATTCCTACTAAAAAGGAACAAGTTGATGAGCCGAATTATTCGCTAACTGAAGATTTCTATTATGGTTCTGAACTCTGATCGAAATAGAGTTGACAAGTTATCGAAATTTGGCGTTCTTATCCTGTTATATCCCCCTGGACGATCCCTTTTATAGTGATGCGCAAAATTCATGCTGATCAGCGTATTGGATTGCTGATTCAGCTGATTCTGGATGTAAATTGACCAGAATCAGCTCATGTAAGCTAAATCAAATGGGATGGATTGTTTAGGAATTGGCTTATAATAAATTAAGAAAGTTCTTACTTCTCCTCGATTGTCTGATCTGATCTCAATCCCAATCTAGATCAGATTGGGTTTGGCTGATCCAGCCACCTAATCTGGTGCAGACTAACTTACTTGAATGACAGTCAAGCTACACACTCTTACATTATTCTTCGTATTTTTATCTTGATCTCTCAAGGAATGTTATTGAAGAAATACACATGATTTGAGCTTTGTTTTCAGCACAAGTTTATCGAGAAATGCAATTCTGGAGCTTCTAAAATGTTGCCAAAGATCAAAAGAGCAAGGCAGATTCGGGCTGCAATAGCCGTGCAGGTAGTTTGTTAAGTTTGAGTCGTCTAGTGTCCATACACATTGTAGCTCTGGGCTTTCTCTCAACTTGGGAGCTCTATCGTTTTAATTGAGACAGTGATTTCTTCTTTCACATTTTCAATGTAGAACAGCCTGTTGAAGAAGGGAAGGATACAGAAGACGTTGTGAACCTTGGAGATACTTTTCTGGTGAAACCTCAGGACATTGTTGATAAAAGTAGCACTTCCACGAAGCATCAAATATTCCAAGGTGTTGAGTTTCCGTCAGAAGGTGTCCCTTGATCTATCTACGGACTGCTATCTTTTGCCAACATTTTGATCAATATTGATATTTTCGCTGAGTTATCTCTCTTTTATGATGAGAGTTTCAAGGGAAACTTCTGTCAATGCAAAATCGAGTATGTCTGTTTACAATTGAAATGATACTTGATATGATTTTTTTCACCTGTTGCTTCTCCAGTAAATAACCGAAGTATTCCTTTAAATTGTGAAATAAACATAATGGTTACTCCCTAAGATATCTTGGAAGGAACTTCTCCAACAGGTGGTTTACCTGCATCAACACTGTGACCAACCAACCTGGTCGCTATGACTTCTATGGCTCTCTCTCTCTCTTTTTTTTTTTTTTTTTTTTATCTGTAGTTAGCCTCAGTTGTATCTGATCATTCAGTTTTTTAGCACATAATTAATTTCTATGGATGTTTTAGGCTATTGGCTCTATTTATTCTTCAAGTATATGATTTTCTTTGCAATCCTATTTTTGGTATAGTATTTTTAAATTTTAAATATACTCAATCTTTGTTATGGACATTTTCCTTGATAAGTGGAGGTTTCAACTTTCAGTATGAAGAAATGAAGGTAGAAAAGCTGTTTTCAAATGTTTGGATAGATCAAGTTCAACAAATTATTGGACCACCAACTTATTTTGGATAGGTGCTGGGGCTTTTGAGACTAAATTTGTTTTCTATGGTTTTTCGCTTTTATAGGATAACATGACTTGCTCTTTACAATATTTCTTCGTCTGTTAATGATCTACAAGGACAGACGGCTGTATTGAAGTGGGATGATGTAGTTACTTTTTTCCCATGGATGTTGAGCCCTTCTTACACGTCAAAAAATGTTCCTAGTTCTCCTATCTGCGATGAGGCAGCCACCACTCCTTGGATGACCTAGTGAATGGGTCTCGCTAGCTCTGTGGAAATAATTATTTCACTCAGATTATATCTGTGACCTGCCTTCATTTTTCTTAAGAGTGTACGCGTGGTTGCGCATGGCTTTTGGTGACAGGGTGTGCAATCAGAGAATGCCTGTAATGTATCGGAGTATATGATAGATAAAGTAAATTAATGTCAGTTCAACAGCTCTTTTGTGTCCTTTTGCTGTAATCTTCAAATATTTACAGCAATTGATTTCTTTTCCTCTTTATAATTTTCGAATTGCTAGGGTTTGTTTCAATTATTAATAGGTAGCATGCATCTTTTTATTGTACTCTCCTAATGCATTAGTTTTGGTTTATACACGACAAATTTTTGAAGGCATCTCATTCTCATTAAACGTTACTTTTCTTTCAGATGATTTTGGAACAGTCGTAGTTCGCTCCCACACCAACAATAATGAAGTTGGTCCTGAAACATCCAGCGTCAATAATGCACAAGGGCTTTTACCGGTTTCTGTGGACGCCAAAAATGATGGTGTAAACAATTCAGGAGATAGGATCACGAATCTCAGGTAGCTACTTTTTGTAGGTTATCCGTTTTTTTTAAATCTAAGCCAGTTCCTTAGCTTTGTCTGTATGCAGTATGCTGCATGGTTTGTCAACTTAATCTAGCTTATGCATAATATAATATACTCTTGTAGGCGGAATCTCTAGGTTTTTGTTCCTAATTGTTAGTAGTAACAGGAAAGTTAATTTAGACTACCTGTAGGGTAGGTTTATTTTGCGTCTGGTCATAATGCATCACATATTTCTGGAGGTGGCAAGTATTGATTGATATTGTGTCTAGAGATACAATGACGGTATCACTTTACGATTAGTGGAAGTTGGAAAGAATATGGCATAAAAGAATAAATTGCTGTTTCCTGAATCCGAAAACAATCTATTAATGTTTTTTATCCGTATAGATTTAATAGGAATTGTCTCCCTTCCAAGTATGGAAGATCAAGAAATTACGTTTTCAATACGTGAGCTCAGCAGAAATACTATTTCAACAGAAATTTATCCTGTTTAACATGGGTGGGGAATCAGGAATCTGGAAAACCTCTGCATTGATGGCAGATGGGTCTTAAAATAATTGATCAAGAGGAGTGTAACTAAGGCTGAGAGCGAGATCACTTTTTGGAAGGTTCCAGGAGTTATATTTGTGAGTGTATTCATTCTGAAAAAAATAATTATTTTAATTTATTCCGTTAAATAATGGTCAATGAAGAACAACTCATGAGACCTTGGTCTATGTGAAGTAAATACTTGTTAGCAAGGACTGCAGAATCAGTATGAGATCAGATCAGTCGCGTCAGCCAATCCAAAGGGAGAAGGTGATGTGACTAAAACTATTAGAGGGCCAACAAATATTGAGATATTATTCTAATTATATATAATGAAAAAGATAAAAGGTCTGACTGTTCAGAAGTAGGTGGTGGGTGTTTATGAAAACCTCTCCACTTTTGTTCCCTTCCCTCCCATCCAACCCAGCCCTTACCCTTTTCCGTGAGTATTGGGTAACTTCTTGCGGGCATTGGGCTGGTTGGTGTCTCTCAGTAGGTGAATAGCAGGAGCTTATGGTTCCACATGAGGTATTTCTTTCCTCGCTTCTCTTGTTATTTTTTCCATCTCTAGGTATCCATCTATTTTAAGGGTCTTCAATCTGTCTTCTACCAACAATGGTGAAGAGTGGACGACCTGCAGTCTCCAACTTCAGGAGGCAGGCCCTTTTTCGGTCCTGACATTGTCCAGGGTTGGCAATCGAGTGCGATTTTCTCCATCTAGTTCTAGTTTATTTTTCATAATTTTGTAGGGTTCGTCTTAATGTTTCTCCCCTTTGATCCGAATTGGTAAATCCGGATCAAAGTCGCCACCATCAGCAGAAAATGATTACACGTGTCTTAAGAATACTAGTTAGTGATGATAGAATATTTGATGTTGGTCTCAGAGTATGGGGTTTGAAAAGGAGATTTCCAGAGGGAGATTCAGGCGGTCTGGAGCCTATGCAAAAAGCTCTCATGTGAGTAGAAATGTGTGTCATCTTGTCAAATCGGATCTGTAGCGTCTCACGTCGTTTCAATGCCGATTAGTTGCTTGAGTGAACGGTTGTTCCTGGCTTCCTGTTCTTAATCTTCTACGATTTAATGGTTGCAAAGCCTAGTGGTTGTCCCTTGCTTCCAGTTCTTAATCGTCCTTATCTAATGGTTGCAGAGCTCTTGGATTCTGGGTAGCCTCCCAGTATCACTGTATTGCTTTAATTGCTTGAGGATTCTTTAGTGCTTCTGTCACCCATCCATCCCTCATTTTTTCATCCCTTCCTGAACGGAAGCTTTCTCAGAGACCATCGTTGATGGTGATACCATCACCGAGCTAACCCTTTCTACGCTGTTCTGATGTGTCACAACCAGGGAAGCCACCCGGAGGCCGCCGGAGGTTGAGCAAGCTCTAGATTTTCAAGAACCCACAGCCCCCGGATCCCCAGAGCGGCAGCTAAACGCAGAAGGGGCGCATCAGTCAAGAGAAGATGGCGGTAACTCCGCCTCTAGAGGTGGGCCAGCCGTTGGCAGCAGCACAGTGAAGGTCACTCTGTCTCGCAAAGCCTTTGCAGTGCAGGATAAAGTAACCTTCCACCTTGTTGTTATCTAGTATCTGAGTAAGTTTTTGGACTTTATATGGCACCAAACTTACTAAAATTGTTCTTCCTCGTCTGCCATGGTCGGTTTCCACAGCTCTGGTCCATCTACGCCGCTGGCAACACGGTGCCAATACCATTTCTGAGGGCGATAGACGTGTCCCCTCTGGCCCTGGTCTCTGACAGCGTGCTTGGCGACAGATCGCCAGGAAGGGGGGGCGGCGGCGCTGCTCTTGAAGCCATCAGGGAGCTCTTCAATGGCGACGGGCAAGCAAAGAAAGCCCGCAAAGCCCAGAACGAGGTCTGCCATTTTTCATTTCATTACAGACCAAGCTGTGTATGCTCATCTTGCCGATCACCAACCCGCTTCCTTCTTATAATCCTGTAGATTCCGCTTCCTGCGGGCGTGCAGCAGAGGCTGGCGGCCAGTTCGACTCTGATGAATCTCGCTCAGGCGCTGGCCTACCATCAGACGTGAGCTCTCGTTCTTCCCCCTGCTCTCTGGCATGGCCCCTAGAGGCGGAGGGGAGCTCATCCGTGCTGCATCTTGCAGGTGTTATGAGGATATGCCGCTCCAAGATCTGCAGGCGGCGCAAGAGAGGCAGACCATTCAGAATCTGTGTGATACCCTTCGTACGATCCTGCGTTTGTAGCCAAAATTGGAAATCCGCGCCGGTAATCTCTCTCTCTCTCTCTCTAGATTTTGTATCATACCAGTTGCTCCTGTTTCTTCATGTTCGAGAGATTCTGGTTGGGAATTCAAGTGGCGTTGTTTGCAAGCGAAGCAGATGAGAAAATATTTTCTTCGGTGGTGAAAATGCTTGCATGAATCATCCCATTTTGTTCATCTTCAGAACAAGAAATTTTGTGATGAATCTCAAAGTGGAGAGCTACAATCTTGAAACCCATATTATGTGCACTGTTCATTCATCCGTGTCGCCAGTTTAAGAGAGAGGAAAGATCGTCTGCCCGTTTGTTCTAAATTAGATAATTATTTCGGGAAGAAAGTGATAAAATACCTGATCATTTACATGGCATGGACGTTTAGTTTGTCGCCTCCCCAGTTCATCACCATCTCCGTTGACTTTGAAGAAGATTTGACGCTGAGAAATCATATACTTTCCAAAAAAAATCTCTGCTATTTACTTGGTTGAAGAATCTGTAAACCCACCTGCCGTTAAGTTTATACCAAGTAAAACTCAGAGATAACAACGATAATTCCTAATCTGGGTAACCCTAATCATAACTGCAATATTTTTCGAATCAAAGAAGACGAAAAAAAAATATATATATATATATATATTTTTTTTTCATCGATTTTCGGGGAAAGTTTCTTTTTTTAGAACAGGCAGGCAGCATAAACGTCGTCAAGTATTCCTGATGGTTTAACGTCGTTGGGTGATTTAGGTTGACCCTGCACGATGTATATGGGCATTTGGGAGAGAGACGAGACCCACGAAAAAGATTAAATCTTTTCAGCTGAAGGTCGTGACCTAAACGCGCGTCGACGCGGCCAAAATCCGTTCTTCTGGGGAAAAATTGCTTTCGTTCTCCAGACGGACGAGCGGCGTGCGCTGGTGAGGGTTCCTGATCATCGGGCATTGCCGCCGCCAGAGAGAGAGAGAGAGAGAGAGAGAGAAGAGAGGAGATGTCGACCCGACAGGGGCCTCCGAAGCACCAGAACAAGGTCGCCTGGAAGCCCCATGCCGGGAACACGAAGAACGAAACGGTGAGGGGCGCTGCCGCCTTCAACCTCATCCCATACTGCTGGTTTCATCGCCTCTTAGTGTCTTCCCGTGAGAGATAGTGAGAACGAGGAGAAAATCCATGTGCAGGAAGTTGGGGGCAAGTTCCGGCCGTACTCGGACATCACCGGCGTGTGCGGCCGCTGCAAGGATCAGATAGACTGGAAGCGCAGGTCCGTCTCGTCCTCCCAGTTTAGGGCTTCAGGGGTTTCTGGTTTTAGCCGTTTTGTTCTCTGATTTTGCCTCATTTCTCGCAGATACGGCAAGTACAAGCCTCTCATCGAGCCCGCCAAGTGGTACTGGTTCTTCTCAGATTGTTCTCCGCTCTCTTCTGCTGGCCTTCTTCGCCATTAGAGTAATCCCGATGCACTGTGTTCCTGGATTTTCTTCTCTCAGTCAGAAGTGCTCAAAGCGCGCTGTCCGGCAGGCCTACCACAACCTTTGCACCAGTTGGTCTCTCAGTCCTCTGCCTACTCCCTTCTCTCGAAGTTTTATTATAGAAAATTAAATGGGCATTCTGTTCCGTTGATTAATTCGATGAATTATCATCCTTTCAACTGCAAAGGTTGCGCCAAAGAACATGGGGTGTGCGCCAAGTGCTGCTGTAAAACGGATCGTATTATTGGAAGGTTTCATCTGCCCTATCTTATTCCCATAAAGGGATGGCTGTTCTAGTTTTCCTTGGCCGAAGATTGATTGCGGGCTGTTCTAAACTTTGATCTATCGTGACTGACTTACAGAGATATCACGGAAGTAGAGGCTGAACGGAAAGTCATCGAAGAGGTAAAATTTGCGTCAGAATACAAAAAACTTGGTCAATCTTGCTCTGCTTTGATGAGTTTTTAATTGTTCTTGGTTCTTGGGCACAGGCTCTTAAGCATGCTCGTGAAAGGGATAGGAGGACCATTCTACGCGCAGTAAGATTTTTCCGTTCTTGCTTGAACTTTTATGTTTCTTCGCTGGGCATGATCATGGAAGAATTTTTATACACCTTGGAATGATCATATCGCCCTTGTTTCAACAATCTTAAAGAGCTACATTAGAAGAACTTGCTCAACATCTCGCTTGATGGGCATCAGAACTCCTATGATTGTCAATTTTATTTGCTTTTTTCCTCATTTTGAAGGATTCTCTAAGTGCAGTTATCTGAGCTCGACTTAATCTACTTCGTTGGGTAATAGCAGATTTCACATAACTTTTTGAATTTTGTATGAAACTATGTCCAGAATGAGGCATTTTATTTTAACTGGTGTGCTATCCTCGGAGAATTAGGAAACATTATGCTTCTCTCGTTTGATGGGCATATCGAGAGCTGTATTTTTTTTCCTCGGTTAAAAAATAGATAGTGAGGGATAATTTTGGTCGCCAAATCTTCTCTTTTACTAGTTGGATGGATGAAAAAAAAACGTATTTGGGTTCAGGTGTGTTCTAAGGACCTGGAACACTAACTAAAAATAAGAGTCAATGACACTTGATGTATATATATATATATATCGATTAGAGTTTCTTAGATCGATGAATGGGAAAGTATTGTTGACATCCTATATAAATTTCAGTACTTTGTTGGGTCTAAATTAAGCAACATTTCTGAACAGATGAGCAAAGGCAGTGGTGGTAGCAAGAGCAGTGATAACCCTAAGATCGCTGACAGGAGCAGGGAGGGAGAGCTGTTCCCCGCTAAGTCCATTGATGAGTATGCGGCCCAAGCGATTGACGATGACCTTGGTGATGACAACGATGGCTTGATATGCAACTGACGGCGGAGAGCTCTACAATCATGGCGATTGGATCGATTTTGAGGAACCCAATTTTCTCTGCAGGCATTTTCTTTAACTGTGGTATAAAGATGGAATGATGTGTTGGGTATTGCAGTTAATATCTCTTCTCGTTGCCAATGTTGGAGGGAAGTGTATGATGAATGACATTCGTAGTTTGAACTATAATTTTTCTCCAATATTTATTCTTAGAAAAAAGAAATATTTAACTTGACATGGGCAATACTGACATTATTTTTTGTAAACAATTTATAAACATTTGATGCAAATTATGTCAACAGCATATCTAAAATAATTACTCTTCATAGAAACTTCCATGTACATTTAAGACCTGACATTCTCTCTAGATGCAAGTCATAGATCACCGCATTGGCTGCCCGAAATTCTTGTAATCAAGTCCATCGTTTGAAATGATCCTTCAGTGTTTTGGATCTGGGTATTTCCCCATTCCTAATAAGATTCCTCTTTGATGATGCATGGAATAAATAAAGTCAAAACTTGCCATAAAAAATATTCTGCTATCAGCTAAACAGAGTCCATGATGAAGAACAGAGGTCTCATATTTCTTTCCAAAATCTGATGGACCTGTCACCTCCACAGGTGATGAAGGCCGCCTCAGTTGGGGAGTGTTCAATCCATCTTGGGGCGCCCACATGATTGGATGGCCATCTCGCCACCCTCTCTGAAGATAATGCGTCCCAAACCACAACCTGCCATCCGGGCATGCGCATCCATTCAGGGAATGACATTTTACACTCCAAGAATCAGGAATTAAATATAAAGAATAGCCGGAGTGACCTCATTTTTTACTTCATCCACTGAGAGGACAAATTCTTCAGTCTCATTGAAAACGGCCTGCAGTGTCAGACAAGGTTCCCAAGGTGAATAATACATCAAATAATTCTGTAGGATTTTAATCATCATGAAGTCACACTCCATTGATCTGGGGTTTCCCAGGGAGATAACCAAAATCCCAACAATCTCAGGAGGTTTCCATTTGGATTGTGGGAGAAAAAAATGAGGTATTTCCCCCATTTTATTCTTGAAAAGGAACCTGGAGCCAAACATCTCGGCTACAATTAAATTGCGTAGTTAGAAATTTAATGAAAGATGACGCAGAAAGATCATTGTGAGGAGATGCTCTATGTAAGAAGCAGATTGATGAAGGTCAACCAACCTGGCAAAGCAGCTGTGTGTGAGCTGCACCAAGATACTGCTTGACAAGCCTGCCTGAAGTCACTTCCCATAGGTTTATGGTAGAGTCCTTCCCACAAGAAAGGATGAACCTGTTGATTCAAGTCATTGTCAGAGTGATTTACTGGGAAGTAAGTAAAAGAGAACAAATAACAAATTTGAATGTGAAATCATTCAGAACAAAGAAAAAAATAGCCAGCCGAATCCCAGAGGTGAATTTTTTCTCTGGAATTCCAGTCAATGGTGTGCAGGAAAACATTTTAAGGTTATCACAGAACACTTACATCCACATTCCTTGCTCCTTATGGTGTTTAATGAATATATGTTACTACCCATTTACAAAAAATAATTCACAATATCAACATATAATGAGCAGCGACATGATACAAATTATGCGCTAGTGGGTTTGATCGACTAGATTCGGCATTTTAATTGACTCATGGCATGCTTTACCTCCCATCTTTCGTGAACCTTGCACTAGTCGCCTCAGACAAGCGATGTGCCTGAGTAATGGTGCGCACACATTGAGCAGACACTCCGTCCCACACCCGAATAGCGCCATCCTTGGATGCTGTCACATACAGAGCCCCCGTGCTTGAATATCTCACCTATAAAAGAGAGGGAGAGAAGATACAATATTTCAAGGAGGGAACACATGGAAGTCCATGCTCAACAAGATCATGTAGAGGCTGCATTTTCCCTTCAAAATAAGAAAATCCACACGGATTAATAAATTAACTAACGCACCTGGTTGATGACAGCATTGGAACCCAAGTCTTTCATGTCGGCAGACAGGTAACAGTGGAAGGTATTAATATCATACAGATGGGGGATGGGATGGTCTGTGCCTGTAACAACAATTTCAATAAAAAGATTTGAATCAAATTCAGAGCTGACAAGCGCATCTACTTAGTTTGTTTAGGCTGGGAGCCAGTAAAAAATTACAAGGAATATAAACTGGTCTTAGCCATGTATAGTAATGGAAATTATATAGATTATTCAGATACATTCGAGAAGGAAATTAAATGTACCAGCTCAAGAAGCACTACCTAGATTTTCATCACCATACTTTGCATAATAATTACAAAAAATATACCGAGAGGGTCATTTTATTAGTGAACTTACCGAGAGGGTCATTTTTCAAGCATTAAACAAAATAATCAATTTGGAAGGTTGGTTGGATCGTTGATGACAAATAATCAGCTAATTCCACTCGGTTTTCGAATTCAAAGAGGAGATAAAGGATGATCCTATTTAACTTGTTAGGTCTAGCCGCCTCATTTCTAATGATCCATTTGGGCTCTCTGATCTAGATTCCCAACTGCCTTAGCCACCCTTGAATTGCCAAGTTACTCAGGCACTACTAAGGCATTGGCTTGAAACAATGAATTAAACAGAAGCCCAGCGAGACACAAGGAGAAGATTCCATTCGTTTCAACTATTTTGGGAACGGCGGTGTGCATCCACATTCACATTTTCTAGGCGATGAAGAAAACCACCACTCTTGATAGCAAACTTTTGGAGGCACTAGCAGGAACCTAATGCCCCACATTGCGAAAAAATTTCAATATCAGACAGATTTCTCCTCTATAATGGACTATTTCCTTTTGCCGCGTATGAGTTATTTTGTAGTTGTCGGTGTGCCTTATCAAATTAAGGACACAGATTTGACGACGTTCTGCAAACACCCCCTAAGGTTAGGGCAGGTACCTGTTGAAGGTGAAGATTTGAACAGTGGGATCTGCCTGAAGCATTGTAGTACCAGTAAAAATGACTTAACATACGAGGAATGAAAAACATGTCTTTGAATCCAATGATCGATCTAACAGGCAGCCCCATGACCAGCTGGAGCTGCTTGCAAGAAAATAGGGGATTCCACAGGGCACGCAGGCTGGTATTCGAAGTCCCAAAATCTATACATCGTATATAAGTTGTTGATAATACCAACTCGTTCCATTGCAACTCTTAACTGAAATAAGAATGAAAATACACACAAGAGCATGAAAAATAGGTAGGCCCAAGAGAATTTTGGGACTTTGCATTTACTTTCAATGGTGCATAATTATGAATGGTTTCTAAAGGAGGAAAGTAGATAAATGATTGTCGCATGACTTCGTCCTTCCAGAACCAAGATAGCTAAAATCAATTGTTGAAACACCTGATGTATCCAAATCAATTATGGAAAGTCAAACTTGCAAACTAGTGAGAAAGTACCTGCCAATAAAAATTCACCAGAAGGATGGAATGACACAGACCTCACATTGTGGGTATCCTGCTTGAGTTGAGTAAAAGTTAAAGAAATGCCATCAAGTAGAAAGAAAAAAAAATTCTGCCACTGGCAGGAACAGGTGTTTGTATCTACCTGAATAACTCTAAAAGCTCTCCTTGCAACTGTTTTGGAAAAATCAAAGAACCTGAAAAGCATAAAATTTTTAAAAAACGATAATTAACAAATCATCTATCTTTTCAATTACTTATTGTCGACCATCGTACCAGAATTTCTAAGAATTCCTTTATCTTTTATGTAATACGGTGTCAAATTGTCACATGGAGAGACATACAGAGAAAACATCACGCAAAAATATGGCACAGAGGTGGGCATATTTTTTCTAGGGCAAGAAAATATCCAGCATGTGAAATTCATTGATTCGTTCCAGGTTACGTCACAAAACTATACGGCATGCGCAACAGTGTGAAATAATGCGTTCACAGACATGATTACAAGCTTAATAAAATTTCTTGCTCCAGAAAGAAGCCTAAAGCACAATTCAAAACTTATCCTTTTCAACTCAGAATTCCAAAATAATGTGTCAGGTTTATAGAACTCGATTTAATTCAGAGGTCCCAATCTGGTTCAATTGTGAAGATCTAGAGAAATTCTGTGATGCTAGAGATCAGAGTCTTAAATGCAGGGAGAGATGAATAGGCTCCCAAACAATAATGTTTTTGGGTATGATGCTGAAGGCTTGGCGTGATTTACAAGTATTCTCACGTAATTTTGTCAATCATAAAACTTGATGTGAGAATGTATTTTACCTGACCATTAGGTATGAGAATGGAAATGAGAAACACCACAAATGATTCTTTGAAGATGGAAAATTAGTTTTTATAAAGGAAAAAATGTAGACGCAAGACCCAAGGATTTATATTGACATGTATATTGATATGGCAGTAACAGGACTGAGTTCTAGGTACGAATATCCTTCATCAATAACTTGAAAAAAATACTTCTGTGAAAAGCCGCTGTGATGATAATAAGCTCTTGTTAAAGTTAATGGGCAATCCGGCACAAAATCAATTGGTGACAACAGGATAAAGCTCATCTTTTTGATAACAGGCTTACTTGTATGCTAACTAATGCGAGAGTAGTTTTAACAAACTCAATCATATGCAGAGCAACATTGAGCTTTGCCAGCTCTAGACTGCTGATATCACGTTAAATCTCTTGAGCTATCCAGTATGAAGTCAGTTGTCTATGAGTGAAGTTGGTTTGTCTTTGAGACCAAAAATTTGCTTTTATAGTAACCAAAATATGAGACTAACCCTAACAATACTATTTGCCAAATATGACACTGACGCGTAAGAGAACAATTCAACTACAACTACCCTTTTAAGGACAAGTTCCAATGAATAACTTCCGTGGAAGGATGGGTGATATCAAGAATTCTAGAGCTGCCCAAATCCCAGGTTTCTGCAGGATGTTGGACCATCACCTCAATTGCCCTAGGTTAAAAGAGCTCATGATGTCATAAACACAAACTAGAAAGCGCTGATGAGAATCAGAACATTTGGATGCAAAATGCTTTTCTTAAAATACTCTGATCTTATCTATTAATTTTTTATCACATACGACGACTACCAAACTGATAGCAAAAGTAAATAAAGTTTCCAAAAGACACGAGTTGAAAGCTTTTGTAACATGAACTTCTAAAGATGAAACTAGTTTAAAAAATAATATGATTACAGAACTAGTTGTAAACTCATTAGCAAAACATTAGATTGCACATCATACTAATCAACCAATAATCAGAAGAAATAACTTACACTATTCCCCTGCATATGAAGGAAAATATAGAACGTTATTAATATAGAGACACATACTTGATTGTGTGATCTTTGGATCCAGATATCAGAATGTTGTTCTGAGGATGAAAATCCAGGTCATTGACAGCCTGAAAGACTCAGGGAACAATCAAATAAAGATTGTGTAAAGACGTACATTTTATTTAAATACTGACAGCATAAACTGTAATACAAATCATATAAATATAAAAGTTTACTTGTCCCAGCAATGTTTAGGAACAAATTAAGGATGAACGAGAAAAGCATCCATTAATTGACATATCAACAGAATTTCCATCATGGCATCAACGTGAAATGGTTCTTACATTTAAATTTATTTAATACTTTGAGTACAAACTTTAAACGCAGTAACATATTTAACATTTTGTAAAAACACATTCTACCCCCCCCCCCCCCTTCGTTGAACCCTGATCCTGATCAACCTTGCTATGGAATAAGAAGGAAGGATTGTCAGGATAACAATCGAGGTGCTGACATCCATGGACAATGAAGGTAAACGACACAATTAAGCATAAACTAGTGTGCTACCCACGGCCACAAGATACATGGCCATTACAGAAGTACCCCAAGAAGAAATGGAGCAGTCAATGGACAAAAAGATTGAACTGAACTACAACCATGAAAAAAATGCCAAGATAGCAGATTTTATCAGCCAAATGGAGGGTACACGGTATCTTAGGAAGTTTTCCGTAGATGTTCATCAATATTGACACTCCACATAGGTGAAAACATAAATGCCATTTGACGGCAGGTCTCTTACTTCTGCGAAACCAGCAGACATTTGACACAGAAAATAAATCTTCTTTGCCTTACTGGTCTAAGATATTGAAGCGATTAAGAAAAGGCAAATCCTGACATGAGTGTTTTAACCGCCATATGGTGAAAATTGGTAGGACCTCAAAAAGCCATTCATAAAAATGTCAGAACAGTCAATCTTACGAAAAGTTTAACGTATACAGCTACCTGAGCATGATCATAAAGAGTCCGGATAACAGGCCGGATAGGTCCATCACGAGAGTCTGGAAGCATCAACTGTTTGATTTTCGAAACCTACAATAAATAATAAGTCAAAATCAAGAACTACACACCAACAAAGAGAGATTCCAGACGCATCGATGACCTCAAAGAGTTTGATTGATGTATCAGCACTGCCAGTTGCAACAAAACGCCCGTCAGGACTAAACCTGGAGCACCGCGCGATATTCTACAGAAATCCAAAGGCTTTCTTTCAGTGTCAATCAGAAAAAGAGCAAAAAATCTGAGTAACAGAATGTGAAAGTATAAAAAATCTGAAATTCATGAAGAACATTAAAATGTTTACTTACATTGCTACAGCTAAAGCACATAGGTGGCAAACTTAGTTCTAGGGAAAGAAATGGAAGAAATCATAGTCGGAAATTCCTGCAACTGTATGCGGATGACTTAGGGCAATACGATTATCAAGAAATCAATGACTATACTCTAAAATTCGATAACGTTGAATCTGGTAAAACTTTGTCACGAATTTGTCAGAACCATCCAGGCCAACTTTGTCCAGTTTTACTGCATTTCAGTCGGTTGAACCATTGAGGAAAAGCGCAAAGAAAAAAGCATAGGACAAAGGGAGAATATCAAAGATCAGAGAGAAAAAAAGGCAGAGAAGGAGAATGGACGATAAGAATCAGAAGAACAAAGATGAGGTTGAGACGAAGCAAATAATGAGAAAAGAAAGAAGAAGCAAATAATGAGAAGAGAAAGAAGAAGCAGAACCACCATTAGCAACAGCTGCAACAAGTAGTCAAGGTATATTATTAACAGAGAAAAACCAAAGCACAAAAGGCCTGATGGAAGGGGTGAATTGAAAGGAACGGACGCTCATGTCATGAGCCAATTCGACGTTTTATAACACTAATTCTATGCCTAGTCAAAATTCAAATCTCAATATAGTAATCAATCAAGCATATAAAATCTTAGTTAAATTGAAAGCTATAAATCGTCGAGTTAAAATAATCACAGCCTTGTTGTGTCGCGTAGAGAGAATTCACCGGAGACAAGAATGCCCACACGTTTGTTAGTCACCGTAATTCTCAAGCAAACCAACCCACTCTCCACTAGTTTCAGAGTTCAGCTGCAAGTTTTAAGCAACAAAACATCTTTCCTCCTCTCCAATCTCCACTAAGTCTCTTATTAGTGTTTTCACAATGGACAGAACTCCATTCCGTTTCCCAACCAAGGAATGCCAACAATTTAATAAGGATTTTATTAAGGATTTTATTTTAAATCTAAAATAATTTCTGATTACTAAGAATAATGCTTCAAGTTGAAATCATATAAACTTTGGATTCAAGAAATTTAGATCTAATAAATAGTTCGGTCATTCAACTCCTACGTTTATTGGTATTTACATAATAACATGCCCAACTTTAAGGCAAGTACAGGTTTAAAAGTTCAAAGTTCATAATTGGTACTCGAATATTAAGTTGTTTATTCTTTTTACTAGAACTTAAAATTAGAATTTTTTTGTGAAGGTCAGTAATTTGAGAGATCCCATATGATCTATATTTTCTTCTCCTAAGTGTGGTTAAATAGCTCCATCTGAACACTTCTCACATCCACTGGATCCGGAGAGGCTCTCAGTCAAAATTATCGGAATGATACAATATTTGGCATTAGTCATATTGAGATGGGTCATATAAATTTCTAGCATAATCTTTTAACAGCCCAGTTTCAAATAAAAGAATTCCTTGTTTTTTTTTTCTGTCGACTGAATTTACTCCCTATTTATAGTAAAAAAAATGTTTAATCAAGATGTGATCATTAATCCCAAGTATCAAGGTGTTGATGAAAAAGAAGAACTGTTGTCACTACCTTATGCTCCGAAATATGTCTTGTATCATGCTTTGGAAAATTCTTGGAGGTACCCTTTGTCTCCTGCACAGCGCTGGTTTTTATAATAATGTGATTAGAAATTTAGCAAAAACAAGGAGAGGGTGACAAGAAAGGGAAGTTCAAGTAGCAACCATTATCCACGAGCAAGAAAAAAAATCAAAATAATACTAAAATAGTCATAAAAAATAAATCCATAAAGTAAAGTAAGTTCACTTTTTGGGACAAATTAAACCTGTAACAAAAAATACACTCAGCAAATTATACATCTACTGGGAAATCGTCAATTTGGAGTTTCCAATTCAAAACATGAATTTCATGTGCCAGAGTAAAATGAGTCACACGACCTGAAACCATATTGCAAAATCACACTTCCATGGTCTTTAACTGAAATACCCTGACACATAGAAACACCTTATATTTCTTAATTTTCCTCTTCAGCACTAAGAGACCGTGGCGTCAACCATAGTTCTTAATTTGTTACAGCACCATATTGCCTAGGAACCCAGAACGCCTGGACCCCTTACAAACCCCTGCTGCCCGACCAATCCCTGGGATAGAGCTCAGAAACTGTAGACTGAAAAAGTGGTAGTAGGGCCTCTTCCATCTGTTTCTTCATTCTCTATTACTCCTGCCATTTACATTTTCTCTGGATGTTGGTTTTCTTTCTTTATCTAGCTCTCCACTGTTCGTCTTTGGAAGCTTGGTTCATCAATCTTACACGCACAACCAATGTACCCTTTCCTCAATTAACACAGGGAAGCAAAAAACGTGTTCCCCTGATCCCTCAGGATTATGTTGCACATAGCAACATGAAAAGATAAAGGCCTCGATCATGGAATGAGACAGAGGGTGCCCTTTTTATCGTTTTGCAATCGGCGTGTGATACTTGCGTAAAGACAATGCATGCGTGTGTTTGAGGGTGGGGGTGTGAGGATCCCGAATTTAGAACAGAGTTCATATAAAGCTGTTCATAGTAGATACACATGTGCCCTTTGAGTAAGTGAATTGAATAAGCCTTAAATTATCTCGTATAATCATAAAAGCTAAAAGAATCATCGTCTTGCATCCATAGTATCCACTTGAGACTCGTAAAGCTGAATTTTGTTTGGATCTCTATTTCCTTCTTTCTTTTTTTGGCATCAAAGGATATGATCCAGATTCTTAAAAGTGATAATGACAATCTATTATGACAATAAATTTCTTTAAATAAACAACTTACACCTATGGCAATCCACCAATCGAGGAGAAATAATTTGAAACCAACTAAAATAAGTCACCTGAAATCGACAGCACCAGAGGCAGCAGGCGCTGAACGATGCCTGCCAGACACTGCTGATAGAGAGTCTGCCAGAGAGCCGGACTGAAGCCCCCTAGATGCATCGTCTCTCTCCACTGCAAGACCCTGTAGTCACCTCAGCACCCAGAAGTGGAAAGGCCGGAAAGAAGCCCTTTCTCCCGACTAGATGATGAACAAGATGATGACGATGACTGTGAAGAAAAATAAAATGAACACCTTCGCAACAAGATCAATAAGTCTGTTGGGAAGCGCTTCAGCACCGTTCAACGGCGTCATCGTCGCCGAAGCCACAGAAGCAGCAGCCTGCGGAAGAGAGATAAATGCTCCACGACGCCAAAACCAAGACAACCCACATGGAGGAAACATCTGCAAGTGGAAAGAGAGGCCTACGTGGTGGTGATTGTGGTCGCGGAGGTGGGCGACGATCAGCGCGTCAATATGGCGCAGGAGCTTCCCTTCCTGAAGGGCCTGATCTAAGCTCGAGTCCATTGCAGGTCTCCGAGCTCCCTCAGAGACAACGGCTCGTCGCTGCTTGAAGATCTCAAAATCTGATCATAAAAATCCAATCTTTGCGGGCCTCTGAGGCGGCAGTAATTCCTTCAATTGTCGCAATTCTCCAAAATGGAAATAATTCAGCGTCAAATACTCAGAAAATGGAGCCGTTGATCCTCCTACCTCGAGTAAAGCAAGGTCTTGGCTGCTGCCGGTACACTAAAAACCCTTGTTACTGAATGGGCATTGCTTCGGCGCCTTCACCTTCAGAAACCCTCAAACGCGCCACCGATTCGGTTCTTCGTATGCGCGTGCCCGAGTGAAAAGAAGCACGAAGAAGCTGAGCTGTCGCTACTCTCGTCTTCCCCCGTACTACTTTGAAAACGAAAGCGATCCCTCTGATGAGCTCAAGATCGGTCAACGGCTCTACCGTTGTTGGGTTCTTCAATCTATTAACTCTTTACATCAGAAATATTTCTTCTTATACGCTGAAAACTATACTGCTATTCATCGAACTTTGACATATTTCCAATAATAATACCACCCCTTGGTGGCGACTAAATCTGTAAAAATACCAATTTATTACTATCCAGTTCACTAGAGGAATTTTTTTTTTTCAAATTACCCGCTAAAACTACAAAACCCAAGTCGATATATTTTAATTTACGCATTTTAAATACACCATAAAATATTACATTGGAAAATAGTTGAATTAAAAAGTTTCTATGGATAAAAATACGTCCGATTTTCAGGGGCCAAGCCGCTGGCTGGATCTAAAAGAGGTGACTACATAAGATAGAACTCCTAGTCAATGGATATGCTTCGGGGGTGCTCTTTCTGCAATCGATGGCTCCCCAATATTTGCCCAAAATAAAAATTACAACGAAATATAAGATCCACTATGTACTGGAAAGATAGATTGTGACTAAAAAAATAATGGGTCATTACAAAAATGCAAATTTTTTTATTCGAGGGTCAGTGGAATAAGATCCCCACAGAAAAAAAATAGGGGGCTTCTGCAGCAACAAAGGACTAACAAAGAAAGCTGCTTCGGCTCCTCCAGTCAGCAAGTGAGAGACTGAGGAGGTCAGCTGCCGTCATCCTTAGCACATGAGCGCTCTGCCAAGACAAGATAAGAGGGCGCATATCTCAGGCTGTAGTCATAGATCGCTGGGTCTTATAAGGCCCCGACCTTGAAGAGAAGCAGATAGATTGAAAAAAAAATGCGCAGGGAAAAAATTATATGGCTAAGACAGTCACAGCCAGGATACATGCAAGCACAGGAATACACCCAAATTTATAGAATAAATCCGATCCGACCAGTTTATTCCCTTTTTTAACACCTTCCCATTATGAGATGGGTGTGCCATAAATTTTTGAATACGTGGTGGGTCCACATTTGGGGTGGAGTCAGGGTCAGGCTCGTGCTAAGAATTTTTTCAAAAGAGAGTTAAGTCACCACGAATTGCCGCAAACACATAATTTTTAGGCTTTAATCTTAGTTCATCAACATCAACAGCGCATCTTCAGAACGTATAAGCCAGTGTTATTAATAATGGATGAGAGCTGTCACGTCATAGCTTGCCATTATGTATGCTGGATGCCAAGAAATCAGTATAAAATTGTTACTTAATATAGTTAAAAAATGCAGATACAGTTCGCATGGAGAAATCATTTGACGAAGAATACACATGTAATAAAAAAAAAAGTAATTAGCCTCGCCTTTATAACTTTTCATAGCGAAGCAAAGAAAATTTTGTTATAAAGTAAATACACTTCACTTTCCCTGAGTTCCCTGTGTTTGTTCCACCCCAACAAAGGAGATTACATTTTTTTTTGGTTTTCCATTAGCAAAATAATGCTAAAACATCCTCGTCGTGTATGTGAATATACACAAGCGTTTAAATTAGCGCCCGTTAATTTATTTTCCAAGAACAATGGACAAAGTTTCATCAGTGAGAATGAGAGTCGTACGAAATCTTCAAAAGAGAGCAAATATATGCTTGTGGAGGAGGGTTCACAGCAAATTCCTTGAAACAGAAAAGGAAGCATGCACTTACTCAGATATTCGTAGGCCAATATCATTGAAGTGCCCCATGTAGACATGCTGACAAAACGTGGGCCCAAGCCTCTATAAAGACCTTTCCATCCATCCTCCGCAATCAGTCTTTTGACAACATCTTTTCCACTTTCTCGATTTCTGTTCTCCATTACCTACATTCAAAGAAGTTAAATATCGTGAATAACCACTAATACACATTTAATAATGTAAATAAACAAGATCAGCGATCAGTTCTTCGTCGGAAAAAAACTTCAATTCTAACAAGCATCATGCACAAACATGAATCAGCGGATTGTATCACAAAACAGTCTCTAAAAGACTGAATGTAAATCATAGGAACTGACTTCAAAAAGTCAGGGTGATTTGCAGATGACCAAAGATGATTCAACTGCTCAATTAGGACTTCAAAAGTTAGAGCTGACTCTTTTTGGATGTTCTTCACAAAATAGGCCCAATGAAACCTGTCTATACATGTAGGATGGGATTTCCCCTCTCTGCTTGCTGTCCTCGAAGCTGGACGAGGGGGTAGCTCTCTCTGGTTTACAAAAATTTTTACTTACAAGAAAAATCTACCTGGAGATAATCTCCAATCTGTAGTAGCACAGGAAAAGTATCTTAACCTAAGCTGCTTTCCTTTTCCCAGTATCATATTAGCTGTTAACGTAACAAATTACTACTGGGATATTTTTGATATAAAACAAGAAGCAGAACAAGACTTATAAAAAATGTATTTTCACTGTTAATTTATAGAGGTATTGCACGGTCTGTCAACCATGATGCAGGGGATATACGGTAATTAAAAATGATGGAGCACCCAAAGTATAATCTGAGAGGTTGATCAGTAAACATCTTCTTGTTGACTTTCCAGTAGTTTGGCGTGTAGAGAAAGATTGCATTTACACCATTCACGAAACAAAGTATATGATAACAAAATTACGTGGTCATTAAAACAGAAAGTGTATCACCTGCAATCGAGTCTTTATTGTGTCCAAGGGAGTTGTAATGCAGGAAGCTATTGCTCCGGCAATTAGTCCTCCAGCACCTTGCACAGAAGTTACCGTCCATTGGCTAGGACGGTATTCTGCTTGGTCATTGCCATGGCCCAAGAGACTGTCCAAGGAACCAAGAAACTAACTAAGAAATATTGACAAAAAACTCTAGGATAGTCCGCCAGAAGAACAACAGTACTAAAAACTCATCCTGTTAATTTCCTAGAAAAATATCAGTTCACTGGCCTAAATGGACAACAGGATAAAGATCTGAAAATAGTCCAAAACAATCAATGCAAAGAAGGAGCAAAGATGGTTCCCAGAAATTGCTCGAGGTGGCAGCTGAAGAAGACCCCCAAAATATGACGAAAATAACACTTCCACACATAACACTATTAATCAAGAAAAAAGAATTTGTTACCTCCAAATTATTCGTTGGCTTGAGCCATAGCTTGCCCACCACACAGCACTAGATGGAGAATACACCAAGACTGAGAACCCAAACCCTCTGTACAAGCCTCGAATTCCATCAGCCTTCACAACCTTACGAACAACATCTAGCCCGCCCCTGTAGCTTGCATAGCCAGAGTAACCTTGGACCATCAACTTTTGGCTGACCTAATGAACGTTTATCATGATCAGAAACAAATATCAAACCAAATCAAGGTGCTCTGTGCAGAGAGCTTGGCATCAACCACGATGGATGGCAAGCAACTAAAAAATCGAACTGAACGACACCGAATTAATATGAAGCATGTGGAAAATCTCACGCCAACTACAGTAAATGTCACCCCAAACCATCGCGCGAAAACAGTCAAAACGAATTGTGAGACAAGAAATTGATATGTGAAGGAGGAATAATTAATTTTTTTTCTATTCTGAGGAGTTTATATTATCTCATGAATGTTGACACATTTTTCCTTTTTTTTAAACAGATAAATGCCCTTTTCTACTCACTAAAGTGACAGGAAATAGATGACTGAGCTCAATTCTCCTTTTAACTTTGAAATACGAAAATATAGATCGATTTGTCAGTTCGTTCTCGTTTACTTGCATTAGCAAACCAGAATTCCTTGTAACAAAAGATAGGAACTGATCTGAAACATTGCAAGGATGACATATAATCACATTTTCAAAAAGTGCTGAGATCGTTAGTTATATTCTCAGTTTGATAATGACATACGATGGAACCATACAGACATTATGCAAATGTATCTTGGGGGAAAAAAGACAGCAGAAATCTATTACTTTCTAGATTGCACTAGATTTGAAACAAAACTTATGAACTATTTGATCCACTGAACCATCTATTTGGTGAAAAGATGTTTAAATGAGGCAGCTGTTTGTAGGTCGATCAAGGGCATGATCATCAACACTTCACTTTAAGTTTTCACATGTATACTTCAAGTTTACAATTAGTCTTTCACACAAGGTTTTTGATCGCTCAATATGTGGCCCTTCCTTTTCAATGTTAAACAAAGTATGCATGATCTAACTTTGATGCATCGCTCAATATATGTATATATATATATAGAGCTCTGTTGGTAGCTAGTTTGTGACGTGCTGCTGCTGCTTCTTACCCGTCGAGAAATATCCCTTCTTTATGCACATCCATATACATAATACATAGCCATACACAAAGGAACCGGTCAAAATCTTCGGTTCTTGAAGTTCATTCACTGGCAGTTCTCTTCCTTACGTAGAAGGGATGGCAAAGGCCAGCCCTTCCACTTATATATATATAGCTGCTCAATATAGCTGCCATGTGGAAAGGAAATGATAGGCTACTGACAAAAAATTGAACTGCACGCATACTTTGTGATATTGCCCACATTATTAGTAGACTGGCGAGATGCATTCAGTGCTGCATGAGCCTCTCATTTTTCTGTTATCTAATGGAGGACTAAACAGAGGTAGTGAGGGACCAGAGCATCATCTCGCTATCTTCCTCTACCATATTTCTCAGGGAACTCGTTTCCTATCTTCCTTTAAAGGAGAAAGAGTGAGATGACGCTTCAATCGGAAGATTGGAAACCTCTGTGGGCACAGAATCTCATTCACTTCATCTATGGTTTAGGAAAAAACAAAGACACATGAGCAAAGACTATTGTTAGAGACCTATTAAAATAGCACAGTACATGCAATAAAATGTTGTTCTTTTTTTTTTTTTTACACAAAAATTTATGACAAACGTCGGCAAAATATTTTTCTAAGCATTAGAAGAATTCAACCATCGACTTACTTTTGAGCGCTTGAGATAGAGACAACTTAAAAAATAGCATGACCAATAGATAAATCCAGCTATTTCCTTACCACATCGATGGGAACAAATACAGCTTGTGAAAGAATAGATGCTGTCATGCCACCTGCACCATTTGCTATTGCTGCCTGAATTGGCTCCGACAGCTTGAATGGTTCAATTAACTTGAAGGCAGCAGCTTTTGTGGTCTCCAGAGAAGTGAGGAAAATGATCCTCGCAGGAATGGCGCCAGTGATGACAGTACCAAAGCCTCTATATAGACCAGGGACACCATCTGTTTTCAGAATATTTTTGATAATTGAAACGGCACTCTTCTCTGCAACCTCATTTGAGACGACCTGCATCCTTGTCTTTACAACAGAAATGGGATAAAGTGCAACAGTAACTCCGGTGAAAAGGCCAGCTCCCACGACATAAAATTTGGTTTTATCAAGCCTGAAAAGGAAAGGGAAGCTTAAGTAAGAAAATAGATATTACCAGCATTCCCTAATCAACTCTCTCTCTCTCTCTCTCTCTCTCTCTCTGTGCCTCTTCAGAAGAAAGTGCTATGATGGGGTGGGTGGTGTGTCAGTGTGTGTCTCTGTTTGAGCGTGAGTTCAATTTTCCAATGTCAGTGATAGCATCATTGCCAACTATCAACAAAGTCATACATTAATCTAATGAAGCTTTGGCGATGATGTGAACAAGTAAAAACCGAAAGGGGAGAGAAAATCACTCATGCGATGACAAAATTTCTACCTCTTTGTCGATGTTACGAAGGTGAAATGAGAAATACCAATCATAAGAAGGAGAAGTTGGAAATATGACTTCGTTAAAATGACAAACACATGAATATATTTAATCACTGGAAGACAAAAAACGGAATACGAATTATCAGAAGTACAACGCTAGTTAGTCCACCTATGAAATGCCAACAAAGGATCTACGAAATCGGAAAAGACCAGATACTATTATCGCAGCAGAGAGCAACATAGTCATGGAGTTGTCTCAGCATCAACACAAATAGATGGACAAGGGTAATCCAATGATCTCTACTCCTACATGGGATCATCTTGACCGTATTGGATGGACAAGAGTAGACAAGATAACAAAGAATAAACGACAGCAGACACCCAGGGAACAAGATTGGAGAACCAATACAAAATCAGGGAACATTGAAAGACACGTTATCAGACACGAAATGGCATAAGATGAATGCAAAGGAATATGCGACCAACAAGAGAGGGAGAGAGAGAGAGAGGATCCCATACTTGTCCCAATTAATCTCGGTCTGGCCGAACGATCCGACCCCCGCCTGAACGGAGCTCATACTCTTTCTTGGAAGATGCCAAATAGGCGGCTGGCCAATCCAGAAACACCCTCCCCACAGCTCCCAATCGCCCTCCTGATTCCAACACCCTCCCCGCGGTTCCCCCCGAAGATCACTCAATAACAGATCGTCGGCGAATCCAGAAAAACGACACAAACGGGCTCCGGCACAGCTTCCAATTTCCCCTCGACCAGCCTACTACGAGGAATGCGAGGAGAACACCCGCCCTCCCCCCCCCTCCCCCACCGACCTTCAACGTTGGCCTGCGGCAGAAGGAATTGTGGAGGACAACGGAGAGGTAGACTTCTCCTCCCTCCTGCGACCTGCGCACGAACGTTCTCGTAGGCGCCGACCTTTTCCATCACCCGCTCTGGTCCTTGTTGCCACGGACCGGGACGTCCTCAGAAAGCCATGCTTTCGCCACGGTGGCACCCCTTTGTCAGACTGTGTCCCTGTAATGTACCATACGTGCATGCCGATATGTACTCTGCTTCAAGAGTTTGGAGCCCGCACGATCCACTCCCAGACCTGTTAACGTCTTTTGGTGGCCCGTTGGGACACGACAGATGTCTTCCCCACCCCCCTTTTCGTGGCCTTTGGGCCCACACAGGCCCATTAGGACCATAATCATCTCGGCCCATTTTTCAGGGAAACCCCTTGGCGGAAGTGGGCCCAATCCTATACGCCTTTCTGACTCCCCTGCGATGTGACTTGAAGGGGAGAGAGAGAGAGAGAGAGAGAGAGAGAGCTGTGTGAGGAATATGGCTGGCGCAGGCGACAGTTGGGCGTCTTCAAGGCCTGGAGAGAGACTGGCGGAGACTCGCCATGGCCTGGTTACAGTGGGGAGCGTCATTATTGCATGGGGGGTCGGGGGGGGATAGCCGACGAGTGGACGGCCAATCGGCTCAGAAGCGGCCGCGGCGGCCGCGAACGGAGTTCCGGCGGTTGGAAGTCCGGAAAGGGCGAGAAACAGCGCCGGGAGGAAGAAGATAGGACAGACCAGTCGCTTTCATGCAGAGTAGGGCGACGCAGTGGTGGGTCAGCGGCGGCCGATACCGCGTCTGAGCCATGGCTGGATCCTACCTGGAAACGGAGAGCTCAGAGGAGGGCCGTGGAGAATCCTCTCTCAGCTTCTAGGGAGAGAAGCACCTGAAATTGGTGCTTATCCTAATCAGGGCACGGAAGAACGCTCAGACCTGGAAGAGAGAGAGAGAGAGAGAGAGAGAGAGAGAGAGAGAGGAGAGAGGAGGTCAGCTCTCAGCCCGGAGGCTCTGCGTGGGTCAAGGCATGGAACCGATGTGATAACAAGCCGGAAGCATTTCACAAGCTATCCAGTCATGGAGGAGAGGAAGAACAGGAGATAGGAAGGAATAATGGGCGAATCTCCGCAGGGGAGGGGGAAGATCCCGGGCGAAGACGTCACGCGCAGGTGAATGTGCTCTCCACGATTGTCCCCTATCCATTCGTGCTTTCAGACGTAGAATCTGGGGAAATCTCTGGAGCAGTTGGGAATAAAAAACCTGCAAATCCAGCGATCGGTGACGAAGGCCGGCTTTTGAGGGGCCGGGTGGACTGGGAAGCTGGAGATGGCGGGCGGAAGAGATTCAGAGTCTAGGTTAGTTTAGTCGTGTGATCGGAAGCAGGGGGGGAGAGTTGATGGAGACAGACGACGCGGAGGGTCTCCTCTCTTGGAGCCTGGGTAGAAGACGAAGGAACAGTGCCCTTGAATATAATACGGCCGAGTAGCGTACTCTCAAGCCTCTGCTGACGCCAGCTGATTCGTCCATCTGTCGGCGATTCATTTTGACGTCTCTCTCTCTCTCTCTCTCTCTCTCTCTCTCTCTCTCTCTCTCTCTCTCCCTTTCTCTCTCTCACCCTGCACCGTTCTCCTAGAGTGAGAAAGAGTGAGAGCTCGGGGAGAGACAGATGGGTGTTCTCCCTGCCAGCCTCTGTTCTTTATTCCGACCCGTGTCCAATAAGTGCCAGGGAGGAGCGCAGGCGAGGGCGAGAGACAGAGGGGAGGGGGCTCTGGAGGAAGGGAATTCTGCGAGGAAGGGGGAGGAGAGGGGCCTGGCGGGTGCAGAAGGTGGGTGGGTCTTTTTTATATCTCAGCGCCATGGCGTTGCTTCTGTTCTTCATTTCGCGCGTTCTCGGCGGATCACCCTCTTCGGGGGCAGGAAGGAGGAGGGGCGCATGCGGCATTCCGTCCCCTTCGCTGCCTCTTTTCCCTCTTTTTCTGTGGAAGGAGTCGACGGAGGGGAGGTCTGGATTTCCCTTCGTTCTCCCGCATTCATTGCCCCCCTCCCCCCGCTCCTCCTCCCTTCCTTCTTCTTCCTCTTCTCTCTCTCTCTCTCTCTCTCTCTCTCTCTCTCTCTCTCTCTCTCTCTCTGTGCATGTTCTGCCAGGGGGAATCCATGGCTTTCGAAGTGGGTTTTTCTCGAATCATCGGAATATCCGCGGTTGGAAAGGCCCTGGCCGAGTTTCTTGATTATCCCGGAAGAACAGCTCGCGATTAATTCGCCCTCCAGGGTGTTCTTCCTCGAACGGCTATCTTTTAGTTCTATTTTTCTAAAAATGGCCTCGGCGAGTGCACCCACCTTACCAGGCTACGGCGTTCTACCTGCTTCTTCCCACTGAGGCGATTAATCTTACCAAGAACTCACAAGAAAATGTGGGTTCACGTCAGCATTGTTGATCGAGCGCTAGGATTCTTTGCCTCAGTCCCTTTCTTTGACTCTGGGAATTTCTCTCTCGGAAATGAAAATGTGAGAGATGGATCTTACTTCCCACGATTATTTCGAGCATTTAGAATTCCATTTTTGATTCATTATTTCCCAAGAAAGAAAACATATAGTTCTCCCTAATTATGCCGTACTATTGAATTGAGTTGACTTTTATTAGGATGAGAAGCTGTAAGATCAAGGTCGGCGTTCATGGGAAGAAATGTCTGGCCCATAAGTTTTCTACCGTATTTAACAAAAAAAATTCCTTTTTTTTTGCCAGGATGCCTTTGACTTTCGCTGAGCTGCCAAAGATTGCAGCTTCTGGTGGGCCTGATGGAAGAGGGGAGCTGAAGATTTATGAGAGCCTGGATGATCTCGCCACGGATTTTGCCGACTACATTGCACAATTATCTGAATCATCCGTGAAGGAAAGGGGTGTATTTTCCGTCGCTCTCTCTGGAGGATCCATCATCAGCTTGATGGGGTGGGTGTTTCTTTGCTTTATTTATTTTCCTAAATTACAGTTGACTTGAGCCTTCTGTGGAGCAGGAAGCTCTGCGAAGCTCCTTACAACAGAACCGTTGACTGGACGAAGTGGTATGTCTTCTGGGCCGATGAGAGAGTGGTTGCCAAGAATCATGCGGACAGCAACTACAAGCTCGCAAAAGATGGGATTCTATCCAAGGTATGGAAATTTAGTCAACCCCAGATGCCCAGATCTGTTCTTTATAAAATTTGTTCTTTCTGCCATTATGTCGCTGATGAATTGGTTCATCCTTTGTGGTTGACTTTTAGCACTATATAACATTTATTTACTAAATGTAGGATCACGCATAAATTAGGAATTTTGCTGACCAGGTAGATTTCCATGATGTACAAAAATATCAGATGGATAAATCAAAGTCAAACCGGCTTTCTTCTCTGAGGGTTAATCCAATGCCCGATGAATTCAATCCCACGGCATGAATTGGAAGTGCCCATTCGTCTATTCAAAGAAATTATCGATTGGGTTGACTTTTGAAGCACAAAACTCTGAAATGCGAGTAAAATAATTCAAAAAATCCCAGGTACCAGTGCTCTCCAGCCATGTGCACTCCATCAACGACAACTTATCGGCGGAGAAGGCGGCGGAGGGCTATGAATTCATCCTCCGGCAGCTCGTGAAGAGCCGCACTGTGGATGTCCTGGAGAGCAGCGACTGCCCGAAGTTTGACCTCATCATCCTCGGCATGGGCCCCGATGGACACGTGGCCTCCCTCTTCCCGGGTCATCCGGCAGTTGACCAGAAAGAGGACTGGGTCACCTACATTACTGACTCCCCCAAGCCCCCGCCGGAGAGGATCACCTTCACCCTGCCGGTGATCAATTCCGCCGCCAATGTGGCCATTGTGGTCACCGGCGAGGCCAAGGCCACGGCGGTGCACCAAGCCATAGACGCCGCCGCAGGGGAGCCCGACGCCGCCGCACTGCCGGCCCGGATGGTCAAGCCGACCGACGGGAAATTGGTCTGGTTCTTGGACCGATCCGCCGCCTCGAAGCTCCACTGCGTGCCATCTGAGGGGGATTTCTCCGCCTAGGGCAGCTGCTATTTATGGGAAGAAGATTGTGGAGGGTGGTTCTATGGGGCTGAGGATCTGACCTCTTTTTGACTTGCGGGGTTCTTCCCCCTTTCTCTCTTCAGAAGAAGGATGTAAAGAGAAGAGTATCAGCTTGGCGGGAATCCTGGTTCCCCCTCCCCTCCCATTGACAGTTTCTTGGATCCGCTCGTCGTCAATCAGAAGAAGAAGAAGAAGAAGAAGAACAGGGATGGTGGGTCGAAGAAAGCTGCCATTTTTAGAACCAATAACCCATATAGTTTTCTCGGCGAGGACAAAATTTGGAGTCAGACAGACAAAATTATTGAGAAGGTGGATCAATCGGCGAAGGAGCCCACTGTGCGGAACTCCTTCTCGGAGATGGATCTCACCCCGTTTTCGTCGGGCACACCTTCGAAGCCTTCCTTGGGGGGGAACCCATAAGCCCGTGAGGCCGTCCACTGATCGGTGACCCCGCAGGTGATGGCGTACTTGGTCATGTGCTCTAGATAGCCCTTGTCCGTCGCCAGATGCGGCTGAACCGACAGCATCCTCATGAGAGCTGAAACCAGGCCGAAACCATGATCACCACCAATATATATTCATATCTAAATAAATATAAATATGTGCAGGAGCTGAAGCCAGAGTCGATCATGGCTGATTGAGACCTCCAGAGTGGCTTACCGGCTACAATGGCGTCCCCTGATGCGGACATATCGCCGGTGAAGGGGGTGATCGGCGCATCCTCCATGCCCCTCACCCAGCCCTCGTCCTTCTCGGTGTAGTAGTGTATTTTCGAGGTCCCGTTGGTCACGAAGAGCACCTTGAGGTTCTCGTGCCACAATGACTTCACTACTTGATGATTATGGTGGGCGAACTTGGATTTTGCGTTGTTCTTGGTGTCGAACTCTTCGACTGGCGCGATCCCACAGAGGAACTCGAGCTCCTGCTTTGTGAGCTCGGCGATGTCGGCGCATTCCCAAGCTTCCTTGATGAACGCCCTGGTCTCCTCGTTGGACTGCCACAGCGGCAGGGGGAGGTTCAAGTCAAAGAAGATGACCGCCCCGAGCTTCTTCGATGCCTTGATGGCCCGCATTGCTGTCCTCCTCAGGTTCTCGCTGAGCAGAGATGAGGAGTTGAAGTAGAACATCTTTGCCTGAAAGAGAAATAGGATTCAGCCATGAACTGAGGGGAGGTGTGGGGGGGGTGGCGGGGGGTGGCGGCGCTCTAGAAGCAGACCCATTTCCTCCGAGAATGGTAAACAAATTACCTCCTTCAGCACATCGACGTTGATCTCGGAGCTCAAGAAGGTATCCTCGGCGCAAGGCCTGGTGCAACTCGTTTTCAGGCCGCCCCTCCTGGTGAGCTTCATTCGAGACACGGCCGTGGGCTTCGAGCCATCAATCTTGATGGAGCGAGTCTGGACTTCGTTAGCATTGAGATGATAGAGCAAGGTCTGACCGTACTCATCGTCGCCGAGCTTCCCCATGAACTCAACACGGCCCCCCAAGCTTGCAAGGGCGAGGGCCACGCCTGATGCCGAGCTCCCAGGAGATCTCACAAACTTCTCTGGGGACCAGAACATGTCCCTCTTTGTCTCATGGATTTCATGGTCTATCAGCCTGTTTGCTGGGCGCCCAGCGGGTATGAATCCATGCTGGGCAGCTCCAAAGCAGCAGACTAATGGCGGCCAGCCGTAGGTAAAGCCAGAGTCTTCTCCCTCATCCTGTGTGAGAACCAGGTCCTCTTCGTCCTCAACCAACGGGGCCTGTTGAGGCACCTCAATACTGGCCTGGCCCTTTGCGGCGATTTCGTCATCTGAACCCTCAACCTTCTTCTTCGTCCTCCTCCGACCCACTTTCTTCTCTGTCTTATCCGTCTCTGAAGCAGCTACGACTCTATCAGCTTCAGTCTCCAAGGTCTCACCATCGGAGCTCGGCGTGCTGGCTGCCACTGCAAGATCAACACGCCAGAAAATTCATCAGAAAGAGACGGTTGTTCTTCAGAATAAGCATCGGGTATGGAGTTTCAAGAAAGAAAAAAAAAAAAAAAACCAGGCAAATGGCAGGAATGAAGCTTAGAGAACGATGGCTTTGGCAAAGCCTTACCTTTCTTCCGGCCTTTCCTTGAGATCTTCTTAGGGGGCTCAGCAGGTGCGTCTGGAAGATCGCTGCCTTCTTCATCTTTTTTAGCCAGCGATTTTACCGCATCATCAGGAGTCTTGACGGCTGCTTTCTTCTTGCTGCGCGTGGAAGGTCGTCTAGAGACTTTCGGAGCATCTTCTGGGGCCAAATCATCCTCAGATGATGAGTCTTTTGCATCAAACTGCGAGGCCTTTTTCTTGGAGACTGCCCTTATGCAGCAATGATGAAATCTGGGGTCTCTCAGTTGAAGAACACTCGGCAAAGGGAAAGTTGACCAATGTTTTGACTGCTCCCTGAATGACAACACCAACCAAGATAAGTAAGAAATAATTTAGTTATTCATGCCTTTATATAAATGATTGGCGCATTTTTTCAGATAATAATATGATGGACGCTCAATGCTCATAGTTCAATGGAGATTGATTCGTCACTTAAACTGAATAGACTGCCTTCATCCCCACCATGAGGAAAGGAAACCGTTCTATGAGAGCCTGCGTTTGACATCTCGCATCACCCTTTCAAGTAATTGACCGATAATATAACCACTCAAAATGGAGAATTCTTCAAAAGTCAGCGCTGAATGTTTGTACGGCCTGGGGACCATGGCACTCTCCTCAAGGTTCTTCTTACGAGGCTTCTTCTACATCCCCTGGCCTTCTTGATGTGAAGGGGAATGCAGGCTGGGAAGGCTGGGTAATTTCGTGAAAAAAAAATCCTTTATTTTTAAAAAAAAGTACCCCGGAATAGATTTCAGATCACTGAAATTCTAACCGTACCATCCCCAAAAAAAAAAATCAAATAAAGATACGTTCGCATCAGCATTCTTGGCCTGATAGCCCGCACTCTTCAGGCACAGGAAAGATGTTAAAGCGGCCCTCGTCGTTCGGAAACTGTTCCAGTTTCAGGAACAGCTCAAATACAACTCGCGCACAGGCTTTAGAAATGCTAGGCGATTCGATCGTTTACGCCCTGTTTCAAGGATGATACCATAATCTTAGAAGGGAGGGGGAAACGGATGAATTCTGACGGAAGACAGTCGGACGAGTTCCGACGCATTTTAATGGGAGTAGTTCAGTAAGCATGCATTTCCGAATACAGCCTATGGCAATATATCCAAACCTTCTGGAGTTCGACTGAGTAGATAGAAGCTGTAATCTCAGAAAATTCCTCGAGGCGGTCGAGATAAAGGAATGAGAATAAAGGGTGGATGGAGGACCTGAACAGAGGGACAGAGGGCGTGAAGAAGACGGACGCCATCGCGACGAAGCTTCAACGGGCCTCCCCCGAGCTCCGGGCTCCCGAACGCTCCACACCCATCAAAGGAATCTGCCGCGTGAGAATAGTTCAGGAGAAAGGGGGAGAACCCGCGGGCCACAGCTCCCAGATGCGAGGAACACAACACGCAGACGGGCTGCTGCTTAGAGCTCCCACGCCGCCGGAAGCGGCAAGAAGGAGAACGGAGGTGGGCAGGGGAGAAATCCAGGAACAAAGACGGGGGTGGGTTTTTGCTTTGAGTTCCGATATCCGCTGTACCCAAGAAGAACCCCCTCTGTGGATAAACGGCCATGGTATAGAGGCGGGCGACGGAATGCGATTCTAAGAATGAGGAGAAAAATGACCTGAGAAACCTTCTTCTGATGAAGATTCTACTAATTGTCGTTATGAGATATCGGAATGGATTCTGAGGGCTTGTAGTAAATTTCCTTGTCTAGTAGGGGCAAAGACTCTGACAACTCTTATCCGCCCATCGTCCAAAACCCCTGAAACCCCTCGGACCAAGAACCCCAAGGAACCAGGAGAAGGCCGGCATCGCCGGAGGCTTCTCCTATTTCGGAAGAACTCTAAATTTCCCTCCTTTTTTCTGCGATGTTTTTCCGACAGCTTTGAGTCAGAGCCCACCCACAAGCCATTTTGATCCATTTTCTGTCGGAATATATTCGATTCATCTTCATTTTTCTAGGTGATTCTGAGAATCTGAAAGCGGTAAAGAAGTGTTGCCCACTTCATTAAAAAAGTTCTTGCGGGATGAATTGAATTTTTCTGATTCAGATATTGAGCGAAACATTTAAGATTCCACCATATTTGTGGGAGGGCTGTTGATATGGGTGAGATATTTATATGGGAAAGATAAAAGGGAGGAAATGAATAGAAGAAATTATTCATCTTGATAAACCCAGGGTTCTCCTTGACATAATAAAGAGCTCTCATGAGCTCACATGAGTGGTTCTTAAAATTCCCTCTCAAGAAAGATTGTAAAATATCTATAATAATCATGTTGGATAATAAAAATATAATCAACTTATAGATATAATGATTCTATAAAGCTATAAACTTGATGTGATCAACGATTACTTGATCATATACAAAATGACAAATGATCTCAATATGCTTGGTACTCCCGTAAGAGAACAAATTAGATGTAATGTGAGGTGCAACATAATTATCACAAAATAAGATAAATAAAAAGGATGGCATAATATAAGAATCTCATAATAATTGTTATAAATAACTGATTTATATGTCAATAATAATTAATACAAGATATTCAACATCTGTAGAAGGATAAGAGAGTTTAGATTATTTGTTAGCTTTTCAAGGAATATAGTCATCAGAAAAAATATAACAATTAATAGTTAATTTTTGAAAATAAGAACACAACACCTAATCCACATTAGAAAATGCTTAATGTTGTAAGGAGTAGTGGAGAAGAATATCTTTTGGCTTGGATATGATTTGAGATAACAAAGTTGATGAGGCATGTTAAATGAAGTTGCCTAAGGTAAGTTGAGTAACAAATATGATAAAGTGTCAATCAATTGTTGATATTGTCAATCTACTTATATCATTTGTACTACTACCAAATTCTTCAGTCAAACAATATTGACTAGAAAAAAGAATGAGAATTGATATTTTTGTACGAATTACTATGCATTGAACAAGGTTATTATTGTAGATCAGTTTCACATACTAATAGTGGAAAAATTAGTAGATGTATTATATGATAAATGGGTATTATCTAAGGTGGATTTATAGATAAGTTGACACAATATCAAGATGATGATGAAGAAGATATCATGAAGAGTGTATTTTAAGCACAAGGGCCATTATGAGTTCATAGTTGTGTTATTTGGACTAAAAAAATGTTCTATCTACCTTTTAAGTACTAATGAACCAAATCTTTCATCCTTATCTATGTAAATTTATCATTATATTTTTTTTTATGATATCCTGATATATAATAGGACAAATACTAAGCATGATTAGTACCTAATCAAGTCTTCTTGATCTTAGTCATTTACGACTTACACATCAACAACCAAAAGTCTCAAAATCAAGCCAAATTTCTCAAAAATTAGATATAATTATAATGAGTTGAAGTGGATAATCACAAGTTTTAAGTAATGTTGTAGTTGACCCTTAAGATGGGAAAAGATTTTAGCAGATTTTTGACACTCACTAGATACAATCAACACTTTTTGGTAAATTATGATAATTTATCTTGACTATTGACTTAGCTGCTTAAAATGAACTAATTCAACTAGGCAAGAGAAGTAAAAGATACATTCTAACATTTTAAAGATATTATGACAATTTCTCTCATGTTAACTCTTCATGACTTCACTTGATTATTTGAAGTTAAGGCAAACACTTTATATCATAACGTTGGTGTTGTCCTCATTTAAGTGTGACAGCTCAATGTTGAAGCCATAAATATATCATGTTTTGATGATGAAAAAATTACCAATATCAATAAGAATAATTTTACCTAACGAATTATATTTCAACAATATACATGTGTAACAAAACTAGATAAATACATCATATATAAACATAGAATACTTATTAATATGTAATATATAAAATAAACATGAATGTCATGATTTCAAATATGTAATTGATAAGTTAATTAATACATGAAATTTTCATGACATGAATCTAAGTAATCAAATGATAAGATCATGAGGAATATATCATCTTATATTTTATTATGTAAAATATTATTATTTATAAAAATTATGAGTCAAGGAAGTAGTAATTTGATCAATAAAATTAATGAGTTTAAATAAAATAAAATATGAGTATGTAAGCTCATTCAAGTATCTATAGACCCATGATTACTTTATAACAATCTAATGATTTAGATATCGAATTAGTTAAATTATCAATTAAATGATCAATTCACTAAATAAGATTTTCTAAATATATATTGAAAAACATAAAGAAAAATCTCGACATAAATTTTATGATGTGAAATATTGAGATTGAAGCTCAAGAAGTATACTTTCATCTTATATCTTGTTTGACTAAATTCGGATATGATTTATATAAGAAACTATTACTTCTGTAAGATATATATTATAAGATTCACATAGAGCTAATCAAATTATTATTAAGTTTTTGTGAACCGACTGCTATCAAATATAAATGTTAGGTCTTAAAAAGATTCACATGTTGATTTCTTTAGAGGATATCTGAAGTAGCAAAAGGATATGTATTGGATTCATGTATGTTTTGAATTTAATGTTATTTTAAGTGAATCTAATCATTTGAGATCTTGAAAAATTTATTAAAAATTTTCACTTAATTTATCTATAAATACTATTGATCTCCAATGAGAAGAATTAATTTTCAACAACTAAATTTATTTTTCAATATATTTTTCGTCTATTTTGTGATCTTTATGTAGTACATTCAAGAAGAAGTGAGAGAAAGATCATTGATTAGTTGATTTCTCATTGATTAAAGAAGTAACTTACTTAGAAGAGAGTACTCAAGATATTACTTACCCTTGAGTTTAGCATAATGATAAGTCTTCAAACCTTTGTACTAACTAATAAAAATAGTAAGAGAACAAAAATTCAATCTTTCAAGTATTTGTCTTTTACTACTCTAATAGTCTGGAGCATTCAATATTTACATTTTAGACATATTCATGGTGATAATATTTTATATTTTTAAGTTAATATTAGTAATTATTTACTTAATTACTTGGAGAACTATCATGTAAAAATAATGGTGTAGGGCCCCTTAGAGCTATGAATCGAGAATAAGGTTTCTATGTGAAACTATAGGGGAGTTGAGTTCTTGAAATCAATAATTATGATTTGAATGATATGTTAGTAGAACCCAAGGGTACGGAGTGTCCTTGGAGAGTATATGTAGGTGCTAAATCACCATAAAAATAATGTGTTAATGATCACATCCCATTAAGGATTAATTCAATAGAAAAGTAACAAGGAGATCACGAAGATAAATACTTGAGATAAAAGAAAAGTTCAAGTTAATTCAACTCTCCTTCTTAATCGTCATTAGCCTAAAAACACAATAGTCAACACCCAACATATGTTACAATCAAGTATCATTACTTAAAAATGTTATCAAGATATTTTATGAACAAGAGTAGATAACAACTATAGTGACAACACAAAGTGATATACTATGTATTCAATCACATATTCATTATAGTTCTTTCTATAATTGTGTAATGTCAAAACCTCAAAAAAATTTATCTCCTTAGGGAAGCTCTAGCCCTAGTGATTTCAAAGCTCTATCTTAGGGGGGGTGTGTTAGTGGATTGAATATGTTACTAGTTGGGCCACACCTTTGCCGCTCCACCACCCTTTGTGTCTGCTCTATCCCCATGCCTCTACTTGTCTACAGCCCTATAGTTGCTCAACAACAAGGGTGTGGCCACTAAGGAAAACTTGCTAATGAAGCTAGGAGCAACATTGGTGGTGACTTGGAGGCCCCCACATATGGAGAGATATTGGTGAAGCTAAGTGTTCCATTAGTATAGACCTAAGAAAACCAATCCCCCCCCAACTTTGTTCCTACTTTCTCATTGAGGAGAGATGACTATGTTCTTTTCTTTATCTAATGTAAACCCTTTGTGGCCTTAAGAAGATGTTCTCTCACTCCCCTAAAAACCTTTGCTCAAAGTAATTACACCGGATAGATGAAGTGCATCATTAGATGATAACCATCTTCAAACCACCCCCCTTTCTTGGTTGTTATCTTTTTCTAATCTTGTTGTGTTAAATGTTAGATTTAAAAGAATGTGCTCATGTTGACAACACTATCCAATCTAATGCTAATATTAAAACCCCCTAAAAAAAAAAGAAAAAAAGGACAAGAGATCATTTGATACTTTTATTTTAGTCACTATCTCATTAATAAGGTAGTAATATTTTAAGCCTTCATGTAGCTACCTAAGTTAGTGTCTTTGGTAGCCTTCTTCATCTTTGTATTAATCTCAAAATCTAGACCTTCATCTCTCCTATCCTTTACCTTGAGCCATAACTATTGTACTATTACTAAACCTACTTCCCTCCCATGCTCCATTTTCATTTATGTCATCCCTTTGCATGATTGGTAGTTACATTGCCTTCTAACACAAATGAGAAATTTCCATGTTATATTTGTTTCGGCAACATATGACATGAGGTCCTCTTGACTCAACAAAATATATTTTCATTGATGTTAAATTATATGTGAATAGTGTAATTTGAAAAAGATTCGAAACATCTAAGTACAAAGGTTGAGCAATGAGAGCCTCTATTTGTGTAATTAAGAAATCAAGAATTTATAAAATTATAATAGATGAAAAATTATGCATGGAGTTCAAATGGCACACATGATCCTTCCCTATATGATCAACATGGACAATAAAAAGAAAATATAACAATTTTCCCATAACAATGACAATCATCTCCATTGAGAAACACATGACCTTGATCCTATGATGCTCTTATGTTGAGCCATTTCTCAAAAAGAGAAAGACTTGATAATATAAGGGCGAAATGTTTATGCATAGATAATGACCATATCAATATTAATGTGGATCAACTAACTCATAGAGATTTCTCTACTCTAAGACAAAATTAAATAGATATAATATCAAAAGGTAAAGAAGAGCAAATGATTTTGATTTCTTCTCTAAGATAACATCTTGTCAGAAAAATCTTTAAACTTATAACCAATAGGAAACCCATGGCTTGGCGAAGGAAAAAAATAAACGAATTAAAAGAATGAAGGAACACATTTATGACAAAAAGAGAGATCACAAAATAGAGAAGAAAATCTCTCATCTACTCTAGACTAAGTAGAACATAAAAGAAGAATTGATATTCATTCTCTAATATTACGGGGTAAAGACAAATATAATGAAAAATATAATAAAATATATAGAGAAAACCTCATTTGAAGAGGAGATAGAGTATCATAATAGATTGTCAGGCTAAAGTTGACCTATGTCACAAACTTTCTCAAACTCTCATTGAACCCTAAAGTACATTGTCCCTTATATATGGATTGACCCTTATATGTAAAAGATGGAAATATGCTTGACATTTTTTGACACTCTCTCGTATGATGAACTTTAAGAAAAGTTCATCTTGAATAAACATATAGTCTTTAGGTGCTCTTGTTATCGCAAAAATCATAATCAATAGCTCTAAAATAAATGATCATCACAAAAGTAAAATGTGAGTCTTCACATGTAGTAGCCTTTTCACTAACATTAACTCACGGTGCTCAACCACTTATGTTTCATGCAGTAAACAAAGATTAAACCCCAGTTGATGCTGGTAATACGATGCTCAATCATTACCTCAACAAGTAGTAAATATAGATTAAACTCGAGTTGGTGTAGCTAAGTATCTCACTTCAAATAAAATGAATTTTTTACTTACTCTTAAACTACTATTGTTGTGCCTTTGATGTGTCGCCTTTTAAATCTTGAGTCTATTTCGAATGATCTTTTATGGAGAATCTTATTGCTAAATTTTAGTCTTCCACAATCCTTTAATGTCTAAAAATGTGTATTTTTTGTCCCTTTTAATACATTTGTTTACCTCCTTAAATATTTAGCCACTCTTGTTTCCCACAACCTTCATGACTCTTCCTTTTCCTACTATTGGTGGCAACTCTTTAACTCTATATTTGAATAGTTCTACAAAGAAGACTATATTTATAGTATAATTCATGAGTGTGTTGAATTTTGAAGGTCAATTTTGGCTCTTATTGTAGTGATAAAGAGTAAAATTGAGCTCTAAACTAACCCTTCTACTAAGTTCAACATATGAAGAGGTGTTATTAAGGACAAATATCTTCTATGCTTTCTATTGTAAGCTCAATGTCATGTCATTACCTTGAGCCTTAAAATATTAAGTTATAGGCCACTAGGAAGGTATTGACCACATTTTTGTAAGTTTTTGTTGTCATATACAATGATTTCTCTATTAACACCTACCTTGTTCATGTCATATTGTTGTTGACATCTTGTCATGGTAGATGCTTTACGATCTTCATGCTCAACTTCAGACAACTCAAGACTCTTGAACTCGAGTTTGTCAAAACCTTAGGCAACTAGAATAGTGGCAATACATAGACCATTAACTCACCTAAAACAAAGACAAAATCATATATGATGAAACCCTAAATAACCACAAGTTCTTGATACATTGATGAGGGGTTCATTAGATATAGAAAAACTCTAGGGTTTTGAAAGAACCTTATAGAATCAACCCATGATTTCTAAGACATCATCCATACTAGAGCAAGCCTCAGAAGAAAAACTTTTCTCCTCTTTTCTTTATATCCTTTTCCATGGCCTCCGTGGACCCAAAAGTTAATGCCTTGGTCAATTATATATTTAGTAGATATGTCCCCATATCCCTTCTGTCCTTCCATGATAATAACCCCCCTTTCCTTGTTCACACTTATGGTAGTCATATGGAGCAAGTAATCGTATTAATCTATTCCCACATCAGAACAGCTGTAGTCAACCCATCCGAGAACCACACCCACAATAGACACTTTAAACAAGGAATCATATACATGAACTATGGAACCCTAAAAATTGCAATTTTGATGACATAGAGCCTCAAAATTGGCCTCCCCAAGCCTGGAAGGTAGATGAGAGAGAGAGAGAGAGAGAGAGAGAGAGAGAGAGTCTTTCATTGGTTTAAAATGGGCCTGATGAACGGTCCTGATGGGCCTGGGTAGTGGTCGGGTGAGGAGTCGACACCATAATTAGGTGGGCTTTCGTCAGGCGCCAACAACCGCCGGAAAACTGGCGGCCCGCCGGCCACCACGATTCGATTACCGCCAGCTGGACGGCGACCTTGATAGGTACGGACCACCCGCCAGGGGTTTCTTTCCACTATAGCACCCAGTAAATTTTGAAATTGTGGATATATTCTAATCTCTTAGTTATTGTAGATGTAACCATTCATTCCTGCATGAGGAAATAATGGGTCTTTTCTTTATGACTCGTACATCGCGGTCGTCGGCGGCGGTGCGTAGGCGCCGACAAATCGGACAGCTGTGGAGGTGTGTCACTTCCACCGACAGGGCGATGATCGAAACGGACGGTTCAGATTCATCCCCGTAATCTGATGGTTGGCGGTAAGAAAGCGATTTCAGCTGGTGGACGGCGTGTTATAAAGTCAACTTGGTCGTAGAAGCAGTTAATAATTGGTGGGTTGCGTTAAATGACTAAAATGGCCACAAGAGGGGATAGTCAAATGAATAGGGGCAGCCTGGTCCTCTTCTCGTAATTAATAGGATATCTCAGGGCTATTGCGAACAAGTTAGAGCTGCTTAAGCACTGAGGTCTCGTGTGAGGTGGCTCGCCTCTCTCTCTCTCTCTCTCTCTCTCTCTGTGTCTCTTTCTCTCTCTACTGTGGGGGTGGTGGAAAAGAAGAGGATAGTAGAAAAGAGAGGGGGAGGGAGGAGTCGGGGCTTGGTGATATTCTGGTCCTACCCCGCCCCATTGGCGTCGCAACTGCTGTAGATCTGGGATCACAGCTCCTTCTGAGCGATCCGGCAATGGAGGTTGAACACGGGAGCTTCGCCGTCGGGAGTAGATCCATCCCCAAGGTCGCCGGCGTGGCTGCTCTGCTGGTGCTCCTCTTATGCTCCTGTCTGACTTCAACAGGTCAGGCCCCCAGGCACCCCTACTTCTCCTCCCTCATTCCCGAATCAAACCGAGGTTGGCGACTTCCGTTCGTCTCGTGAGGTTTCGGGATCTGTCTGATTGATGATGCCTGGGAATCGTCTCGCTCAAGCTAATGTTTCGTTGTTCCTTGATTGAGTTGCATCTTCCCGTCTTTAACCGTCTGGCAGATTGGGGGGGAAGGGAATGGATCCTGGCCTAGATTCACTCATCTTCATGGTTCTCGATGCTTCTCCGTTACAATCCTCAGAAAATGTGTCAGGTTTCTCTCCCGTAGATTTTTACGTTCGCTCGTGGAGTCGCGGGGAAGCATGTCGCATCTGTGATTTTGTGGATGGCTTTGTGTTTCGGTCAAATACTCCTTGATCTAGAGGAAGAATATTTTTTATATTCGTTAGTCTAGTAGCGTCTGAAGTGCTTCCTTGGTCGGATTTAGGGACATCGGCAGATTTAGACCTCGAAATCTCGGCAACCTGGATTCCTCTCTCAGGCATCCCAGTGATTGGTTCTTCGAGTATTGTAGCGTGAATCTCACTGCATCAAGTTTTGACATCGATGTAATCGGAAATTTTTTTAGCATACTATGAGCTGAGTATGACAGATTTTTTTCTTTTTGACAATTAAAACGAAATCCTTAATTAAATCTGAAATTTATGGCTGATGGTTCTACTATTGATCATTTTGCAGAGGCCTATGATGCACTCGATCCAAATGGGAATATAACGATAAAATGGGATATCATGCAGTGGACGCCAGATGGTTATGTTGTAAGTATATCGAAACAGGAGGATCCTCACCAGACGGTTCCCCTCTCTGCCAAAAGTTGGAATATTAACTACATGAAAAACATATAGTTTTCCGCACGCTAAACGTAATTTACATGGACAGTTTCGTTGTCTTCTAACCCTATTTCATGGGTTACCTTCTTAGGCCGTTGTGACAATGTTCAATTTCCAACAATACCGCCATATCCAAGCTCCGGGGTGGAGCTTGGGTTGGAAATGGGCGAAGAAGGAGGTGATATGGTCCATGGTAGGGGCGCAGGCTACAGAGCAGGGAGATTGCTCGAAATTCAAAGGGAACATTCCCCACTGCTGCAAGAGGGACCCAACTGTAGTTGATCTGCTGCCAGGGACTCCATACAACATGCAGATAGCTAATTGCTGCAAAGGAGGGGTCATCAACTCGTGGGCTCAGGACCCAGCTAACCACGCCGCCTCCTTCCAGGTCAGTGTGGGGATGGCAGGAACTACTAACAAGACGGTCAAAGTTCCAAGGAACTTCACCCTGAAGGCACCCGGGCCTGGTTATACATGTGGAATTGCGAAAGTCGGCAAGCCCACTAAGTTCGCCACACAAGATGGGAGGAGAACCACCCAAGCTATGAGTAAGCCAATTTTTCATTTCTTTGAAGGGTGTTTATATTTTCCTTGTTTATGATATTTTTGTTCATGTTGGGCGTGGAACTTCAAACTGACGAAGATTTCAACTAAATGGTAGAGAACTCGGCGATGAAATAATCATGTAGAATGACTGTGGAAGGTTTTTAGTGAGTTCAATGAACTGGCTTCTGGTACAATACGGGATGATTTTTTCCTATATATGAACTAGATTTTGTTCTTTAGTTTTATCTGCCCTATTCACTGGTATGCAGTCTGTTTCTTCTTCTTCTTCTCTTCTTATGGTTTTCTAACCCCTCCTCATCTTCCTGCAGTGACATGGAACGTCACATGTACATACTCCCAACCTTTGGCCCAGAAGAGCCCCACTTGCTGCGTCTCTCTCTCATCCTTTTACAATGATACAATTGTCAATTGCCCTACGTGTACCTGCGGATGCCAGAACAACATCACTCAGCCAGGAAGCTGTGTAGAGTGAGCTCCTCTGTCTCCATCTCAATCTCCATCTCTCTCTCTCTCTCTCTCTCTCTCTGTGTTCTGACTTGTGTTCTGCGTGTTGCTAAACAGGGGTGACTCACCATATTTAGCATCCGCTATTAATGGGCCCGGAAAGAATAGCTTTACTCCTTTAGTGCAGTGTACATCCCACATGTGTCCGATAAGAGTGCACTGGCATGTCAAGCTCAACTACAAGGAGTACTGGCGAGTGAAGATCACGATTACGAACTTCAACTACCGGATGAACTACACCCAGTGGAACTTGGTCGCCCAGCACCCCAACTTCGACAACCTTACTACGATCTTCAGTTTCAACTACAAATCCTTGACTCCTTATGGCGGCATCAGTAAGATATCTACCCACCATCGCGGGCTCTTCCAGTTCTACCTCAATCAGGATTCCTGGCTGGTTTTGTCTGCCTTTTTCGTTCTTTATAGTGGCCTGACAATGAGCTGAGCCTAAAGAAAAGCCCGATTCTGAGGCCCAATCCCGAGAAAAATCCGGCCGGATTCCGGGCCTACCTGACCCATTGACCCCCATAATTTTAAGGGCACGATGATTATTTTTTTCATATAAACGTACGTATCTCTCTCCGTGACATTATTGCAGCATCTCACTTGCTCGTGCTATGGGTTTTGAATTCAGATGATACTGCAATGCTGTGGGGAGTCAAGTTCTACAACGACCTGCTCATGCAGGCGGGCCCTCTGGGGAACGTGCAGTCGGAAATCCTCCTTAGAAAGGATGCGTCCACCTTCACCTTCGAAAAGGGCTGGGCGTTCCCCCGGCGTGTGTACTTCAATGGAGACAATTGTGTGATGCCACCTCCAGATGCATACCCATGGCTGCCGAACGCAAGCCCTTCATTAAGGGCCCCGCTGCTCTTGTCGGTCACATTATTCTGGGCAGCTCTAGCTCTCCTCCTGCTCACCTAGGCGCCTAAATTGAAAGAGCACAACTGCATGAAATTTTGTGTCTTTGTGAAATTTTCGCCTGCATTCAAGGGGAAACTCTGATCATTGAGTGAAAAAGAAGATCTCGGAGCCCACTGCTCCTGTTCCAGAGATTGGAGTTGTGCTTTGTGCTATGTATATTGTGTTCTTTGGCTTCCGCTGCTGTTATCATGATCAGGAGTGAGGAAGTGGATGTACTGCTGTTAATTTTTACACATTTATATCTAATAAGAATTAGATATAAAGGATTTGTGTTCCCCTTTTTATTTAGCTTTCGAAGTTATTTCTCTCATGTCAGTTCCTTGCTCTCTTGTATTTCCCCAAACTAGTGACTCAGGATCCCATTCTCGATCTGTATTGTGTTCAAAGCATTTATCTTTGTGTTGGAGCACAAAATTTTTTGAGAGCTTGTACATTTTTGTCGCAGGCTCTGCGTTCTTTCCACTTTGTGGTGTATATGTTTGCAGGGAGGGTTGAAAAGAGAAAAAAGAAGTGATCTTTGATCTGATGAACACTTACTTCAAAAGGCAGTTAGCAGCAGCGCCCAGAGCGCAGAAGCAGCAGCAATGGATTCAAGACTGAGCTCAGGCTTGGTTTCAAGCAGCAATGGATTCCGTGGTGGCCGCGCCATTGAAGTAGACTCTCCGGGGGAGCGCCCATCCCTGCTTGAGGGTGAAGCTGTCCTGGTCCTTGCGGAGCAGCTGCTCCGACTGCACGTTGCCCAGCGGCCCGGCCTCCGTGAGCAGATTGTTGAAGTACTTGATCCCTAACAGCGTCCCGGTATCATCTGCCAGACGCAAGAATCGTCACTCTCAGAGGAAGAAGAAGAGCAACAGCTGGTACTCCTTGGAAATACTCACTGATGGACTGGTAAGGGACCAGCGGCTTGTAGCCGAAGCTGAAGGCCTCGGTGACGTTGCCGAAGTTGGGGTGCTGGGCGACGATCTTCCACTGGGAGTAGTTCATCCGGTGGCCGAAGTTGGTGATGGCGATCTTCACTCTCCAGTTTTATTCCTTGTAGTTGAGCTTGACGTACCAGTGCACTGGGACGGGGCCGGCCCCCATCGTACTCAGGAGCTTTGAGTCGTCTCTGATGGGTCTCTCGTCAGATCCATGAGGTGGAGGAGAGTCTGATGGAGGTTGCAGGGCGATGAAGAAGACTCAATTGATGCAGTTGTGCTCGTTCTCGCAGGCGCAGGCAGAGCGAGGGGTGATTGCAGCAGGTAGGGTTCTTGGATGCCAGGAACTGGGACCAAGTGGAGGTCACATTGCAGGCCACTGCCAATGGATTATCATCGATTTCCCCAGAATTGCAGGAAGGCGATTTCGAGAACATGGTCACAAAAGAGACTGATTGGGGAGAAGCCTACTGGGAGCCTGGATCTTCCGGTGACCGTCCGGCGTGAGGAACGCTGTGTAGGGGACGATCTATGCAGGGCCGGGCCCCATCAGGGTGCAGGTCTTGGGAGGCCTCCTCACCGTCCTGTTCTTGGTGCCGGCCTGGCCGACGCACACCTGGGAGGCGGAGATGGATCCGGCGGGGTCCTGGCCCCAAGACGACTCCACTCCCCCCTTGCAGCAGATCTGTATCTGCTGGTTGTAGGGAACACCGGGCAGCAACAGTGCGGGATGTTGGCCTTGAACTTGGAGCAGTCCCCCAGCTCGGTGACCTGCGCGCCAATCACGGACCAGATCACCACCTCCTTCGCCCAGCTCCGCCCCATCGTCCACCCGGGGCTCATGATGTGCCGGTACATCTGGAAGTTGTTCATCGTCACCATCGCCTCGTGGCGCTTGGAAACGAGATCGATGATCCCCGACGCGATTCAGATCCAGAAGCGGGAAGAAACAGAGAGGAGACTCTAAGGGAGATCGGACTCACCACCTAGCCGTCCGGCGCCCCCGACATCACATCCGATCGGATGGTGATGTTGCCGCTTGGATCCAGCGGATCGTACGCCCCTGCATTCAAATTCATCTGCACAACTCACGTCAGTCGGCAAAAAACTCCGCTCCTCTATTAAATCCGGAAGACTCAGAGGCATCTCAGAGGTCGAGATCACCAACCTGCGCGAAGAAACCCTAGATCCAGAAGAACCAGGACGAGCTCAACTCCGCTGTAATATGCGCATCCCGCGATCGCCCGTCTCCACGGCTCCGGCCACCCGACAGCTCTCCCCTGGGTGATCAGGAAGCGACGGCCTCTTGAACACGAGCCTGACGAGGAAGGGGACGGCTCAACCTCCGCCGCCATCGTCCTTCCTTCCTCTCCGGCTCTCGTCTTCCCCAAGAGATGCGCTCCTCCGGTGAGGGTGGCGGGGCCTGCAAAAGACGCGGGAACTTCAAGAAAATTACCGCCCCATCCCTCACCGAAAGTCTCGTCATGGACAGGTGCCTCTTCTCGCCCACGCCAACACCCTCGAATAATTTTATTTATATTAATACCCCTTTCAAGCAAATTATAGTCTCATTCTTCCTCAAAAGTCTCAGACTCGACAGATACCTCTTCGAATGCACTATAATACCCTATATTAATTTTATTTTTATTTAAACTCTTTCACGAAAATACCGTCACATTCCGTTGTCGACAGTACATCTTATCGTTCATTAAAAACCCTGTCATAATATTTATTTATATTAATACCATTATCAACGCGACTTTTCTGATGCCGCAAGGAAGGTGGCCGGTGAACAGTCCGAATCGGGGCCCCTCTGATAATGGGCTCTTAAGGTAGCCCATTAAATGAGCCCACTAACAGCACAGCGAGCTCCCGCCCAATGTTCGGGAATCGGCCGTACGTCCGTGCGTCTCGACGACTGCACCGCTCTCTCTCTCTCTCTCTCTCTCTCTCTCTCTCTCTCGCTGGACGATAAGAGAGAGAAAGAGAAGGGAGAGAAGGGAGGATCTCTCTTCTCTGGGTTCTCCTCCCCTCGGATGGGTCAGTCGAGGGGGGCGATCGCCATGGTGTTGTGGGTATGGGTGAGCGCAGTGTCGGCCTGTTCGAGAGCAGGATCCAAGGTAAGCAGCATTCTCTGGCCCGGCCATGGGCGCGCCTTCTCTTGCAGGGAGATCTCAGATCCGCCGTTGTCCCGCTGCTCTTGCAGCGCCTCGATGGGTGCTCGTCGGATGGCGACTGCGAGCCCGGGTTCTACTGCTTCTCCTGCATGGAGGGCTTCCGCAGCTCCCACTGCGTCCGCTCGACGGTGACGAACCAGTTTAAGTTGGTGGTAATTCCGCCCTTCACCGTTGATTTCTTCTCCCCTCTTATCCTCTGGATTTCGTCGTTTCTCTCGTCCGTTCGAACGGGTCGATCGGTGAGAGAGAACCAGAGAACTCCATGAACTGAGCGATGTTCTTCCGGAAAGCATCCCTGTCGATGCCCATCAAGATTCTCCATCGGTTTGGTATTAGAGATGTGGATTTTGGCGTTAATGCCTATTTGATTGCTAGAAGTTCTGTCTATTTTTTCAATTTTGTGCAGAACAACTCTCTGCCCTTCAACAAGTATGCCTACCTGACCACCCACAACGCGTACGCGATCGAGGGGGAGCCGTCTCGGACTGGAGTTCCCCGGGTCACCTTCACCAACCAGGAGGACTCCGTTACTCAGCAGCTGAACGTAAGCCTGAGTTTCCTTTATATCTTTCCTCTGTTCTCTCTCTCTCTCTCTCTCTCTCTCTTTCTCTCTCTTATGGCTCGTGGCCGTGGGATTGATATTGTTATATATAGTCTGCTATTTGCTAACATATATTGATCTTAATTTTTCTTGTCTCGGTGGATTCCTCTCCACTTTTGCAGAATGGTGTCCGCGCTCTGATGCTCGACACCTACGACTTTGAAGGGGACGTCTGGTTGTGCCATTCTCGGGGTGGCAAATGCTACGATATTACTGCCTTCGTAAGTCCCTCTCTCTCTCTCTCTCTCTCTCTCTCTCACACACACACACACACACACACACACACACACACACACACACACACACACACACTCTCTCTCTCTCTCTCTCTCTCTCTATCTATCTATCTATCTCTTTTTCTCTCTCTACATATGACGGAGTATTCACGTTTTCATACCATAACGTTCCTTTCATGCAACGCAATCGCAAGAAATGGAGAAACTCGTGGGGGAAGCCTCTTGTTAACCCGTCCGGACCATTTGGACACTAGTTAGGACAACATATTATTTCCAAACAAGAGATAGAGAGAGAGAGAGAGAGAGAGAGAGAGAGAGAGAGATAGAGAGATACGTTTGCATAGTTACATGCGAAGAGTGTGTGTGTGAGTGAGTCAGTGAAAGAGAGAGAAATATGTGTACAGATTTGTACGCTAAGAGTGTGTATGTGTGTGTGAGTGAGTGAGTGAAAGGGAGAGGGAGGGAGAGAGAGAGAGAGAGAGAGAGAGAGAGAGAGAGAGAGAGCGAGAGACCCATGTTATGGCTGTTCTTGTCAGTCAAATCACCGCCACCTTGTATCTGCAGGAGCCCGCCGTGGAGACCTTCCGAGAGATAGAGACCTTCCTCGCGGCGAACCCGTCGGAGATCATCACCCTGATTCTGGAAGACTACGTCCGAGCTCCCAACGGGCTGACCCGGGCCTTCAACGACTCAGGCCTGCTCAAGTACTGGTTCCCGGCGGCGAGGATGCCCCGCCGCGGCGGCGACTGGCCGCTCGTCAGCGACATGATCGCCGCCAACCAGCGGCTAGTGGTCTTCACCTCCATCCCCTCCAAGGAGGAGAGCGAGGGCATCGCCTACCAGTGGAACTACATGGTGGAGAACCAGTGTGAGTAACCAGTCACAGCCGGAATATCTCGAGAGCTCTCCTTGCGCCGGGGGCGAGATATTTGATGCCTCTGATGCGATGCTCTTACGAAGGTGAGGTGGGTCCGCGCAGATGGAGACGGAGGGATGAGGGATGGCAGGTGCCGGAATCGGGCCGAGTCCGCACCGCTCGACGACAAGACCAAGTCGCTGGTCCTGGTCAACTACTTCAGCTCCATCCCTCTGAAGCAGATCACATGTGTCCACAACTCCGCCGACCTCTTGGGCATGCTCCACACCTGCTACGCCGCCGCCGGCAACCGCTGGGCCAACTTCGTCGCCGTTGACTACTACAAGGTAAACACCCCCGCGACTTTTTCTCAGCTTAAGCTCTCCACAGAAGAAATATAAATTACAGGCAAGCGCCGTTCTCTTCAATGCCTTTACATTTTCCCCACACTAATCTACAAAATACGGATTTTCTGTTTTATCCCCCAAGGTAACTAGTTGACTTAGGAATGAGGGCCCGTGGTCTTCATATTATCTACTTAGTACTATAACTCTGTCACTCAATTGTGATTCAACAATAATCGCCCCTGAGTGATGTGTGGTTGGTGATGTGGGTGTAGCGGAGCAAGGGAGGAGGACCATTCCAAGCAACAGACACGCTCAACGGGCGACTATTATGTGGCTGCGATGATGTGCATGCGTGTGCAGCAAGGCCTCCACGGCTGTGCGCAAACCTCAAGGGGGATGCTAAGCATGGGGATGTAGATAGAGGGACCATCAATACTCAACTCCCCACTCCCCTCGGTACATTTGAATGAATACAAAGGGTTTTTCTCAACATGTAAAATGGATTTGTTTGAGGAATAAATATTTTTGCGATGCGCGGAGGAACCAAGAGGGGCAGCGGCTGAATTGGATTTTTTTTTTGTTTCAACTCTTGGACTCTTGAAACTGTGACTCAGATTATGTGAACCAAGATAGTTTTGGCACACTTGCCTACTCCACATTCTAACGCCCTTGTAGTTATGTGGAACACCCAGGTTTCAGCTAGTATTCAATTGACCTTCAAAGGTCTGGGCAACAAAAATATTGCATTGGAACACTTCTTTAACATCCATGACTATCGGAGGCTAACTGAATTAGCTTCAAGTTGAACTACTCTTGATTCACAATTATAAGAGCTCAACTGATTTAACATTAAATCTATTTTTTTCATAGATTTATGATTCTCTAAATCAGCCTTATTTTTTCTTAGTTTAGTTTCTTCTACATTCATAATTTAAGAGAGTCAAGCATTGAAAGTAAACAAGACCAAGATAAGAACAATTCACGACTCTTACAAATTCAATGCATGACATGAATTCCTTGGCCTTGAGATATATTAATGTTTTGTGAAGAATAGACTTTAAATGCTTACATGAGTTTTTGTAATTTTGATCCCTGGATAATTGAACTATTTTTGCATTTGGAAAATATTTTTAATATAAAAATCGGATTTTCCCTATTTTTCTTATTTTTAAGGTCAGAAAACAGTCTCCAAAGGGGAATGGCTCACGTAACGGACCAGTTTTAGAATTTTGTCGGTTTCCCTATTTTGCCACGTAGTGCTGTAACTTCAATAGTTTTCTATATAGTTTTGAGTTGATTGCTTTCTTATTCTTTCAAAAAATAGGACATATGGTAGGAAAATATCTCTAAATTTATTTAAAACTATAATTGATCATTTTCACATAAAAAATACTTTTTAGGGTCGAATGGATGCTAATTTATTTTTACTCATGTTCCCTTATTAAATTTTCTTAAAATTTGATATTTATTTTTATGTAGTTTGCTCTAACTACCTACTTTAAAATTAGAAGATTTACTCTAGTTATGCAATCAATCTCATAATCAAGTGCATCTATTCTAATGGTTAAAGATATTTTCTCTAACACTTTAATATGATTTCTTACAAAACAAAAGTATCATTAACTCTTCTACCCATTTTTTTATTATCAAAACTATAACACTCTAAAAGTGAGTGGGTGTGCACAGAAAGGTTTCAACACTTAACTTTATTTGGCTCCTTTTAAGAGTCTTTTGTTATGAATCATAAAAATTCAGTCCAAACATGATATTAATTGGTGTAGTTACTTATGTCTCAGCTTAACAACATAATCGAGGAGATGACTAGTTTTTGACAATCAAAAATTACCCATCATTTGCTGATGTACATCATGTCATTTCTAAATATGAATAATCAAAATGGTGAAATAGAAAATAGACAAGTACTTTGAGAGCATTCAATTAGTAGATATCATTTCAAAGAATGTGAGTAAACTTTACATTTTTTCAGTTTTTTGTTAACCCATAAGCCAATTAAATTATTTTTAATGTATTATATTTTACCAATGATATAATTACATCATCATGTGTAATTCAAATAAAAACATTTCACTTTTGTATATGTGTCAACAAGTGCAGACTCATACCGTACATGCATATATTTAACATTTCATCTTTATATCTTCTGTAAATTTATAATATTTTATTGTTAAAATAATTTTGATATACAAATTCACTTAATATCAAGAACTAAAGATTTTGATTTCAATTGTTGGTAAAAAACTCATAATTATGTAATCATAAATTAGATAAAAAATAAATTATTTAATATAATCGATCTTTGAAATGTATAAGTGACACATAAAAAGAATCAATATTAAATGTTAACTTATCAATAAATTTTTATGTATAATTATCAAAACTTAGAAAAACTTGATGACCTGACTCTAACATGGATATTTAATTAGTCTCTAACAAGTTAGAAATGCCCTATTTGGATTTGAATTCAAAAGACCATCAAAAGTATAGGAACTCAAAGTTTGGAAGGTCCAAATGTTGTTACCATATGTTTCAAAAAACAAAAAAAAATTGAACACATATCTAGAATGTTATAGGTCCTAACAAATAAGAACATTATTAAACATAAATATTTATTTCTTGAAATAAATTTATGAATAGAAATATAAATGAATATACAAAAATAAAATGCGCACCATCAAGTTCTTGTGCCACATACATCAATAAAAAATAAGAAAGATTTATTATTTTCGTCAATTCAATTAGGTACACAATCAATTTATTTATGGCGACCATTGATCTCTATTAGGCTCTAAGGTAATCGAGTTGTGAAGTGATAACATATTTAATAAAGTCATAAGATGTTGTGAGTCACATTTGACTTAAGAGGGGTTCCATTTCCATTTAGACAAATTTGTGTGATTTGGACAACTAATATCTTGAAAAGGTGTATATTTATATAAAAAAAATAATGTTATAAGGTTACTCTTTTGAGATTAGAAGTAATTAGAAGAGGAGAAAAAAAATATAAAAAATTAATATTCGTGCTATCGAATAGAGTGTTGAAATGTCTTACCATAGCACATATTAGTTTCTATATTTTGCATTTATTTAATTTTACTTAAATTTTTCTAAAAAGTGCAATTAAAATTGAGTACTTTCTAAAGTGTTTTAATAGAAATTTGACATATTCAAATGTCTCACATTATAAAGGAAAGGTATTGCCTAGTATTACAAAAAAATGATCTCTTTTAGATTTTATCTCTATGTTTATGGATTCAAACACCGTTGTGGATTCAAAATAACTCTTATAATATTGTGAATTCAAGATTGCCCCGACAACCCTTATGAATTGAAGGGTTAAAATTAGTATTGTTTTGTACTTAAATACTAATTTCTTTACTAAAATTCGTACAATGTAGATTCAGCTCTGACTTTTAATATATTATGCATCAACAATACATTGAATATGGACCCACATGTAGATCAGGGTGTAGTAAAATGCCGCAGTAGGTGGAAGTACATACTAACATGACATGACATATCAACAATATAGTATTAACACAATATCGACATGACACAGCATATATAATGTGATGTAACTTATGACTGTACTACACGAGAAAAAGAATAGACCACAAAGGGAGATAATGTGAAGACATAGGGCCTAGCAACACAAATTGCTACACATGAAGATGTGCCTCCCCGTCATGAGTGGGGATAGTAATGTTCGTGGTTGCGCCAACCACCAAGATGATTTGTACCACCCCATATCTACTCAAGATAGTTATAAGGGTAATTATGAGGGCTAGAGGTCAGGGTGTCCCCATAGTAAAGGAGGTAACTTCTAACTAGGTAAGAGGTTCTCCTTGCAATGTACTATCCCAAATGTGTGAGGGATACAGATCCCTTGATTCCTTCTGTGTGTCTTCATATTGATGAAGCTACTTGACATTGGCTAAGTGATATTTAAGGCTAACACAGTAGAAAAAGAGTAGTTAGACTTAAATGGACCCTTGTGACACATGCATAAATCTACACACCTTGGGCAAACAATTTATTAGGATGGATTAGTCTTCGCAAAAAACAGTACTCGAACCTTGAAGATGTTACATATAGAGAGTGTAGGAGGCTTATTTGTTGGTGTGCCCAACTCGATTGGATGACTCTACCATGACAAGAGGTCCAAAGAGTGAGCCTTAGAGGCCATAAATATGAGCCAAAACCATAGCACAACATTGACACAATGCAACATAGTGTCGCATGAGCGATGTGGCTATGGAGGCATGTAACATCATGCAAAATGGTGCAGCACAAGGTCGTACCATGTGCATAGGCATGCAATGCATGAGTGTGGCGCACATCTTAGGTAAATAAGGGTTAACATGATGGGCATGTTAATCTCGCAGCAAAGATGTGGTGAACCTCACTCGTAAGCCTCAGTTAAGGAATTTCTGATATTTAATCATCTTACAAGGGAAATGATTACTCTGCCCTAATAGAGTCATTGTGGCAACACAATTCTCATGGTTCAAAACAATTTCATCCAATTTTAGGTAGAGTAAAAGAGGAAAGATCCCAGAGGCTCTTCCTTGTAACAAAAAAGGTAATCAATATCTTATTAAGGAGGCTGGTCTTCCATGAAGAAATCTAATCCTATGTTAGAGGAATAAACAACTTTTTTGAGTATACAAAGTAGTCCTACAACAATTAGTTTCCTTGGTGTCATCGAAGACAACTGATGCCAGCAAAAGTGGAGTCAGCGAAGCTTAAACTGACCTCCTTACCTCAGCTCAAACGATTTAAGAGTCCCCATCGCCATGGGACAGTTATTATCGTACGTTTCCTGGAACTAAACTATTGGCAGTGGTCCGGCGGCTCTCTTAAATGGACCGCCTCTGGTAAAGGTTACCAAGAATTGGCCATCTGGGCGGCGCCGCCCTCACGAGGATCTCTCCGGTGGGCGGCGCCCGCTGGCTGCCCTTCGCGGCCAGCTCTTGTCTCTTCCGCGGAGATGAGAGGTCCGGGCAGTCCGCTGGCTGGTCAACCGGCGGTTCGCTTTTGTCGGAGCAATCCAACTCCGACCAGGATTCACGCATTAGGTGGTGTAGATCCGCAGCATCTCTTGTCGGAGATGGAGAAAGTCTACCTTGAATCCGGGCCATCGCTAGAGACCCGCCCCCGGCGGTCGACAGCGCTAGCGACTAGCCTACAGCCAGCCACCAGGGTAGGCCGCCGCGCGCGTGGAGGGACACACGAGCGGCGGAAAGCGAAGAGGGGGACGGGCGCCGGACGGCGACGTAGGCCTGTAACCTTCCCTCCACCCGGGGCAACGTGTGTAATAACGATGGGTCAGGTTTCTTCCAGCTGGGCATTTCCACGAACAACTCATGTACGCTCATAAATAAACCTCTCCCCCCTTTCCCCCGGCGGTTCTTTTGCGTATTATATGGACGCACAGGGGGCTCCCACGCCCCGCCTCATACTTCCTCTTTCATGTCACGCTGCTTCCCAAAAGCTGCCGTCAAAGCTGCGAGGGGGCGCCATAAAGAATTGGCGGCCCGGCGACGTCGGGGCGGGCGGCGGCCGCGCGCGTCCTCGGTAACCGGCCAGCCGTGGCGTGTTCGCTTCCGCCGAGCTCGGCGGCCGGCCTTTCCCGGGATCGAATTCCCCCTTCCCCTCAGTTTACTCTTCCCCATGCGGGTCAGTCGTCTGTCTGCCTGTGCCGCCCGTGCGCGTGGCGACGGCGAAGAAGACGGGGAGGAGCCGGACGCCGGCAGCAGAGACCGGCCCATCGGCTTCCACGAGGCCCCGGACGTCGTCGTCGTCGTCGCCTCGTTCTCCGGCTGGTCCCGGGACCGCCACACGAGCGGGTACAATGAATTGACCGATCTTTGAAGGGCCTCCCCCGTGAGCAGGCACAGCACTGGCAGCGCCGACAGCCGCCGCAGAGGGCAGCTACAATGTGGCGGGGGGTCCCCCCCGGCAGCGCCGGTAAATTAGAGAAAGGCCCTCCTCCACTGCGTCGGTTATTAACCGCCCGGTGGGGTTGCGCCAACTTTTTTCGCCCAGAGGAGCTGTTCCTTGTAGCAGGAGTGACCACAAGGGCGGCCGCACCGGCCAAGTCGGGGAATGACACGCAGGACTCCGGGAAGTCACGCTCTGGTGACGTCAGTACCTACCGTCTTGTGATGCTCCTTCGTCTTCCTCTTCACGGGGCGATTGATCTTCGTCCAGCTGCCTCGGCTTCCGAGAGAGAAGAAAGCTTCCGGGCAGCAGTTCCCACTGGACCCGAAGACTCTCTCTCTCTCTCTCTCTCTCTCTCTCTCTCTCTCTCTCTCTCTCTCCCCTCTCTCCTCTCTTCTCTCCTTACCTCTCTCCTCTCCTCTCTCTCCTCACCTCTCTCCTCTCCTCTCTCTCCTCTTCTCTCTCTCTCTCTATACGCCGCCAAGCGTTCATGCCCATCTGGGAATTCACATGCATCCAAAAGCCCGTTCAGCAGCAGAATGCGATGGGACGAGCAGGTATACATGGCGGACATGTGAGAGACAAGGGGCCTTCAGTGCCCACCATGTGCCGACTCACCCCCGCTTCCTCTCTCTCTATCTGCCCTGTTGATCAAAGAAGATTTTCTTGCCTCAATGGCCACTGGGCACCAGCTCTCTTTGTATATTTATGGTGCAAGCCGCCTTGGAGGGCGCCCATACCAGGCAGGCTGGAGAGGCCGGGCCAGTTCCAAGCCGACTCGGGCGATTCAGCGGCCGTGGTACCCGAAACCGGGAAAATCGGGCCCGGGGAGGGCACGTGCGGGGAATCTTTTCCTCGCCAACATATGTACGAAGCTTTTGTGAACTGCGAAGGAATGTTATCCTTCTGCGGGCACGTGTGAAGTTTGACGTTCGTACGCCGCTGTCAATCCTGGGGTGAAAGGATTTCTCTCTCTCTCTCTCTCTCTCTCTCTCTCTCTCCCCGTCGTCTTTTTCTTCTTCTTCGTCTTCTTCTTAGGTCGTTTCCTCCTTCCCGGATGTCTTTATATAGCTCGCCGTGGTGTCGGATTTGAGAGCAGACCCATCAACACTGGAAAGGCTGGGAGGAGCTCGAGGCGGAGCCATGGTGATCGTCGGGCTGGTCTTGGGAGGGGCCTTGGGATTCCTCTTCTTGTGCGGCATCCTGTTGAGATGGAACGATGTGAAGTATAGGGGCGAAGGCCTGCCGCCGGGAACCATGGGCTGGCCGCTATTCGGGGAGACGACGGAGTTCCTCAAGCACGGGCCCAGTTTCATGAAGAACCAGAGAGCTAGGTCTCTCCCTCCCTCTCTCTCTCTCTCTCTCTCTCTCTCTCTCTCTCTCTCTCTCTCTCTCGCTCTCGCTCTCACTTTCTGGTTTATTTCCTTTCGCATCCTTAACATAGTTCTCCTTCTTCATCTCTCCCGGTTCGTCAGTTGCCTGCAAAGTTTGTTTCTACGAAGTTCGAGTGGTTCCTCTCAGTCTCGCTCTCTCTCTTTCTCTCTCTCTCTAACCATCCCCGCCTCCTCTGTAGGCACGGAAATCTGTTCAAGTCCCACATACTGGGCTGCCCCACCGTCGTCTCCATGGATCCAGAGGTGAACAGGTTCATCCTCATGAACGAAGGAAAGGGCCTCGTTCCGGGGTACCCCCAGTCGATGATGGATATTCTGGGGAGGTGGAACATCGCCGCCGTCCATGGTGCCCTCCACAAGTCGATGAGGGGGGCGCTGCTCTCCCTCATCGGCCCCAGTGCGATCAGAGAGGAGCTCCTCCCCAAGCTGGACTCCTTCATTCGGTCTCATCTCTGCGGATGGAGCGGCCGAACAGTTGACATTCAGGAGAAGACCAAAGAGGTCCACCCTCATGAACAACTCCCCCTATATTTATAAAATGAGCCATGAAACTTAACAAATGGTATGACGGGTTCTTCTTCAGATGGCCTTCCTGACGTCGCTCAAGCTGATCGCCGGGATTGAGGCTGGCAAGGTCGCCGACACGCTCAAGGAAGAGTTTTCCATGCTCGTCCTCGGTACTCTGTCTCTTCCCATCAATCTCCCAGGCACCAGCTACCGCCGGGGCTTCCAGGCAAGTCTTCCTTTCCGCACACGTGCTTGATGGGCAGCTGCTGACAACCTCTCTCTCTCTCTATCAAGTTATTTCTAACAGTCTTAATATATATCTATATGTGTATATAGGCAAGGAAGAAGATAGTGAGCATGCTCGGAGAGTTATTGCGGGAAAGGAGACGTTCTTCCGGTACCGAGAGTAGAGATATGCTCAGCTCGCTCCTCCAAACTGAACCGAAGACGGCCCGTGAGCTTACAGACGAGCAGATGATCGATCTACTGATCACCATCGTCAACTCCGGCTATGAGACCGTCTCGACGACGTCGATGATGGCCGTCAAGTATCTCCATGATCATCCGAGAGCTCTCCAGGAAGTCAGGGTAAGAAACCCGCTGGATCTTCATTGGAACTCTATTACCCGCTGGATCTTCATTAGCTGTTAGCGGTGGATCGTTTTCCGTCTTCAGGAGGAGCACCTGGAGATCAGGAGGAGGAAGCCAACGGGGGAGCCGATCGACTGGGAGGACTACAAGTCGATGAACGTCACTCGTGCGGTGAAATGAGTCTCACCCGTTCCCCATTTTCGACTTGAGATCGGCCCTGAAAGCTTGCTGAAGTTGGTTTGGTGGTGCCGATCGTTGCAGGTGATCTACGAGACCATGAGATTGGCGACCATAGTTAATGGAGTTCTGAGGAAGACGACCGAGGACTTGCAGATAAAGGGGTTACTATTCCGAGAGGGTGGAAGATCTACGTCTACACGAGGGAGACCAACTACGATCCCTTTCAGTACCCTGAGCCTCTCCGCTTCAATCCATGGAGGTGGCAGGTAGGTGAATTCCATCTCCCACCCGGCCGCAGAGCTCTGTGGCCTGGTTGCCCCTAGACTGACCCATATTCTATCCATCGCCATCGCCATCGCAGGATAAGAGCTTGGAGTCGCACCATTACTTCACGCTGTTCGGCGCAGGGAGCAGGCTGTGTCCAGGGAAGGAGCTGGGAGTGGTGCAGATTTCCACATTCCTTCACTACTTTCTGACGAGCTACAGGTGAGTCTTCTCCTCCTTTCCTGTTTCGAGCTCCCTGTTCCTCCTGTAAATCTCACCCCAACGGTTAATTTCCTATCGTGTTTCAGATGGGAAGAAGTCGGTGGAGAAGAGATACTGCAATTTCCAAGAGTAGAAGCGGCGAAGGGTCTCCATATTCGGGTCCGCGACTACTAATCCTCCGGCGCCCTGTACAGGCACTACACAGTGGGGGAGATAGAGAGAGAGAGAGAGGTGAAGAGAGGGAGAGAGGGATGGAGAGAGAGAGAGAGAGAGAGAGAGAGAGAGAGAGACAGAGACAGAGTATCGTTTACTTCCTACAGATCGTTTCGATACGGCCAAGATTTTCCTCTCGATGTAGCCGGAAGGGAAGAACTGGAATAGTGATTCTGCGGCTGTCAATAAATGAGACATCTCCTTTCCAATCCCTCGAAGAAGCAGGGAGTAATGGGGAAGCAGATTCCCAAAGCTGGGAGGAAACTTCTCAGCGGATATACCTTCGCGCTGTTCCTGCAGACGCCGTGGCAGACGCAGAGGCGACTGCGGCATGAATGGCGCGCCTGTTCAGAAACAGGGGATCGGAAGGTAGGCGAGGGCGCATTAATGGGGGACCCATGTGCATGGCGCGCAATCGATCCTCCATGGCGTTCCCCCATGTGTTCCCCTGTGCCCTCTGCCATCGTCCTCCTCATCCCCCGCATATCAATGCTCTGCTACAGCGATTGGGGTACTCGGCCGGCCCTTCTCAATTTATCCCAGAGCTCACTGTCCCTCCTCGAGACAGTGACGTAATGCCCTCGCTGATTCACCGACGGATGCACGAGCTCAACGAGACCAGTGGATCGCCTCGATTCTCAGTGTCGACCTGAGCTACAGTATGACAGCGCATGTTCCAATCTCTCTCTCTCTCTCTCTTCTCTCTCTCGTCGAGTATGAAGGCCTACTGCGCGACAGAAAAGAAAGAAACCAAAAAGACTGGGACTCTGATGAAATATGTCTACGTCGATTTGATCGTCGACGACGACCGGGACTGATGGCGTCCCGCAGTTTGGCTTACTTTTGCAGACCCCAGGATAGAATCGAAGCCATTTCCCGGTCTTGGGATGGATGGATGCTCATCTGGGTTTCCTCCGTCGTTCGTCGTGTTCGGCGTTCGGACTCATCCGGAAAACGAAATACATGACCTTCTTGACTACTAATTCAGCAGCTTATGAAGTTCAAATTCGCGTCCTTGGGGCAATTATTCATGACAGGGCCCTGAGTTCTCCCTATCGTCAACACCCTAGTGAACCTAGTAGGGAAGCACAGAGAAGGAGAGGAAGAGTGAGAGAGAGAGAGAGAGAGAGGGGTGGAGAGAGAGAGAGAGGTGAGGAAGAGCAGGCTGTCCTTTCTCAATCACTAGATGCGGTTCCACAAAACATCACTCCAGCCATATGATCATCGGCAGAGGCAGCTGGGTCATCTCAGGGTAATAATTGACGGAAGCTCGCCGTCATCTGCAGCTAATCGAAGATCGTCTAACAGTAGAGTGGCTGAAATCATTAAGAACACTCCTCGAGAACCTCGCCGCTTAAGCGTCGGAGGGAGAGGGACCGGCAGGCTTCAGAGGCGTCGACGGCAGGAGCTCCATTTCCTCCACTGTCCCCCTTTTCTCCCCGCCGAGGGTTCTCAGAGGGCCGAGGACTGTAGCTTCTGATGGCCCACGGCACCGAAACCTCACGTGGATTGATGCAGGCATCCCCAGCCACTCTCCACCCATCACATCTCATCAATCATTTCTCGGAGAAACCGGCGGCGAACGGCGTCCCTCACGTCTCCTCCGACGTCTCTCCCTCTCTCCTTCCCCTTTTCCTTCTTCAACGGGCTGGGACGAGACCACGTCGTCTCCTGCTGTTGTGCAGGTCGCCGGCAGGGACTGAAGGCTCCGGGCACGGCGTTAAACCAACAACGGCGGCCGCCTGAAAGCTCCGGCGAATTTTAGATAGAATCACTCGGAACTTTATTGTTGTGGGAAGAAGATCGAATGAAAGAGAGAACCGTCTTTCCCGAATTCTTTAGGCACCCTACCGGCGGCAAATCACGGAGCTGTGAAACCCTCTCCCTTCTCCCATCTCCCCGTATTCTCGAAGAAGGGAACCAGGATAAATCTACGCTCTGTGCAGATCTTAGAAAAATGGGAGATTTGAAAATTGGACCGAACATGCTCCGGAAAAAGTCCGAAGTATTTTGTAGTTCGATCGCGAATAAATATGCCGGAGAGGTAAAAAAATCGTTCTTTATTAAATGAGAGACCAGGAAAAGCCACCTTGAACGTCTGAAAAAATTCGCCTCGTCACCGGAGCGTCATGGATCATCATTTTTAATGAGTGATCGTGAAAAATTAATACAGTATTTATTCGTCATCATACAACGCGAAGATTCCGATTAACCACATGATCATGTAATTTAATCATTATGTTTAATTGATCTTGTCTTTTTATGCGATTATTCTGATTCTGATCCGCCCTCCAAACACAAAATTTATTTGCCGTGAATGCAGTTGGTTCACAGAGTTTATAAATAAGTTTACTTGTTTCCATATGATGAATTAATTTATGATATTTATCAAACTTTGTCATCAATCTCTCACCACTAGCCATGATCCCCCGTTCCTCTTCTATTGCCCTTCTCTTTTCCTCCAGGGGAACCGGCGAGTGGTGGCGCCGCCTGTCCGGTCAGCGGGGCTCTCCTGCCCTCCGGCGATCTGCCCCACTCTCTCTGAGGATGAAATCCTTGTGGGAGCTGAACCGGGATAGTCGCCGTCAGTGTGGATAACGTGCTGGACTTCACCAATTGCTGATGACTTTCGTCGTCGCTCCGCCGTCGGCCGAGGCGCGGATAAGGTTTTAGAGGCGGAAATCGGTCCACGACGACTTCGGGGCAATACGCGGGTAGGTGGGCGTCATGGGGTCCCGGCCTTCCTTTGATGGACCTTTTCGCCATTCGAAAAGCGGGCTCTGTGCGTTCCCCCCAGAGAGAGAGAGAGAGAGAGAGAGAGAGAGAGAGAGAGAGAGAGAGAGAGAGAGAGAGTCGGGGGGAAAGGAAGAGGTACAGAGAGGGATCGATAGGTACCGGTATGTTGAGTGATAGAGATAGAGGGATTCACAGATGTTAGCGATGGAGATAGACAGATGGAGATGGACGGAAAAAGAGAGACAGAGATAGATGGGAAGATAGAGAGAGCGACAGAGAAAGAAGAAAAGGCTGATTTCATTCTGTTCACATATCTTACTGTTCACAACGAGAAACTCTCTCTCGGAGTTTAATCCGACAGCTAATCCAGAATCTAACGGAGGCGCAAAGAGGAGGAACCGGCGATCTAAACACACAATTCGGAGGGAGAAGATGCGAGTGTGGAGAGCTTCTCCGCAGGGCAGTAGCGATGGCACTTTTAGTAGACTAGAATCCTAGACTGGAAGCCCGCTCTAGATGCGAACCAGTTCGCAGTTGGGCAGATCGAACAAGTCGGAGCTCGAGTCGCTCTCCCACCCGTCCTCTCCCCCTCCTCCTCCTGCTCCTCCTCCTCCTCCTCACCCCTCCTCCAGACAGTCCTTTCCTCTAACTGCAGCAAGCTCTCGCAGTAGAATCTGCTGTCCTTCTCTAAGATCCCATTAAGGGACACCCTCCTGCCACCCTCCCGTAGAGGATCGCCATAGCCGGATCTTCCTCCATGGAAGACCTCTCTCGCTGGACCTGAAGCAGCTTTCGAAATGCCTCGGCTCCAGCTTGTAGGATGGGTCTTCTTGTCCACGTTGGCCTTGCATGGAGAGCGCGAAGAGTAGACGAACAAGGACGACTCGCTGGCTCTCCTCTTCCTCCTCCTTGTTGACCTCCCTTCGTCTTCATGTTTAAAGGAGACACTGGCTCCCCCACTAATGGAAAGCGCTGATTTCTTCTGTCTGGAAGAGCCATGGTGGAAGAAGGAGATCAAGAAGCTGGCTAACCTACCACCAGGCGAGAGGGGCTGCTTCGGCTTCTTGTCTCTGACCTTCTGTAGAGGAGGTGGCCCTTCGGTCCTCCTCTCCCCTCCTCTCCAGCCCTTCTCGGCCATGTTCCACCCTCCCTGGACGCTCGCGGCGTCGGCTGTCTCGGCATAGTAACCCGCCGCTTCGAAGACGTCGAGCTCGTCGGCTTGCTTCATGTTGGAGTTTTTCTCTCACAGCTCATTAGATCAGCTGTGTGGCTTTGACCTATATATAGATCTCCATAACATACACACGCATATAAATTTGTACCGAGAGAGAGAGAGAGAGAGAGAGAGAGAAAGAGAGGTGGGGGACATCTTGTAATAATTTCCAACAGAGTGATAGGATACCGACTCGGAGGATGGTGAAAGAAGGGGGCGGATACAATCTCTTGGGAGGTCTGAAAAGGTCGGGGGGCTTCGGAACCCATCTGGCAGACTCGCCCTCGGGTCCTTCATTCGTCCAGTGGGGCTCAGAGAGCTGGACCGGCGGAGCTCTCATCTTCCTCTACCGCCGTCTCCGGGCCATATCTCCGGCAAAGCTCTGCGGTTCTCACCTTTCTTTTCATCATCTGGTCGACCAGTTGGTGAGCGGAGGATTCAAGAAGGAATCTTTTCCTCCTCCATCTATATACATCGAATTCGGTCTCCCCGCCCACTCCCTCTTCCCCAGAGCTTCATGCCCACTAATTTAAAAAAAAGGATCGAAGAGGGACAGTACGAAGACAATGTCGGCTGGTTCAACCAAAATGGAGCTGGCCCGGAGGCCTTTGGGGTCCACCGGCGCCCCCCCCCCTCAAGGATTTGGAGTCTGTCGCCGCTGTCGCCGCCATCGCCACAGAGAACTATTGCCTTGAACTACAGAGACCCCTCAGCAGGACAGGCCAATTCGTCATCGTCATCCACTGATCTTCGTTGACCTGTTGACGCCCTTGTCTTCTTGTATCGTTCCCTTCCCTCTTACTGCCGGAGAAAAACAACCGGGAAAACAACAGACCGCCCGTGGCCTGGTCCCGTCCGCCCTCTCTCGGAGGGAAATGAGCCAATCGGCTGGGTCGCAGCCCGCTCCTCCATCCTCCTCTCCTTTTCCCCGGCAAAGAGGATTCATGCGGCAGAGGAGAAGCTCACTGGGCATCTCGCGGAGGATCAAGCGAACTTGTTCTTCTCACCCGTGCCGTCTATCGTCATTGCCCCTTCCAACGGCGAACAGCCCTCTTGAACGGAAGGTAACCAAGCGTTCTATAGATTACTCCTTTGAAATATGAGAGGAGATAGGGAACTCTTGCTATGCATAGAGCCTTTGTCGAACGCCTATACGGTGTCCCACCCCTATTATAGGATTGAGTCAATTATTGTCATTGCAGTCACTCTCATGTGTTCGGAGCGCTGACATCTATTTTCTATCTTATAATGTTGCATGTTCTTTCCTGTTTGCTCCAATCCATATCTACAAGCATTTATGATGTTGCATGATGGCGAGTCGGCGAGTTATTGTCTGTGCATGCATCTATCATCATGCACACTTGAGGATGTACCATGTAATCGTTGGTCCTTTTTCGAGGCACAGTTGTAAATTCTTCAGCTTGCCATTGGTTGCTTTCTGGTTGCCCTGTCAATGCCAGCTATAAAGGATTGAGAGTGATCACACGACAGTTACTCAGCATGCCTTGCAGGATAATCACATCGAGTTTCGTCGAATTGACATGTTTTGGGAATACAAATATGGCGTTGACTTGCATACGCTGTAAACCCACGTTTTGGCAGGCCTAATAATGCATTTTTTTAGGCTTACTTATGCCCTATCATGTCAAAAGAAAATTCTTTTATCCCCTTTAAACTCTTTTCCACGTATACATTGTAGTTGTTCCTTCATCTCATGTATTCCACCTTGGCTTTAATTTACTCGTCACTGACGGCTTAGTAGCCTACTAGCAAATAGTCCATCACCAAGGCTAGTTAGATTTCCTTGGCACCTCTATGGTTCATCTCCCATATGCGCAACTTGTGAGCCCTACTATGAAATCAAATAACTTGCCTTCAACATATTTATTTTTGATGTCCAACATTAATGAATAAATTGCTTGATTAATGTGCCGTAGAACAGCTACAAGTCATTTCACAACAACCACAGATCATTTACAAGAAGAGTTGTCACTCAAACTTTATGATGAAAAAGTTATATGTGATAAATATTGGTTGAACATAATGATGCAAATAGGCTGATACAACTTGAGATTGTTTGGAAAGGAACATAGGTTTGGATGTGACCTCATACCTTTTGGGTATTTGTATTGCTATAAAGCATTAATCTAGATCTTTACAAAGTGGTGACTCTATACACTGAGTTTTTAACTATATTATCATTTCACATCTCTCATTGGCTACAATGCCTATTGTTATGGGGTATCGTTAGGTATGCTTCTTTTTGGCCTTGTGTCAGACTCATCATTATTCTTAATATTGAACAGCATGTTGGATTCTGATATCAAATGACCTTTGATGAGACAAAGGGAATACGAGGGTAAAATGGTCAATTTACTCTCCCACTCTCTTAAATTTTGTAATGACTCAGAAACATCGCAATTAAACTTTATTAAAATTTACAAAAGTAACACAACAACTAATGTTCATTTTGATATGTATTGATTCATGTTCAAGTTTTAAGAAGGATTTTACTTAGCTTAGAGCGAGGCAAAAAAAGAAAAAGTAGAGACAATGTAGTTCCTAAACCTACCCATAGTGCGTGTGGCATCTGCCATAGTGCACACACATCCTCGAGTGGCAATCGTATGTAAAACACTAAATAAGGGATAGGAAACTTGTCATTTAGAACTCAAATCTAAGATTAAAATGACTAAAAAATGTAAGATTTCCAATCGTGGGAGAGTAAAAAAAAGGAAGATATTCCCTATAAAATGAAATGCTTGAGATTAATTTTTAGTTCATTTATTTACAGAACTAACAAGCCCTTGAAAATGCATAAAAATAATGCAAACAAATCTATAACAACAAATCGCTAAAAAGAAGGGTGTTTCTCCACAATTTGAATTTTTACATTTCAAGTTACACAATCCACACTCAAAAGAAACTTTGTACTCAAAGTTGTAAATTTTATTATTTTTATTTTCTTATATGGGGTATTACATGTGGTAAATTGCCTCTAGTAGCAATAGCTTGCAAGCACTAGTATGGATAGACAAATCACTACAAGCTTGGCGGGTTTCATGTATAAATCTTCAGTTGCACCCTTTTTAGTAAGCGTTTTATATGCTATGAACCCGTACTATTTATTGGAGCACACATCAATGTACGACATATCATGTGCATGAGTCCTTTGGCTCTGTATGCATCTACAAATAGTTCAGCACGCCTATATGTAGGTCGTACTAATCTTAGCACTCATATTACATGCCTATACACGTTGCTATATGGGGCTGTCCATGTAGCATGCCCATACAGTTCATCTACACCTACTTGCCGGGAACCCTCCCAACTTGGTGTGTGAACAATTATTTGGTGGGGAAGGGAAGTCGTCACCCTCTTCACACATTATAAGAGCCCCTCTTCTTACCATGAGTATTCTATGTCACATAATAATAATCGCACATAAAATATAAAATGTATGAATCTTAGTTGCTTTGTTCATAAAATGTGAAAACTTAGCCACTCAAATCATATTTACTCAAAAATATGAAAAAGTGGCTTTTTTAATGGTATTTTAAAGTTAATAAATAAAAATAAAAGTCCAAATAAGTAGAAAACAATTGGGGGTTTTTTCATGGTATTATTGAATGAAAAAAATAAAAGTTTTAAAAATAAAAATAATTAGAACGTCACTGTGATGCAATACTAGGTCTTATATTCTAGGGTATATCATTTAAAATAGCTCGTGGACTTTAATGATGATATTTATTAACCATTGCTAACGTGAAAATTTTAGAATAAAGATTACGCAAAAAAAAGGGTAGAAAAAGGGGAAAGTGGGTCTATCAAGCCCACCGGAGGGAAGCGTTTAGACCTTGTTGCTGTCGGGGGAGGGGGAGCGTCTGAGGTTCTTCCTGCTTGCTTCTTCCCCCGCCCCGTGGTCGCCGCCATCGGCTGTCGCGGCGAGCGATGAGATTCCGGCAGTCATCCCTTCTCCGGTGCTGCTACAGAAGAAAAGCTGAAATCTGTTTCCGGTTGATCATCCGGACTCTGGGGGCCTCGTCCGAATCTGGGCTCTTTCCCCCGTCTACGCCGACGCCGCCGCCACCACCGCCTCATCCGTCCCTCACTCTACCTCATCTGGACGTCGAATACCATTTTCCGGAGGAGCGGAGCGACGCGCTCTCTTCGAGGGTGGAGAGGCTCCCGAAAGGGCAGCCCGTCGTGTCCGCATTCCAGAGTTGGATGGGGGACGGGTTTCCGATCCACAGAGGCGACATATTTCACGCGATCAACAGGCTGAGGAAGCTGAGAATGAACAAGAGGGCGCTCGAGGTGAAGTTAGCTTCCTCGCATCGCGTCAATTTATGGTTAGTAAGAAGTCCGCGGGTTATTTGTTCCTTGGTCTTCGTGGTTCAAGTGGTCGGATTCTCCCTTCTGACGCCTGGTTTTCTAGGGTTTCAACACTTGTTAGCAGTTATAATGTCTCTCGATTGTGTCATCTGACAATTCGATCTTAGTTTGACGAAGATAGAGTCTCTCGGAGTTAAATTGAGAATATTTTATTGGGCATTAATCTGCCATTTTTTGGTAAAAATTGCGTTTTTCCGTTTCCATTCAGTCCCATTAATTATTTTTTATTTCGAAATTTTCTTCAATTTTTTATCAGTTGGCTAACGCACGATCTGGTGTCGCTTATATCTTGCGTATGCCCCTGGATTCATCTCTTGCTGTGCCAGTATCTTACATCGGTAGCTCTGGTTTCATGTAGCTTATGATTTACCATCAGAGGCTGATCACTAATCTCTGGGTAAGATTCATTTTCTGTATCTGTTCTACCTGGTAGATATATCTCACCAGAACTTCTTCAACTTCTTGCATTAGAAGGAAAACAACAGGTGATTTATTTATTTTCAAAATTGAGGAACAAATTCTCCGCTAGAATATAAACACCTGGCAGCATCTGGCTAGAACTCCTGAAATTTCCTCTTTTTGTGTGTGTGTGTGAGATATTGATCACCGGTTCAATCAATTTGCCCGATTTTGGGTGCCCAACATGGAAGAAATAGCTTTTGATCAGACTTTGTTTCGACACAGCAGGCCCCTGGTCAAGCTGGGTTGGATCAAGATATTTTGTCATAACTAATTCATATGGGTCGATCACACTTTTCCTGCACCAATTTTATTTTTTTTTTCCGGAGATTTGGTGATTCAAAGGCTTTGAAATCGTAGAATGGTGGCAGTTGATTATTTACATTTTTCATATGGGTCGATCACATTTTTCCTTTACCAATTTTTTTTTGTCCGGAGATTTGGTGATCTAAAGGCTTTGAAATGAAACCGTAGAATGATGGCAGTTGATTATTTACAGAGACTGAAGGATCTCTGATCGTAGCTTGTTTCTAATCGGCGGAGCCCATTCATGGACAGTGAGAGTGAGCTTGATCTGTTCTTCTTCATGAAACTCCTCTTCTTGTCCCAGATGGGAGCAGAAAACGGATCTCCTAGAACTGTTCAGCATACCGATGATCCTCTTTGTAGCCCGAACCAGGGAACACAGCCTTCGTCTTAGGTCAAAGCACCAGTTCCAGTGCGATGTGGGGTTGACCTAATGGCTGAGCCCGTGGGATTCTTTCCATTTACAGGTTATGGAGTGGGTGATGAGAGAGAGGCCCTACAAGCTCAAGGAGCTGGACTACGCCTTCCTCCTCGAGTTCACCATTAAGCTCCACGGGATCCCATCGGGGGAAGGGCTCTTCACCCGCATCCCCGCCGAGCACCAGAACGAGCTGCTCTACAACAACCTGGTCATGGCCTGCCTCGACAAGGGCCTGGTCCGGCTCCCGCTGGCCTACATGAAGAGGATGAGGGAGCTGGCCCTCCCCATCTCCCCTTACGCGTACAACCGCCTGATCATCCTCCACTCGTCCCCGGATCGCAGGAAGATGATCCCGAAGATCTTGACCCAGATGAAGGCCGACGGGGTCCCCATGCACACGTCCACCTTCAACATCCTCTTGAAGATGGAGGCCGATGAGCACGACGTCGAGGGCCTCTCGAAGGTCTTTGCCGACATGAAGAAGTCCGAGGCCGAGCCGAACGAGATCACGTACGGGATCCTGGCGATGGCCCATGCGGCGGCGAGGCTGTTTGCGGCCGCCGAGGCCTACGTGGAAGCCGTTGAAGATACGAAATCGGGGAGCAACTGGTCAACGCTGGATGTCCTGCTCATCTTGTATGGCTGCTTGGGCAGGGAGAGGGAGCTGGAGAGGACGTGGCGAGCCGTTCGGGAGCTTCCGCATGTCAGATCCCAGAGCTTCTGCCTGGCCATCGAGGCGTTTGGGAGAGCGAGCCGGGTTGACCGGAGCGAGGAGCTCTGGCAGGAGATGAGGTCGACCCGGGAGTCGAAGTCAACGAGGCAGTTCAATTCCATGATATCGGTCTACTGCAGAAGCGGGCTGCTGGAGAGGGCGTCCAAGCTGTTGAAGGAGATGGTGCTGACCGGCTGCGACCCGAATGCCATCACGTTCCGCCACCTGGCGCTAGGCTGCTTGAAGGCCCGCCGGAGGGAGGAGGCCATGAGAGCCCTTGAGATGGGGGCTGACCGGGCCGCCAGCTTTCGGGTCAGAAGGTCAACCCCATGGCTGGAGACGACCAACTCGATACTGGAGGAGCTGGCGGAGATGGGGGACCTGGAGACGGCTAGGGTTTTCTTTCAGGAGCTCCGGGAATGCGGGTACTCGAGGAACGCCTTTGTGCACAACACCCTCTTGAGGGCTCACATCAAGGCCAAGGTGTATGATTCCACTCTGTTGAAGAAGATGATCCTGAGCGGGGCCCGCCCCGATGCAGAGACTTACAGCCTCATTAGGCTCTTGGAGCAGCTCAAGACCTGAACCCCCACCCTCCCCCCTTGTAGGATGTTTTTATATTTTTTTAATTTTATTTATGACGAATAGAAGGAAAAATGGGGTTTCTTTTGCCCATGCCCTGCTTTTTCCTCATTTTTTCGGCCTCTTCCCCCCTGATTATTCTTCATGTTGTGGCAATTAATGGGTCAATCATATTCGATGTAATTTCGCCTATTTATTTTTTTTCTTCCAGAGATTTTTTTTATGTAGCAGTGAACGGAATTGTATTTTTATAAATTAGGAAATGACGAATAGAAATTATTTAATTTATTTGAAGATATAATCTTAAAATGTTTTGCCGTATTTCATTTTTTTAAGAAAATGAGCAGCCCGATATGTTCTGCTTCACCAACGCCAGAGAGCGCGGGGTAGGCGCGGGCGGATCGGAGATGGATAACGTGACGGCGAGCGAGGTGGCGGGGATGGCGGTGGGAGCTCTGCTGCTCGCCGCCACCGTCGCCGCCCCCAGAGTGGACGCCTTCATCTCTGCTTCCCAACGGAGGTAATTCTCTCTCTCCTCCTCCTTTCCTCCCCTCCCTTCCTGAAGATCCTAGGGTTCTGGTGCTCCCGTTTCATCTTCGTCTTCCCCCACCTCCCCCCCTTCCTCTCTCTCTCTCTCTCTCTCTCTCCCCCATCTAGAGAAGGTCCTTGGGGATTCCAAGGGGAAGCAGAACTGCGGCGGCGTCTATGAGAATTAGGGTTTGGGAATTCCGTGCGCCTTCCTTCCTTCATTCCTCTGCACGGGTTCAATTCGTTCGAGCGTCGCGGTGTTCGCAGGTCTCTTCGAATGTGCTCGAGATGCGGCGACCTCAGAGTGGTCCCCTGCTCGAGATGCGGCGGCGCCGGCGCCGTCGGCGGCGGAGGGCAGCTCTTCGGCCTCCCATTTCTGCGGAATCCATCGGACGAACGGAGCGCCGCCGCCGCGCTGCCGCCCTGCCCTGAATGCCGGTCCAAGGGCCGCATCCCATGCCCTCTCTGCTCCAGCAACCTCCCATCATCTTCCTCCCCCCTCCCCTGAATTATTGGGCCGAAACCACGGGGCCCAATATAAAAGCTTGCCTATTTGGGCTTTTACAGAGCTTCCTTTGGCCCACATCGCTTTGCTTTCGGCCCGCTTTTCGAGGTGAATCTAAAATCCTCTCAAAATCCAGCCAATCAGGCTGCTTGGCGGCGGGACAAGACGGTCTACCGCGCCAGGCACGACACGTGTCCTGAAGAGGTCGGACGGTTTAAGGTTTTGGCAGCGGCGTCCTCTCCGACAGCGAGCGTCTCTCTCTCTCTCTCTCAAACCTTCGGCCGTGAAAATCGGAAAAGGCCTCGACTTTATCCTCTACTGTTCACTGCATCACTATTCGATCTCTCTCTCTCTCTCTCTCTTCTCTCTCTCTCTCTCTCTCTCTCTCTCTCTCTCTCTCTCTCTCTCTCTCTCTCTCTCTCTATCTATCAAGAAGAGAGAGAATGGTGTGAAGGTCGGAGGAGGGCGGAACAGAAGGGCCTCCTTCCCCAGGACAATCTGCGTTGTCTGCTTCACCTAACAGTCGGTGTAATCAAAGATGATTTGCAGTAATCGCCGGGGGATTTTCCATTTCTGGGATGGATTAGGAGGAAACGAAAGGGGAGAGGGCATTATAAGGAGGAGGGAGGAGAGGGAGGGAGAGAGAGAGAGAGGTTGAGAAGGAGAGATGGGGAGGGGGAGGGTGGAGCTGAAGCGGATCGAGAACAAGATTAACAGGCAGGTGACGTTCGCCAAGCGCCGGAATGGCCTGCTGAAGAAGGCCTATGAGCTCTCCGTGCTCTGCGATGCGGACGTGTCCTTGATCATCTTCTCCAACCGCGGCAAGCTTTATGAGTTCAGCAGCAACAGGTGATCGCCTGAACGACCGCGGTCCTCGCATCCCTTCCCCTCTCCTTCCTGCAGGAAATTTCCGGCGAAATACGATTCTGTGTCCTCCAGGGATGAACCAGACGAAGGACACGAGCGCCTGTAACTTTCTGCGCCGATCGGCAAGCTTGCTGATCCATTTTGTGTGAAATTTGTGCAAATTGCCTGCACTGTCCGAGCGTCAGAATACACGAAGCAAGGGTGGAAAGGAGCTCGGAACATCCCTGTTATACCGATCGTCTTCTCTTGGTGCAGATTCTCTGTTATTTCCTTTCCGTTAGGTTTCCAGATTTCGTGCTTCCCATTGAAAACTCTCACTAGATTCCTCTCTCTCTCTCTCTCTCTCTCTCTCTCTCTCTCTCTCTCTCTCTCTCTCTCGCTGGACTTCACATCTTCCTGGTCATAATCCTTTAGGGTTCCCCAGAAGGAACTATCCCTCTCCTCCTCCTGAGGACTCCACAGACGTCTCACCTCCGAGGTCCAGAGCTACTTTTTCTTATCAAGCTTTCCTTCCCGTCCACGAAGAAATCTGAGAAACAAAGCTCTCCTGGTGTCATGAGAGTCGACGACTGCGGTTTCAAGGACTCATCGAGGCATGCGTTTCCTTCCGCCCTGCGCGATCTCCCCTCTTCTCTTCCAGATCCTTCTCTTTTCCCCTCTCTCTTTCTTCCTTTCATCGTGGATCCCAGCAGCTCCCTTACGTTCGAAATCTAGGGTTCTAGTGAATATCCCGCGCGGCTGTGCTTCTGATCCCGGTTGTCCCATCGGAGACTCCATTCACAGGATGCCTATCCTTCCTTCCGGTCTCGTGGCTAAAGCGTTGGATCTACAGCCTTCTGGAGCAGTTGAGCTCGAGAACATGGAGAGGCTTCTGTGGGCGAGTGACGGGACGTTCGGCTATGTCAGGTATCATCGTTGTCTGTGAACGACGGCTAGGGTTTTGCAGAAGCGTGACATTGGAGGCGATCTCGAGGAAGAAACCCAAACTATCTTGGCACGAGTCTGACGTCTAGATCAGATCAGACCACCTGAAAACCAGGCTAGTATTAGAAGCGAACCCTCGAAATCTCGACTTCAGTTTGAATTTTCTCTCTGGATCGTTTTAGGGTTTGGATCTAAACAGTTCTTCAGAGGTAACTTCATCTGCCCTAGAAATTTTCTTCCATTGCTCTCTTCCTCCCGGCTGGACGATAGCATAGCATGAACTAATCATCCAGAAAAACGGCGTCTTGGTTGAATGATTGAGAACCTCATCCAGTTCCAGCAGTACTCCATGGCGTCCGGGACATTCCAAAATCTTTAGAGCGAAGGTAGGCATTCCTACTGATCACAGAGGCAGCAGCTCTGAATGGCGAGCTATAGCCCCCCCCCCTCCCCGCCGAATGAAACCACCTTGTCTTTTATTTCCAATAAAGTTATTCCTTTATATGGGGATATTTTTGTGATGAAAAGATCAAATTATTTGGAATTTCTTGTACAAATATTTCTTATAAATGCATTTATTTCTTGGTAAGACCATAATTACAGGAATATTTTAAGTAGAATATTTAGTGAAGCTAATAATGGTACCTTTGAGCTTTCTTAAAGTTAATTTCCATCTAAACTATCGTCAATGCAGAATGTTTCCCATATTCTTTACCAGACATCTAAGTTGACAAACTCTTCGAATTTAATGCAAGTATAATGAAATCCATATTAAATTACATGAAAATATATCTAAATTTTAACAAGAAAATGTTCCTAATAATAATTAAGTTCCATGTTATATGAGTTATGCTTGGTTTCTCATCAGACACAAAAAGGTTTGCTAGTCAACCCCATTGACACAAAAATCTACATGACGGATGAATAATTTGGATTTGACAGAGAAAAGTGATTAAAGTCAAAAGGATATTGAGGTAATTAAGGAATAACTTTGAATGCAAGAACAGTGCGGACAGTGTAGTACTCATTTTAGTTTGACTTTTTTTTTCATGTATTCATCTATTCACCCTCCTGTGGTAATGAATTAAACTCTTCGATAGAAGGTCCATTTTTGGGCATCAGTATGAGCGAGAGTAGAGAAAATAACGTTAATGACCACATGGTTCTTTGTTTTATTATATAATATCCTGGTTCAATGCGTATGAAAGTTTAAGAATCAGTCACACGTCTCATTTTTTGGAGTTCATTTATTTTCCCCAGGATAAATGAGAATGTAAATTTTTTCTTGTACCATCTCATTGTTGCAGCATGCAAAAGACGTTGGAGAGGTATCAAAAATGTAGTTACTCTATTGCGGAGCCGGTTGTTCCTTGTAAAGAGACTCAGGTTGCCATCTCCCACTCGCCTTTACCAAACAGCTTTCCAAACTATTTTTCGAGTTTTTCTTAAATGATCATCGACTTGTCATTTTGATAGTATTACTGTAGTTAATACTTTATTAGTATTTATTCTTCTTCTTATAAACACTATACTGAGTCATCATCCAGATCTATAGCCTGATTAACTTATTATGCTTTTAACGGGATAGAGAGTCCTTTGGGTCCTGAGAAAATTTCATGGATGTTTCTTTCCTTTTTCAAGATAGCGTCTTATTCATCCTAACTTAATAATAAAAATAGTTATTTAAAAATCTGGAAAGTAGATGGATAAATAAAGTGATTCCCTTGTTCCGAACTTCTTTTTATGAAAAAAATTCCTTATTATTTTATTTCAAAATAATTCAGTACCCCTTTGGTTATGGGTGGATCAAAAATCCTTCTCAAACTTCCTCTTCTCTTCCCTTCTTTTCACATCCATTTTTCTCATCTTTTTTTTCCCTTTTTTTATTACTTCTTCCACGTTCCGAAAGAAGGGGGGAAAAAAGCGGTAAAAAAGGGTTTTTAACGACGTTGACCTCTGTTCTGTCCTCAAGCAGAATAGTTATCAGGAGTATCTGAAACTCAAGGGGAGGGTAGAAGCTCTGCAACGCTCGGAGAGGTAATTCTCGCCGGCTCAGGTTCAAGAACAGCATGATCCAGCGTTTTTTGCGTCTTCTGCGGTCTGTTAAAAGACCGCCTCCTGCTGCAGAACCCTTCTTGGAGAAGATCTTGACTCTTTAAACACGAGGGAGCTCGAGCAACTCGAAAACCAGCTAGAGATTTCTCTGAAGCACATCAGATCGACTAAGGTAGAGCCTGCGGCGATTCATCATGATAAACCGAGCTCTTTTTTTTCCCTTTTTTTCCCTTGTCCTTTTTCTTCTTCTTACTTCATAAATGCGTTTTTATTTTGATATCTTTTTATCGAACAGATGGATAAAAATAAGTATTAAAAGCGGTGACGAAGCCGTGTCTTTAGCATCGTTCATGCAGGGCTCTCCAATGAGATGAAGATCATCTTCCTGACCAATTATCTTGCGGGCTCCGTATTTTGACTGTTGGTGTTGACTGTTCCAATTAATGCTGGAAGCATTCTGTTATGTTTTAGATTTGCGCGATACGTATTACTTTCTTCGGATGAACAGAACGATATGCCTCGTCTTTTTCTTCCCCCGGTAGTTGACTTTCTGCTAACGTTCTTAGACTAGACCGGAAGTTAACGATGAATCCCACGTCTTATTTTTCATCGTCAACGTGTTTTACAGACGCAAGTGATGCTCGACCAGCTCTGTGATCTCAAGAGGAAGGTAAAAGTGTCTGATTGCTGTCTATATTATTCTCGGTGGTTTCAGTTTTTTGTGGTTCACTCGTCCTTCCCACATAGTTTCTCGCATTTAATACTTCCCATGCATGGAAATCTCACGTTGCGCAGGAACAGATGCTGCAGGAATCCAACCGCGTCCTCAGACAGAAGGTGATTTAGTCAAACCTATCCACGATATTTGCTGATAATGGAAAGTTGACGGCGATCTCAGTTCGCTCATTACATCCCATCGATCTTAATGATGGCGCTTTTGACCAGTTTCTCGGATCGAGCAGCTGAGTTATTGGTCAACCCCGAGAGCTGAGTTCTTGTTTTATTTCTCCGGCAGCTGCAAGAGAACGGCCCGGAGAACTGCCTCCAGCTGACGTGGGGGATCAGCGGAGTTGACTCGGGCAACCACTCGGGTCACCAGGCCGCCGCCCATCCGGAGGGGCTCTTCCAGCCATTACTAGGGTTCGATCTCCCCCTCCAGATCGGGTAGCCACCCCCCCATCAGATCCCCGAGAAGAACACGGGTTGACTTGTTCTCCACCACACTAAAGATCTCGCCTTTCTTACAGATACTCCCCCGTCGGTGTCGACCAGCTGAGCCCCCCCGCGCTGACCCAGAATGCGAGCGGCGGGTTCGTCAGCGGCTGGGTTTGATCAGTCAACCCTCTCCCCTCCCACTCATGTCTCTGCGTAAGAAAAGTCCTCCCTGGCTTCTGTGTGTTCTGTCATCTATTAATAAGCTGCTGAAGAGTGATCGGGCGAGAGAGAGAGAGAGAGAGAAAGATCCCTATCCCTGCACTAGAACCCTAATGGATGAATTTACTTCATGCTTGGCTGAACCATATACCTTCATAAGGATAATTGAACTCCGGCTCTGATGAGCCGGATTATAGCTAAGATTTATCATCTGAGCTTCTTCGTTGGATCTAAAATAGGCAAAAACAGGGAGGGCCGGCTTCCGGGGTGATGCTCACCACATTACACGGCCCTCCCAGTCTCATTCCAAATTCAGTAAATATAGAGATGGACGGGAATCATTTATTATTTATTCATCTCACTTTCTCTCTACTTTTTAAAAATATAATTCTGGATTGGCGGCAGCCGCCGTCTCTGATCATCCGCCGCAAAAAACTTCCGTGCGGAGCAATAAATCCGGCCAACTTCGCCGCCCGAGAGAGCGCCGCCCCCCACCCCCCCCACCCCAAGACTCGGGCAGCGCCATCTTTCGAGCCAAAACCCTACCTCCCCCCCGCACCCTCTCTCTCTCTCTCTCTCTCTCTATCGCTATCTATCAATCTATCTCTCTCACTCTCTCTCTTTCTCTCTCTCTCTCTCTATCTATTTATGCAGCTCTCTCTCTCATTCTCTCTCCCCACCGTCTCCGCTCCGGTATTATAATATCTTCCCCGCCGACAAAAACGTGTCCTATTCAGGCATCCGCCCCTAGCGCTTTACTTTCCGTATTTGTGCCATCATCTTCTCCTGATCTCCCGCGGAGTCCGATGCATGAACCCGCCGCCTCTGCGTCCGGCGGCTCAGCTCCCACTCGGACATTATCGGATACATTATTGACTGGTGGGCGCATTCAGGCACGTGCCCTCAGGTGAACTATTAAAATATAGCCGTTATTTTCTCCAACATAATTATTTATTAGCTTTTATCCCGGAAAATTTCCCGCTGATTATTATTGCTTCAAAAATATAGACTACTGACGGCCTAAAATATAAAATTTATTAAAAATAAAAATGGAGCCGATTAATGTAGACGAAATGAGCCCGCTCCCTCCACTCTCTCTCTCCCCCTGAATGAGTGTGTGTGTGTGTGTGAGAGAGAGAGAGAGAGCCCGTTCAAAGGTTCGATTTTTTTTAATATTAAAGAGAATTTTGGGAGTATAATGGGAAATAAATAAGATTAATAATTGGCCCATCTCCGAAAAGTTCGTTGGAATTGTGCCCAGGTGATTGCGCATATATCCCTACTTCATGGCGGCCCCTAGCCCACTGCCTACGTCCCATCTGGACGACTTGTGTGATGGGTAGATGATAGGTCAAGATTCCCCCCTGCAACCCTCTACATGGGCCGTTATTTCAAGTCAGCAGGGGATACGTTTCGCGAGATGACTCGTCCACGTCGGCAGACCCGTCCGACAGGCCCACTCACGCTCTGCCGGCACCAGGCGTGATGTGGTCATGCTGATTGCGTCATCATTGTGACGTCATCCAGGGAAGCACCTGCTCGGAGAACCGCGCCGCCGTGGACAAAGGGGATTCCGGCCGTGATGCAGTGGAGCACCGGATGGGGAGCATCGGAGGGACGGCTGTCGGGCGGCCAAATCCGCCGTACAGATTCTCCCCAGGGATTCCATAAAGGACGGGCCATCACAGGTCGGCACGAGGGGTAGTTGGTAAATTCACAAGAGAATGGGGACAGGGGGGCAGTTTCGTACAAAGAGGGCGGTTAGAGATATCCCAAGTTGCGGCCGTGGACTGTACGGCCTCTGTGAGGTCTCGGGATCGTGTGCGTGGAGACTGGCCAATGGGAGCTCGACAACGAGGAGGAGAAAACCGCTGGTTTCTGGAAACCGCTCTTCTCTCCTCGATGTCAGCCCCGCTCGGTGCCGTCGAGGGGGGATATATATATTGGGACTTCTCACGGTGCTGCTCCTCCGTCGACTCTTCCTTCCCGTCAGCGTCAGCCATCGCTGGCTCTGCTGTCTCCACCTCCGATCCTCCCCCCTCATCCACGCTTCTTCTCCGCCACCGGAGGAGGACGACGGCGACGACGATACGCTGCTCGTCGGAGAGATTCGTGCGGTTGTTTTTGCCGTTTTTTTCTGGTGGATTTTGGCCGCGGAGGAGGCGATCGATCAGCTTCGGTTGTGGTTGGATAGATGGGGAGAGGGAGGGTGCAACTGAAGAGGATCGAGAATAAGATCAACCGACAGGTGACCTTCTCGAAGCGGCGGTCGGGGCTGCTGAAGAAGGCACACGAGATCTCGGTCCTCTGCGACGCGGACGTCGCTCTTATCATATTCTCAACCAAGGGGAAGCTCTACGAGTACTCCACCGATTCGAGGTAGGCGGCAACGGACACCCCCGGTGCGATAATTCAGCACTCCGCTATCTAATCTCCGTCCCCTACGTTCCATCTTGCTATTTTGTTTTCTCGTTATGGATTTGCTTCTGCTCCGTGGAATTATGTCTGCTTGAGTGCTCTATTCGTGGAGGTTAATTTTCTTATTCTCGATCAACCGCTCAGGCGCTGCGTGGAGTCCTTGCCCCGGCAACTGATGCTACTCTCTTTCCTCTTGTTTTATAGTAGTTACAGTAGAAGCACAGGAGTAGTTTCTGCTCTTCTGCGGTAGTAGTTACGGGGGGAGAATGCCAGAAGAGTCAATCGAGGCAGGATTCCTAATCACCATCCGCTGTGATATTACTTTATGGGCAAGTACTCCTGTACAATACACAATGATATTTCTATTATAACTCATCAAAGAGTCGTCGTATATATTTAGGAAATGTACGACAGCAAGATTCAGTTTTAAGGCTTTCCTTCTCTTATTGACCTATCATTTTCCTTGGGAAAGCTTGGGACTCTCTCTCGTCATGTCAGCAACTGGTGCAACCAGTCGCGTGTTTCCTTCAGAGTTGTCTGATCATGTTCCTCTTTTTCCATTCTGGGTACCCTAAACGACAAAACTGGGATATCGAGGGTGAAGATACAAAGAAAGGGATGGCAAAATCTGGAGCAATAAAAGATGATTGAACCCTAAATTATCTAGAAAATTTTCCGCACGACATTACAGTCGACAAAAGGAGGTTCAGCAGATATTCAAGCTTGAACTCCGCGTGCTCCTTCACTCCAATCTCTTTCTTGGGAACTTTTCAGTAGAGTGTACTGAAATATTGGAATTTTTGTATATAAACCTTAAAAATTATGATCAGTAGATATTCAGGTAGCGACAGAAAAATTTGATCCTACCTTTATAATCACATTATGTGTATAGCAATTATGTTCAATTTTTTCTTAAAATCAACGGCAGAGTAGTATGTAGTTGCTTCTTGTTCATACAGTATCTGTGCGAAATATATGTTGCAGCATGGCATGTGGATACATTCATGAAATTTATTTTAGTTTTCATTAATATATCTTCTATGGTTCTTTATTGGTTTCTCAGCCTTGGCCTCCCTTTCATGACAAAAGCTAGCCACTATCATCCACGCTGCTCTGTGCTACTACTCTAGCGTTCTCGGCACCGTGATGTAGCATCTATTTAGTGTTGTTATCTATTTTCTGGAAGAGGACACTTCTGTGTAAATTCTACGAACGATTTGTAGAGTGTAACTAAATCTATATCTAAGTCCAAAAATTTGGCAAGATGTAACTGACTCAAGGAAGAGCCGTACTGAGTTATTCACATTATGGGATGGTGCACTCATGTAGTAATTAAAATACTAGAATCGAGTTTTCTTTTGACTTCAGATCCATTTTTGCCAAAGAAACATCGTCACTGGTTGTTTTTAACGTTAAAAAAGAACCTTTTTGGATCAAGCTTAGGTAAAAACAGGCAGGATGAGCCTCGGGACTTGTCTGATATCCAGGAAACGGAGCAGACATGGGGGATCCTCTTAGATGTATAACCGAGTTAGAACTCGCCATCCATCATGCAGCATTCCTAGAGTCTTGTCTTGTATTGTAATCACTTTTTTCAGACATACGCATATGTAAGGATGTATCTCTATATTTTCTGTTAGAAATTATCTATCCTGGATATCTTTAGCTTATCAAAACTCATTTGGAGAAACTAAAGATTCAAAATTGGACTTTTGGAGCGTCTTGTTTAAATAAAAAATAAAAATCAGACTTTTCATACCGTGGTATTTTACATTCTTAAAAAAGACAGAAAAATAGGGGACTAAATTCTTGCGGTAGACGATGGGAAAGAGTATCTGCCCGCTTCAACATCGATACATTGCTCGTGCAATTTTTGGACTGAAGTTTTAAATAAATTTTTGATGCATTTTGTGCACTCCGTTGGAGGTTTAAATAAGTTTTTAATGTCGATTTGTTCACAAGCAGCATGGAAAGGATTCTCCAACGATACGAACGATATTCTTGTACACAAAGAGATCTCGCAGCAGCAGATCCTGAATTACAGGTATGCCCGTCCCAAAACTGAATTCGGTATGTAGTAAGACCGATCAATATCATATGAACTTGCAACACCTGGTCGACTTGGTAGCATAGGAAGTAACCATACCATTTCTGAGAACAAGATCTAGATACAGATTCTTCATCAAAAAACACTATCAGGCTTGACCGAATTTGTGTAGGAAACATGGCTCCTTGAATATGGCAAACAAAAGGCCAAGATTGAATGTCTGCTGAAGAACCAAAGGTATGGATACGTAGTTAAAACTACCCAATCACGAAGAATATATTTCTTCCTAAAAAAATATGTTGCTCTGGGGTCCGGCATTTTCAGGCATCTAATGGGTGAAGATCTTGAAAGCTTGAAACTCAAGGACCTCCAGCAGCTGGAGCTGCAGCTGGAAGCGGGCCTCAAAGAAATAAGATCAAGAAAGGTGCCCGCCTTTCAGAAATACACAAGCCAATAATGTGACTTGATCTACAGTTTTAGCGCATATTTAGCGTGGAAATAATAAATGCTATTTTTTTGAAAAATAGTAATTTTAAAGTCTGGTTTCTCTGCGCGCTGACCGGAGGATCACCCATCGTTTTTTCTGTAGAACGTTCTACTCTTTGATTCCATCGCGGAGCTTCAGAGAAAGGTACGCTCAGATCCTCATCACGGAGCATGGCCACAGAGAAGGCACTGTCTGTCTGTTTATTTCCGACTCTGCATTAATCCTCCATATCCTCTCATGAGCCAACGTCGAAACTGGGATTTAATCTGCCTGAATTTTTTTGAGGTTAAGTCGTTTCGGTGCAAATTTTCAGAAATTATCCCGGTCAAATTTTCAACCTGCAACGAACTCAAGTCAGCCATATTTCCATCCTTACGTCATCCCCCCTCTTTCCCTCGTGATTACGAGCACGAAGCATGGTATTATGATCCAAAACCCTAACCCGAGCTGTTGCTCGAGCAGGAGAAGACGCTGGAAGAGCAGAACAACACGCTGCAGACCATGGTAAGCCACGCGGATCGATTCTGAGCTGGCGGCGCCCGCATGTGACACGCGTCTCCTTTTTTTCCTCTGAGCGCAGCTCCAGGAGAAGGAGAGCCTGGTCGCTTGTCTGGCCCAGAGGGCTCAGTGGGAGGTGCACCCGCTCCACCGCCACCACCAGAACCAGAGCGCCACCAGCGGCTCCTCGTCCCCGCCGTCCTTCTCTCTGGCCGACACGCTGCCCGCCACCACTCTCAACATCGGGTAAAGCGCCCCCCCAGAATGTCAACGTTCTGTCCGACGTGGACGACAAGCTGACCTGGCTCGATGGTGGAAATATGCCCTGCAGGATTTACCACCCCCCCGAGGAAGAGGAGAACCAGCCGCCCCCCCGCGCCGGCGCCTCTCTCCCCCCATGGATGATCAGCCACCTCAACTCTAGCTAGCCTCTCTCTCTCTCTCTATCAGCCCATTTATCTATCTCTGTACGTGAGAGATGTGGGGTGGGCATCGCTCCGAAGCACCGGGCGGGCCAGCTTTTGTAAATTATAGGAATATATCGTATAAAGGGCGCGCTTTCCACGAGCGAGATGCGCCTTCTTGTCGGCATGCGTCCCCCGCGCCATGCCGCATCCCTCACACTATGGATGGTTCAGGCGGCTCGTCAAGCCCCACCGGTGGGTGGCGTCGGTCCCCTCTTCCGGGTCCGATCTCATTCCCCGTGTCGGTTGAAATCCCACCCGGCTTTGACTTTCTGTAAAGAGATTCCTACCGCTCTTGGTAGATCTTCGCTTCGTGCGAGATCTGGCTTTGACCAACTGCGCCCATTCGAGGCATCGATTCGTTCTATTATTATCGATTTTCGAATTTCTGCATTATCAGATAATCGGTCTGCTTCGAGAATGATCGTCCCGATAGGATCTCCGGCTGACTAGCGGCCACCTGCCCGCGGGCCTGCACGGCACGAAGTTCAGGCCCAGTAAGAAGTAACCATTGGCCAGTCCGTTGCCGTCGGCGCGGCTAACAAGCATCCGATGTATTACTCTTCTCCATTGGCCCATGTTTGACTTTTTCAACGACCCCCCACCGCCCATGTGTGTAATGGTCAACGCGGTTCCCTTTCGGGGAGACGACCTTATACCCTCGGCCCTTTCTATCTCTCTCTAATCGCGCCCCGGAAGGAGCACCTCGGAGCCTCTACAAGGTGCGTGCTCTCTCTCTCTCTCTCTCTCCTCCTCTCTCTCTAGCTGCGTTCGTCCGACCCTTCGCCGAACCTGTACCCTTGTTCTTGCTTTCTAATCGTTAGGTTTCAATTTCTCTGTGCAAATCACCCAAATCTGTTTCTCCTCGCCGGGCAGAGAAGCCGAACTCCTTCAGATACGCTGCCCTTCCGTTGACCTGCAGATACAGGGGATTCGGGCCGCGAGCCATGGGCGAGAGCTCCGGTAGGAAGCGGATCCAGATCGACGTGATCTCCGACACCGTCTGCCCCTGGTGCTTCGTGGGGAAGAAGAACCTCGACAAGGCGATGGAGCAATCGAAGGATAGGTTTGACTTTGAGGTGCCCCCCCTCCCCCGTCTCCGCGCCCCCGTCTTCTCTCCTGTGATTGTGATCTGATCCTCGCTGTGGATCTCCGTCTCTGGGCAGGTGAGGTGGCACCCCTTCCTGCTCAGCCCCTCCGCGCCCAAAGAGGGAATGAAGAAGTCGGAGTTCTACCAGCAGAAGTTTGGAAACCAGTCCGAGAGCATCAACTCCAGGATGAAGCAGGTCTCTGCGCGCTCTCAGCCGACCTCCGCCTGCTTCCATTTGACTTTCTGCGGGCAGAGGTGGAACTCCATTGCCGTTTCATGTGCAGGTCTTCCGGAGCCTCGGCTACGAGTATGACCTCTCCGGGCTGTGGTGAGTCAACGCCTTGATCCCCGCCTTCTGCATTAACCGGCGAAGCGAGGGAGCTCAAGGGAGGCGGGCTAATCTTTGCAGGGGGAGCACCCTGGACAGTCACAGGCTCATTGGGTTTGCCGGAAAGCAAGGGTTTCAGAAGCAGCACGATCTCGTGGAGGAGCTGTTCCTGAATTACTTCACCCAGGGGAAGTATATTGGCGACCGGTGGGTGCATCCTTGGCTTTTTATTTGGCTGACAAAGCAGAAGACGGGTTGACTTTGAGATCGTAGAAGCTGGGTTGACTTAGATACCCTTAATTTTTCATGATCGACCTTGAAAAACAGTGGGCTCGTCCCGGATGCTCCTCCCACAACCACAACCACGTCCACTAGGGATTTCACCTCTCCCCTATCTCGCACAGGATCGTCCAGGCGTTGACTTGTTTGGGCGTCGACCAGCTGGCCGAGCTGACTCTTTTGAAACGCCCTTGTCATTCACTTCATAACATTGGACGGGGAGGGGCCATTAGTTCTTCAGAGTCAACGCCCTTCAGAGCCTTGTGACGTTGGTGCAGGCAAGTTCTGTTGGAGGCTGCTAACAAGGTGGGCGTAGAAGGTGCGGCAGAGCTCCTCGACGACCCCAGCCGGGGGCTCAAGGAGGTTCTCTCTCATCCTCTCTCTCTCTCTCTCTCTCTCTCTCTCTCTCTCTCTCTCTCTCTAGCGTCATCATCGACCTCATCGAGGCCTTCCTCTCATTCATATCCGTACAGGTTCAAGAGGAAGTGGAGAGAAATTCGGAGCGAGTCAACGGAGTGCCACACTATCTGGTAACTTGTCTGATGATTATATTTCGCAGACGAGGCCACCCAGGACTAAAGAAAACCTCTCAAACGCGCTCCTTTCAGATCAACGGAAAGGAAGAGTTCAGCGGCGGCCGCCCGCCGGAAACGTTCCTGCGGGCCTTCGAAGCTGCTGCCCAGTGAGCGGCCCATCGCTTGGAGAAATAAACGCCGCCCCACATCGTTTATAGGACCTCGCAGTCATATGGGAGCTGCTGTTGATGCAGAAAATGGCTGTAAATGAACCCGGATCTTTGAAGAATAATTAGCCCATATGGACTATGGTTTGTGTGCACTCATCATCATCATCATCATCCATTCTCTCCCATTTCTGGCAAGCTTGTGAGACTAATCTGCCTGCAAATGAAGCTCGGATAGAAGCAACCCCACTGGAATCCATCAGCATAACAGAGGCAGCAGTACCACCACCTCTCTCTCTCTCTCTCTCTCTCTCTCTCTCTCTCTCTCCTCTCAAAAAAATAAAATGATATGATTCATTTATACAGATTTGCCCCATAAATTTACGTATAGTTGAAGCTCCGAGTGAAACGGTGCTGAGCAGGGATGCGGGCATGGCGGGGATGCCGTCACGATTTGACCTACATATTCACAAGCTTTACAGTTTCGCTGTTAGGAGAGGAGCCATCAGGGGATGCTTGAGCGGCTGGCTTGCTGGCCAGCGTCATGGGGCCTCGCTGAAAGCCATCCCCTGGAAAAAGGATGGTGGTGAGAAATTTCAACGCAAGTTCCCAAGCTGATTATATTGCATCTAGGAGATTTCTTTCAATAAATGAATGGTAAAACATTCATGGAAATAACGAAAAATTTGGAAAAAAAAAATCACTCATATCTTGAATTCCCAAGAGAGTGGCCTTCTCGATTAAGTTGCACCTCTACGGAAACATTAGACTGATTTTTGAAAAGTCCAATAAAAACGTTGGTCACGGCAAAAATGTTCTAGAGTTAATTCCCCACCAGCCACTGAACAGGTTAAACAGTCAACCCCGCCCAGAAGAAGAAAAAAAAAGAGAAACGTTTGTAACCCGTTTCAAATCAAAAATAAGGAAACCGTCAACGCCAGGAAGGAGGTAAGATAAAACGATGCATTCCCATGAATCTGTCTAGTATGTGAATTTGCATTCAGACGGTTACATAAGAATTTATTGTACTCCCCCAATCTCTCTCTCTCTCTCTCTCTCTCTCTCCCTCTCAACCATTCTTTGTAATAGATCTAAGTTTCATGGTTATATAATGTTGGAAATTATGACGAAGTAAGATGATATTTTGGAAGGAGGATAGATAATAGTTGCAGAGGTTAAATGGCTTCTATATTCATAGTTAGATATCTGAACTTATACAAGGTAAATTTAGGAAGAGATACATGAGATGGGAATAAAACCTCCGCCTTAGAGGACGGAGGGGGAGAGAGCTGTGACTAGAACTCCACACACTTTCTCACCATTTATCCCATATCATAATGTCCCTTAAATAGAGACAAACCTTAGTACCAGAATGACCAAAATACACCTATATTTCTTAACATATAAATAAAGACCGTGGGCAGTTACTCAAGCAAAAATAGCTCACAGCAAGAAAGCAGCTGTCAATCACGATTTGCCCATGTCCATTCTCAGCCGACTTCCACAAGAGGGCAAGGATTTGAGACTTTCTAAGTCCTGATTATGAGGGATCAGCGAAGTGAATCACCCTATGATTTGATCATTCCAAGAGGGCCCCAGCTTGACTGCTAATCAGGCTTCTAAGCAAGGAGGACCAATCATATCTGATGCGCGTCAAGATATACGTGAAATGGTATTAAAGTCCAAGCAAATTCAACTCATCGATCTAGTCAGGTTTTACTTTAAATGGGGAGGTGGATGCCATTCGGCTGTAGTCACATTACACTGAACTTTGGCGTTAAAGGCCCTAGCAAAGTCCTCAAAGCTTCTCTCAGAATCCTAATCAAATAGATCGAATAAAATACAGCACTCCACTATTTGGAAGCTCTCTACACAAACATTGACAGCAAAGCTACATGGTATATGCCTAGCGACATAAAACTTGGGGATAGCGGCAAGCAGATCGAAGTAACCAGTATCTTGAGGAAACATCTCATCAAGATGAGGGAGGTTATGTAACACCAACGTTCTGGTACCCCTCGTCGAGGTTCAGTAAAATTTTTCTGTTTTCAGGATCCCAACGTCAAAGGTGGCAAGAACATATACGATATAATTAAAAGAAAATCCATACACACAAAAAATATCACTCAAGAGGACCTAGGTCAGGACCCAGTCAAGCATAAATAGGTTACCTTGCCGCAGACAGGGCATGCATCACTTCTCTCCATCCATTCATATATGCAACCTAGATGGAAATAATGAAAACACTGCATGGATATCTTGGGGTTCTCGGGAGTGTACTCTGCACAAGAAATCAAGGCGCTAAAATTCAGACACCAGCACCATATAGGAAAAGTTTCCAATTAAATGCGCACTTTTTTGGTAAATTTGTTCCATCATGAAAATTCATATGCAGAATTCGCTTGAGCAGAAATATGACCTAATCTTTTTGCCAAGAAGGGCCTTCCAAAAAACTATTAAAAGGATATTTTGTATTGTCAGCCAGTTGGCTGGTAGGTTGGAGTTCTTTAGCAGACTCTTCAGATGTTTTTGGGTAGACCGTCACTTGGAAGATGTTATACTCACTTCGAAGGTTTTTTATTTCAAATCTTCTTCAGAATGTGGGAAATGGATATTTGGAAATTTTCAAGGGAGCATCATCCTTTTCCACGAAAAAGAAATTCCAATTATGGACTTATCAATCTCCAACAGAGGGGAAACACCAAAAAAAAAGCGACAATTTATGTAACCAGGTTATTGATATCCAGCACAAACCAACACCAAATAGCTATTTACGTTACATCCACAAGAATTAACTTGTTTACATGAAAGAACCCGGATTTGGATTGACCTGCGCACATGAGGTCACTTAACTAACGTAAGATCTGAAAATAATAATGCAGATTTCCACTACGAGATCTAGATCAGCGAATTGAACAGTAAAAATGGTATTCATAACGTTCAGATTCTGGAGGAAGAGATTATGCAATAAAAAAACCTTTTTCATATGTCATACAAAGTTACATGCTGATATAAATAAGCGTCAGCAATAAATAGCTTTTGCATTAGGTTGATTTTAACTAATGGAGAAATTTTGTAATTGTATGATCTTCATCTTATAGCATTAGGACAGATTCCAACTGGCTGCAGAAACAAGGAACTTTAGCTACTTGAGGGCTCTCTGGATCTAGGAATTTTCCTGAAGCCTGCCTTCAGACATGAATTCCGACACAACTATAGGATCCACTGTACCTCGATGTAATGAATGTAAGGAAAGCGCAGAGGTTATTGTTAGGTAGGTCTCACAATTATGATTAAAAAGATGATGAATAACTATATGTAGTAATACGAATTGAATTACTGCCTGAAAACAAATGTATACAAAAACTTATATCCATATACCTTCAAGACAGATTGGGCACGAATCTTCATCCTCAAATGACGGATAGATGTATGTTACTTCACTTGAGGGATATCTCGCTGTCTGATCCACTGATGACTCAGAAAGGCTTAGTTTGGATTGCCCAACACTATCAGAAACATTCTGCTTGTCAATCATTTCAGCAGATTCCGTGTCAGAGTCATACAATCTTCGTCTCAGTGGTTCTGATTCTTCATATATATGGCTTGAGGGTTTATCATGTCGAGCGAGTCCATGTCGTAAAGGGGAGCATCTAGGATCATCGTAGGCTAATGGCCATGGAGGAGGACGATATGTATCTGAGATAGAACCATCTCCTTCTCCAGAAAACGTAGAAGTTCCGTGGTCAGGTGAATGGATAGCGTGTATTTCTTCCCTTTGGAAAAGAGCAGTGTACTGGAAACAAGTAATTAGAGAAATAGAAGCATTAACAACCTTATAACAATATAGCCAGACGACTAGGGAATTTGTGAACAAACATGGAAATGCAAACTTTTGCTCATTATAGTCTCACCAGCAAAGAGGAAAGTTCTTCTCAATTCACGACTTTCTTTTAAGCACTATAAGACCATAGTGTTTTATTTAATCATTTACTTAGTCATCAAAATAGACAAGCATTCTCTCAAATGTAGAACTTACTCGAATCGCTCTATTTATGTTATTCACCCTTTGAAAAGACACATATAGTGGATTTCCAGATGTTTTGTAGAGTATTTTTAGTAAGCATGCTATCTTCAGAAGAAAAGGCTGAAATTACAGGCAACTTCATCTCTGAACTAAATTCAGACAATACCCCAGCCACGAATACTTAAATCTTTTCTTGTCAGAATAAATGCACATGATTGGTGGAAATCCAACTTTTCAAGACAAAATATGTTGAACAATGGATAACCTCTTTATTCCTATGATCCATGAGCGGGAAACCTGATCGAATTTCGTCTTCCCCTGTTACACGCGAGTGTAGGCTCCCAATACAATCAACAGGACATGAAGCCAACGATACACATGTAAATCAATAGGGCTACCCTTAATTCACCTTTAGAGACTTATACGATTTCATTTTTCTACGATAGATTCTTAGTTGTCCCACAATGATAGGCGTTGGTACCTGGTTCTGACACTTCGGCATTTCATATCAGGCTATAAATCAGAAGCAAACTGCACATTGGTTCATAGCATAGATCCAATGTTTTCTGAAGATGAAACAGTCATTCCTCTGGTTAACTATGACGTATCTTAGCTTCAAAATTTAAGCGATACAATGGAATAATTTGAAGAGAGTAGATCCTGCATGACTCCGAAAAAAACCAAAAAAGTCAAGAAATGCTACCTTCTCTGCTAGAGTAATGAAACACTATGTTCGTTACAGGTGAAGACAGGTTATTTATTTCCAGTTTTGCCACCAAATAAAAACCGACAACAATAACAAGGAAATTTTAAATTTTACCATGCGTAAAATTTGGGCAGATAGGCATCTAAAGAAGAAGCAGCGTCTGTGGACAGGGGAGGAAACATTCGTGTAATCCTCTGGGTCCTCGTGCAAACAGCAGCAAAAAGAGCCCATAAAATAAGAAATTTTCTTTCTCTTTTATTTTCCTTTGCTGCTCTGCACTGATTTCTCACGCAGTAAATTCCAAAATTGCCAACAGAAGTATCTGTTACGATCGTGTCAGTATCATTGAAAGGAAAACTGAGAATGCTCTATGTCAAGCACCGCGTGTTCTCTGTGTGGCATCTGGGGATTCCAGCAAGTGAAAGCCCCCAGTCGAGGAAATAACGTAACGAACTGCATAAGAGACAATCTGGCGAAAGACCTAGCAAAATTAGGGAGAAGCAAAGAATGGGTTATTTCTGAGCAATTTCTCCTTTCTATTTTATGTTCTAAAATATGAACAGGTAACTGCTAAAAGAAAACCTTGAGTTCAACAAAACTTATTCTGGCTAACAGCGTAGCGACGAGTTTAAAATAAGATTTTAATGATACGATAAAATATTACCAACAAATGAGGCTCACCGAGTAGGAAGAACAGCCACCTGGGCCTTTTTGTTCAGTGATGGATCAAAATGAGAATTGCCAATACAGTCGGAGCCACAAAAATAGGCATTGCGAGAATAAAACAAATGAACAATTCGAAACACGGGACCGTAATCATTAAACTTCAATAAATAGATCCTCGAAAATGGTTTACATTGAGGAAAATATAAACATTTCTTAAATTTTGTGATCCCCAAGTCCACTCGGGAAAATAGTCATTTGTGATCTTCTCTCTATGATGCATGATCCCTCCCAACAAAAGTACGTAAACCGATTGTGCACCTGACGACGAGAGAAACAAACAATTACCCTAGGAAAAATCATTACTCCGTTGACCTGAATATTATCAGTCCGTGGTCAGACGCCCCAGAAAAGGCTCCGAAATCAACCAACCGATAGTCGAAGATATACTGAGAGCGAGAAAGGGAAGAGAGATAAGATACCTTAGGCCGAGGGAGAGATAGACCCCGGGAGCCGGAGAAACAGCAGAGAGAGAGAGAGAGAGAGAGAGAGATCGGAGACCTGGCCCCGGGGTTTTGCCTCGCAGGAGATATCCACCGGCAGAATCTGAGGGAGATCAATCGATCAACTCCAGAAACCGATGGACTGCTGCTGCCTCCGCAGCTCTGACGTTGAGATTCGTCGTAGTCAGGAAGTGAAAAGACCCCCCCGATCATCGGGAAGCCAACGGACTATTTATTCACTGCCCGGCGAGTCGAGGGCCGGCAATTCTCCCATCTACATAAGTCGTGCTCTGTATACAACCGGTGCGCTCCGCCGAGATCTCACGTGGCACGCGGTTTGCCCAGCCGGGTGGCACGCGACGGCCAGCTCGCATAAATCTGGAGAGAATGCTGAAAAACATGCTCTCAAAACGCGAGCGTTTCAGAGCCGACGTGCTCTCCGATTCGGATAGTCTAGAGAGAGAAAGGGGACGTGTCTTCCTTCTCGTAGGAGAGAGAGAGAGAGACATCCCTGTAGCAATACTGAAGATAACTCCAGGATTAAATTATAGATTAATCCTAAATTCAGATTAAATACCCTATTTAAGAGAAAATATTTTACTTTTCAAATAAATTAATTTACCCATCTATTTATAATAACGTCACTAATAATATTAGTCAATTTCAATAGTATCGCTACAAAAGGTTAATTTGGTCATTTTCTTTTTCAGGGTCAGAAGCATTATTAAAAATTATTTTCCAGAGAAAAACACCGTACCATCATTTGAATTATTGCAATAATTTTTTAAATTTTATTTAATTAAATGAATAAATAAATAGTTTGGACGGGTCGACATCGACGGCAAGTATTCGGGTTAAATTAATTTTATTTATACTTTTTTTTTTCTGATATCATATATTTTATTTAATTTTAGACCGGTGCCGAGTGCTAATTGTTTCCGTTGGAGGGAGCGGCGATTTCCTGTTCTACAAAACCCTAAACCCTCATGGTCTCTCTCTCCCTCTCCATCGCCCCGCCTGGCACTGTGGGGTTTCTAACATGGTGAAGCGCACCGCGCATCCCCGCGCCCCCGACCCGTCGACTCCGAAGGGGGAGAAGATGGGGAAGAAGAAGAAGAAGAGCGCGAAGCGTCTGCTCTCCGCTCCGGGCGTCGCAGCTCAGAAATCAGCCAAGCCCGTTGTAGAGAACCCTTTCGAGAACATATACTCCCGTCGGAAGTTGGATGTCATCGGCAAGAAGCGGAAGGGCGAGGACCGCCGCGTTGGCTTGGCGCGGTCTCGGGCCGTTGAGAAGGCAAATATCTCGTTTGCTTCTTATTTCCACAACTTCGGTTTCTCATTATTCCACTAAAAACCTCCTCCCTCTGTACTCTCTCTGCCTCTGTCTCTTTCTCTCTATAATTAGATTCGCCGAAATCTCATGAATAAATAATCACACTTGTAAAACTAGTTTTAATATAGTTGTGGTGTTGACTCGGGCAGAGAAGGAAGACTCTTTTGAAGGATTATGAGCAGAGCCGTAAATCCTCCATGTTCGTTGATAAACGCATTGGCGAAGCTGACGATGCGTTAGGTGAATTTGATAAGGGCATACTGCGTCTTCAACGCGAGCGTCAGGTAACTCTGTGTTCACCCAGTTCGGTATGCTTCATTTAGTTAAGATTAGAGACATAAATTTTATGATATCAAATATATGACCCTTCCACTTTTACGACAGTTAATCATTTTAGCATTCTCTGTATCGTCTACATTTAGACTGAGTACCTTTTAACTCTCTGTATCATATCACCGCTCAACAGAAAAAAATTTAAAAAGCTTATGACCTAGAAGCTGGAGTTCAATACTCTTTTCTCAAGTTTATGATTTCCCATAGCACGAAACTCCAAGTTATCTGATTCTTTATTGGATCTTATTTTCGTACAAAAATTGCCATCATCGTCCAGAAAGTGCCAAATTTAACAGAGGTGGAAGGAAGAACCTATTATTTAGTTTTACTTTATTATGTACTAGAATTTCATGCCCCAAAGAGAGGTTATAGGGAAGAACCTCGTTTTGTGCTATTTCTGGTAAGGTGGGATAATGAACTAAGATTTCTTGTAATGAGAATGTACAGACCGTCGTGGTTTTTGGGAGGGTTGGTACCTTAGCATAGCTGAGCCTAGCCTAGAACATCTTGGTGCAATGTGCGACAATACTTTTTGGAAATTTGATGAATACGTGAGATATGCTTCTTTAAATAGTCATACCGTTATTCGCCACATCTCTCTCTTTTTCTGTTTTTCTTTCTGCAATCCTTATGAAAATGATGCTCATATCTCTTAATAGGTGTTTCATTTCTTTCAAATCATCTCAACATGTCTTAATCGTATTCACTTAATTTACCTCTATTTCTGCTACACTGATGGATTGTCGATTTGTTTCTCAATGACTTCTGGGAAATTGTGTTGGAACCTCTATTGTTCCTTTCTTATTTTAAATTTCTTTCAAATTTTATGCTTTCTTGTATCATATGCTGGTCAAATTTCTTGATATTGAAGAGTTTAGTTTGAACATTCGGAAACGCTTGTCGTGTGTTATTCATCTATAGGTCATTTTGTATCCTCTGTCAAAGGTGGAGGATTCATTGAAAAAATTGACTGATTCCTACAGTTCCATTTTTTTTTCATATGAGATGTATATTTAGATTCGCATTACAAAAAAAGTAGAAAATCGAACCTTTATTTACGCTTATGGATCTATACTACTTGCGATGTATACATAAGGATGGCCTCTAGAACGAGTTCTTTTAAGATTCTCACCTCCTATTGTTCAAATATCTAGTTATGAGGTAAATGGTACAACAAATTCCAAAAATCCAACATGCCCAGTTATTTTCAAGAAAAGCAGTTCACTTAATTTGATTGGAAGATGTTTGTGCTGTTGCAGTGTGATGTGAAATAGATTTTTTTTCTTGAGTATTTATTTGATTTTTTTTCTTGAAGTTTCATAAACTCCTTATTAAGTGAAATTATCCACTTAGTGAGAGAAATTCATTTGTCATCATAAGGTATGCGAACCATTTTAAAAGACATGTGTTGGGTTGAATGTGTTGAGAGAAATTGCGATTCTGGGTAGAACATGTGAACCATTTTAAAAGACATGGCGTTTCTTCTTATTCACAGCTCTTTTCTAATCGAAAGTTAGGCTATTCATATTTACTAGTGTAGCCAAATGATAACAGATGGTTAGAATTTCCAACCTCAGAAAACCTTAGTTGAAGCAGAATACATTTAAACAATGACATCTTCATTCAGAGAGCATGTTCTTTATTCCTTTTTCGATAAAGCACCATTTCCTGATGTGAGAGATTTAATGCATATGTGACATAACATGAGGCCCCTTTTTTATTTAATTTTTTCCAGCAAAAATTGAAGAAAGTAAATAAATATAACCTATCTGATGGAGAGGAAGACGAGTCTGAACATTACAAGGGGAAGCTTTTGTCAGATGTAGATGATTTCCAGGAAGACGTTCCTATAGACGATGATGAGGCTGACCATATTCAGAGTATGTTTTGTTTTTTTTTCCTTATTCTTGTACATCCTATTTCTTTTTTGAGTGGTATTGCCCTGCTGCCACTTGGATATGGTGGATGATCATTCAACTTTCTTCATTCCCAATCAAAAAACGTGAGCTGCAAATTATTACTAAGTGTTAGTATAATAGCATTGTTGCATAAAATGCAGCCTAAGATTGATTTGAAATGCTCAGTGGCCAGAATGTTCTGTCAGTCTATTTTAGACATAGGCATATTTCATTTAAGCAAATTGTTCTTAATTTAGTCGATTTAAACCTCAAATGATTTCAAAAATTGATGGAAGGCTCAAGTTCCCTTTGCTCGTTGAATTTCACTTTATATTTTCAGATTTATAGTCCTTAATTTATAACCGGGATTCATGAAAAGGCAATAGTTGGTATCAGCCTGGACGCCTACTTTCAGAAGGATATTACCTTACATCTCTACCTTCTATGCTTCGGATCCTTAATATCCTATAATACAGGTTGAGTTCTTCCTATAACTGAACCTGAGACCATTGAATACCTAAACTTTGTTGCTTCAGTCCTTGCAAATATTTTATGGTGGTGGATCCCATAATGCTGAGACAGTTAGAGGGGATCCTAGTTTGTTTTGTACCACACTCTCATTCTGTATGCCATTCTTCCTATTTTTCGTAGGTTTGTTTCTTCCAGTAATTAAGGCAGAAACTGTGGAATCTGCGAAATTAATTCGTTGAAAATGTTTTTAATCTGTAATTTTGAAAATAATCTAATAGCATACATGATGTTTTAATCTATATTCAGTTGTCACGATATGGGGTCTATGAAATGGTTTATTTTCTGGCAAATGCATCGTTTGTCTGCCTTCTAGTATAGTTTGAGTGAGTGTCTAAATGATTTCTCTAGTACACAGATTTTAAGCATACATTGCTCACCTTTTATATTCATATGTGTTCTTACTTGTGCCACCACATCTTTCCTATAAGGAACAGGAGAAGGAAAGAAAATGAGATTCAAAACCTTTATTTCGATGTGTGCTGTTAATATTGATATTTTTTTATTTTTCAGAGGATTCTGCGGCCATGAGGCATTTAAATTATCAAAGCACACATGACCTGTCGGAGCCTAGCTTGCTAGAAGAAGAAAATGTGAGATGAACTCGAATTTATCTACTTTATTATGTCTGTGTTGCTTCATCCGACACTTGTTTAAAAACAGTAGTTTATCAACCTGTTACTATGTCTGATACCATGTCTGAGCTGTTTAGTTCCTAAAATTTTCTTGTTTTACATGGCAGATCCTTCCACTTCAGTCAATTTTATAAATGCTTAATCATTTTTGTACTCTATTATCTATTCCTTGCTGTTGCATTGGCATATAACTTCTGAATCAACATTGATTCTCAGACCCAAAATGCATACTCGTTGGTTCGTTTTGAATTATAATTAGTGGTGACATATATGTATGCGGCTGTTGGGATGACTTCTGCAATGGAAATTACTCCTAGAGTAGTGAGCCATATGTGTATCTGTTGACGTATTGAAAGATATTTTCGTTGTTTCTCTTCAGAGTGCATTATCATATCTCCTGTATATTCTGGACAAATTTCAGTTTTTGCGCAGGTGCGAGCCTAGGTCACAAGTATCTTGGTGTCTTTCTTAAAATTTTCGATTAATAGTATGATGATGATTTTCAGCCTGCTCATGCTTTTGTCTGTGTTTTCCTGATAATTATCTATTATCCTTAGGGATTCAGTGTAAAGACAGTAATAATTTAGTTTGTCCTATAAATCATTAAAGAACTGCTGTCACTTCAGCTACACACCTTCTTCTGAGCAATATGATATGTGAGAAAACAAGAAGATTCCAGTTTACATCATTCACGCATAACTTCACTATAACTGGTAGAACTGTCAAGGTTTGGTTAGTTGCTAGAATTTTTGGTATTCTGAATCGGATTTTTCCTGTATTGACCATATTATGCTTTCTACAGAGTTCCGAGTATTCCACGATCTACAAAGTTTGTCCTCGGGTGAATTGAAAATATTTACGGATATTTTTGATGATACGATCTACCAAGTTTCGAATCGTATTTTTTAACAACCATCTTACGTTAGTTGACCCCACGGCCTCCCCCTAAGTTCCGTTGTATCATCCTCCCCATTATCTGGGAGGAGATCATGCAGGCGTATGCTGGGAAGGGAGGATGATATTAAATTGTCAGCGGGATAGACGAGTTATTTTCCTCCTCTTCTTTCTTCCTCTGTTGTCACGCCATGCATGGTTCCAAGGAGATGCTTGATCTCCTCTGAAATGCACAAAATAAGAATCTCTTTATCTCACTAGGACCAACCATTGTCAACTGGGTCAGATCTCTAGGGAAGGAATAGCTGAAAAAGAGGTGGAAACGTGAGGAGATGAAAGTCGTAGGAAGAGGAACTCATGAAGATATAGTTGTTTCTCTAAAAGAAATTAGTCTGCCAATTACATTGTGAAGACCGTCAGGGAAGGTGTATAAAGAATTGGAACAGGAATTTCACGTGTTTGGGGTCCACATCCTATGAGTATGATCATCATTGAAAATCTCATGCAAATATAACTTGTCTTCAGCAAACAAGCTATTGTCATGATGCCCCACTTTCACACGTGTCAGCGTGCGCCTTGGACATTGTCTCTCTTGTATACTTACTATGGATACTGCCAAAATTCTGCCACATTAGTGTCTGTCCTACTTCCCACGTCGTGTAAAGCTATTTTAGGGTGGCCATTTGTGACGTGGAACCTTATAATACTCTTGAGTTGATACTGGAGTCCCACAGCAGTAAGTGTACATAGCTATCACGTTGATATTGGAGTCATGGGACTACTAAAAAAATTTGTATACGGTCTCTTTTCTCTTCTGATTCATTCTCATTGCTCTTGACTCATATTAGTTAAGGTCTTACCTAATTCTCAACAAGGTGCGGATTCAATGAAGTTAAGACAGATTGAGAGTCACAGGTGCAATGTTGTATTAAACGGATCTCTCAATTCGCTAGTAGCTGGATGGGCATTAGCGAAACTAATCTAATTTTTGGCTGGTCAACCTGTTACGAATTCTAAAAGACAAATCCAATTAATTGGTGTTTTATGCAACAAAAGGATTTCTGGTGTGCTGCTTATGATGAAAGCACGAAAATGGTAATATTTTCTGGAGTACGGTCTTTCATTTTTGGCGGTGTGCTTTTTTAATGTTGGATTGGGTTCCCTATATAATTTTTTTGCGATACATTTTCAATAATTTTTCTTTGCAAACATCTATTCAACTTAAATTGGTTGACCATTTTAGTGGGTGGCTACCTGGGAACTCATGTTGCCCAAATAAATTGATGACAAGGGGGTAACAGTTCCGCAACGGTAGCAGGTTTGAAAAGAAGAGCTGTTTTACAGGGCCCAAATATAACTTGGTGTATACGGTGATAGCCGGCTGTTTTTACTGCAAAGGAGTTTTCTTCCTGTTGCATTCATAGTACGAAGGAAAGATTAAATATTGGATGAAGAAAGCATGCGATGGGTCTTTTGCTACTGGTTAATGTTCAATTCCATTAGTGAACACGACCAACCTCCTGTGTACTATATGGATCATGCAACTTTGCAATTTCCAGTGATATATGTATATTGTTAGTTTTCAACAACACCAAAGTTTTTCATTTCTTAAAAAATTCATGTTGCTAAATATACTGTTTTTCTATGGCTAATTTTTTTGAGTTAGATATCTGTTCCACGGATATGCTTTCTCTGGAATAGCTTTCATGATATGCTGGTCAAAATCGTTGACTCTTAATTATCTATGCACAGAGACACAAGACCAAAAAAGAAGTTATGGAGGAGATAATTGCAAAGAGCAAGTTTTTCAAGGTGATTATATTTTCCTGATGAATATCCATTTACTTCTCTGAAAAATTCAAACATTACCTCTCTGACAATTTCAACTTGACACACTTCCTGCATGATGAGTAAATTCTCGTCTCTTGTGAGTATGGGATGTTGAATAAAGTGGTTGATTTCAGCATTTTAATTGCGTTGAATAAGGTTCTCCTCAAAATGTTTTTCATTTGTTTCCGTATTGTTTTTATCTGGTCGCCTTTCGGATCTACACATGATCATACATAGCAATGAAGATGTACATATGGTAGAAAGGTGGTATATATAATACATATAAATACAGATTGATTAAGATGGGAGCCAGAGAAGTACTAACTGCATGATTCTGGAACCTTGGTCTTTATTTCATCCTACCAAAGTACATGTGCCTTATGAATGATTAAGGTAAAAGCCTTTCATGCGTATCTACATGTAAACCATTATGAAAGATGTACAAATTTTTCAGACACACACATATGTATTGTTATTTACATTATCTGTTGCATGGATGCAAGTTGAAGAAATCATTTAAAATGAAGCTATTCTACTTTCAGGAAATACTCTCTCTCTCTCTCTCTCCTGCGCATACGTCTTTGGATGTGTATTTATATGTTATATTCACAAATATAAATAAATGCTTCTTTTTTCTTTTTCCTCAGTCTACAAAAAGTATGATAATCATTAATTATAACAGCTGAATTTCGCTGACTAGGCACAAAAACCAAATTAAATGCCGCAGATTTCATGGGTAACTGAATTTGCATTTGCCTTTGTGATTATTTCAGACTCAGAAAGCAATGGAGAAGGAAGTGGACGAACATCTGACAGAACAGCTGGACAAAGATTTTGCATCATTACTCCAATCCAAGGCTTTTTTGTCTTTAAGTCAACCCAAAGAGGCGAATGCTTTAAAGGAGCTTCCAACAAAAGGTCATAGCAATTCTGAGTCAAAAGAAAAAGCTTTAACGAAGGTACTGTAGAATCCAATTAAATCACTTGTTTTCTGTAATATTCCTTTATATTTACTATTTTTTGTTGAGCATCATGTTCATTGCATTGTTGATATGAAAAAGATGTTATTGACCTCTAATAAATATCTGGAAAATAGAAAGTATTTTATTGTTCTATTCTCAATTCTCATTTTATATTTATGTAATTCTTCTTTGCAGATATTTGTTAACACTGAAGCGTTGATCATGGACCCAATTTTTTTTTCTACAGCGAAAAGAAAAAGCATTTACAAAATAAAGATGCCTTTATTTATCGAATTCTTGATGTCTGATTCTTTTCACTAAATGTTTGTATATTTCAAGAATAATGCTGACTTGGCATTGCCTTCTTCTTTTATTTGTGTAATAGCTGGTAACCTGGTTTTGGTTACAATGGACATACTTGCCCTTATTCTATGTGTTCGTATCCTAGGAGCAACCTGATGCTTATGACAAGCTTGTTAAAGAGTTGCCAATGGAGAGGCGTGCTCGTCCATCTGATCGGAAAAAGACTGCGGAGGAAATTGCGCAAGAAGAAAGAGAGAGGCTGGAATTACTGGAGGTCTTATATAAGTCATCCTTTATTGACCTTTTTACAGATAATTTATTGATCGCTAAATATCTTTGAACTTCATGTCTCATTTCTATGATATCATCTAGGAAGAACGTCAAAGAAGAATGGGTGGTTTGGAAGATTCAGATGATGACGGAGCTGAAGATGATGACAGTGTTCGTAAATCACCGCCAAAGAAATTAAAACATGTATCTGGTGACGACCTAGGAGATTCCTTGTTATCTGCCGACGATTTGGCTAAGAAAACATGCCACATTGATGACATTATTAGAAGTAAATTTGGTGCCAAAATGAGCGATCCGAAGATCAAAAATTCTGACGATTCCGAAGATGATGAAAGCGACGAAACCAAAGGCAATGATGATAACAACGACGATGGCAGCAGTGATCATGAGGATAGTAGTGATGAGGAAGAAGAAGAAGAAGATGGTGAAGACAGTGACGGGAATGAAGGAAATAGTGACATGCCACGTGTTAAAGATTGGGAGCAAAGTGAGGATGACAATCTTAGTACAGATGACGAAGAAATGAAAAATTCAGAATTAGAAAACTTAAAGTCTCTTGATTCAGATGGCGTGAAATCTCAAGGATCCAAGTATATTTCTCCTGGTAAAAGGGATACTGATGAAAAGTCATCTTTAATTGAGAAGGATTCCCTTCCCTTCATTATCGAAGCACCAAAAAACATCAGAGAGCTCTGCTCATTGATTGACAATCGTCCAGAGGCAGATATAGTTGAGGCAATCAACCGTATCCGCGTATGCAATGCCATAAGGCTTTCCACTGAAAACAGACGGAAAATGCAGGTATTTCAGCTTGACATTTATGGTTACTATGGTAATTTAGGGGAAACTTTTTCCCCTAAAACACTATTTTTGATTCACGTGATTGCAATGATTTTAAAATTGATGGTTTCTCAATGCTGTAGGTCTTTTATGGCGTTCTTCTGCAATATTTTGCTGTTTTAGCAACCAGAAATCCCGTTAACTTTAAGTTACTCAATCTGTTGGTTAAACCCTTGGTGGAAATGGGGGCCGAAACCCCATACTTCGCGGCCATCTGTGCTAGAGAACGACTTCTGCGTATACGAAATCAGTTTTGTGAGAATGTTAAAAATCCAGGTATGTGATAGAGTACCAAGACGATGTTTGTTTCTCAGTCGTTTTTTCCTGCTTTGTTTTCTAACTTGCTTACTTTACTGACGTCTGCAGAAGAGAGCGCCTGGCCCTCTTTGAAGACTTTACTTTTATTGCGGCTATGGTCCCTGACTTTCCCCTGCTCTGATTTTCGTCACATTGTCATGACACCTGCTACCTTGTTGATGTGCGAGTACCTGATGCGCTGTCCTATAGTGACAGGCCGAGACACTGCTGTCGGATCCTTCCTGTGCTCGATGCTTCTATCTGTATGCGCCTCGTTTCATTATTTCTTGTTATCAATTATCTTATAGAACCTTCTGGTGGCATTTAACATAGTTGTTTTGGCCTTCATATTCCAAATAAACGCCTTCATGAACCAGTTTGGAGATTATTAAATCTACGCCTCTTATTTGTTCTCGGCTGACATTAGCTGACGTTTCGGTTAAATTTTAGAGCATTAACTTCAGCCTTATGCTACATGCATAGGTTGTCGAATTCTTTTTTATCTTATTATCGAGGACCTTTGCTTCTCTCTCATATTAATCATGGTCCATCCAGGTTGCTGAACAGTCTCAGAAGATTTACCCAGAGGTTTTAATGTTTCTGCAACTGCTGTTGACTTCTGCTACGGAAAAACCGGGATCACAAAAGCTTTCTGAGGTAAAGCATTTGCGTCTGACGCTTGGTCAAAGATTAAAGTGTTTCATTTTGCAACTTGTTAGATGCCCTTCTACGTTTTTTTATTATGATAATGAAAACTTTCTTTTGAACAGCTTTATTTTGCAGATTTCAAAACATTGAAACCTTGGCTATATTTACGTCACCGTGTATCTTCTGTTGATCCTGTCAATTTCTTCTCGATCATGAGCACGCCAGCGGACTCTCCGTTCTTTTTATCAGATAATTTCAGGTAAAGGAAATCAGATCTGGTTCAGTCGGCAAGCAATGTGCTCAAGGGAGCTATAGTGAGTCACGTTCTAATCAGCTTCATGCACCACTGCAGGGCGAGTATTCTCCTATCGGTTGTCGAGACTTTGCGGGGATTTGTGAACGTCTATGAAAATTTGGCCTCCTTCCCTGAGATTTTCATGCCGATGTCCTCATTGTTGGATGAAGTAATTGAACAGGCCAACATTCCAGACATTCTACGAGGAAATATGGAGGCCCTCACTGATCTGATCAAGAAGAAAGCTGACAAGCATGAGACATCGAGGCTACCCCTTCAAATGAGGAAGCAAAAGCCTGCACCAATCAAACTATTAAATCCGAAATTTGAAGAAGAGTATGCATTCTACATATCCAGCTGCGATATGTTTTATTTGGCGATATTTTATTTCTTGCTTAAAATTTATTCCTCGTCTTCTTCTCTTGGAATCTTTCAAGCTCCACTGCCAGATCGTTTCGCCAGGGATGTGCCCACGTAATAAGCAAGCTAAGTCTTGGATTAGGTGTCATGCTCTGACGGTCGTCGGTCTTTTTTCCAGCTTTGCCAAGGGAAGGGACTACGACCCGGATCGCGAGCGGGTAGAACGGAAGAAGTTGAAGAAGCTTTTGAAGAAGGAAGCAAAGGGGGCGATTCGGGAGCTCCGGAAGGACAACTATTTCCTGCATGAGGTAAAGAAGAAGGAGCGAGTGCTGGCGGAGGAAGAGAAGGCGGAGATGTATGGAAAGGCCAGAGCTTTTCTCCAAGAACAGGAGCACGCTTACAAATCGGGGCAGCTTGGGAAAGGAAAGAAAGGAAGGAGATGAGCTGCTCCATCCCTCAGGTGGCAAGTTGTCGGTGGGTTTGACTTAGTATACTAACTCTGTCCTGCGCGGCAGGTTTACATAGTTTTTAACTCGTTGACCGTCTTTTAACAGGTGTAATTTTTTCTTCCAAGGGGGAGCTGTGATCCATTTCAGATCAGCCAGACCCAGAGAAAGCCCTGACTTGTGGCTTCTCTGCTCCACACGCAGCGATTCACAGGCGATTCTTTCATTTCACGGGGCCATTGCTGGAGGAGACCGGAGCCACCCATCGCGCCGCAGAAAGGATGGTCCCTTTGTTTCCGGATGCCGATTGCCTCCTTGTCACAAGTTTTCCTCCATTGATGTTGCTCGGAACCTTAACCTTATTTATACATTCCGGCATTGGGACCCTTTCCGAAGGTTGTGGTTGAGACTCCTCTCTCTCTCTCTCTCTCTCTCTCTCTCTCTCTCTCTCTCTCTCTAAATCTTCACTACTTGTGGATGTTTCAAAGCTAGCGGATGTACTTATATTGTGTCAAATATGGTTTTTGGTACTATGGTGTTCATTGTACACCATATTCACTACCCATAAGAAGCAAGATCTCTTAACTTCTATGAAGCCCTTATCTATTTATTACTCACCTCTCGGATCTCTGTTCTTTCTCTTTTTGGCCTCTAACACTGTCTTTCCCCAAACTTGGCGGAACCCTTACTAATTTTATTACGTTTTGAACTTGAGATCTCGTGAGTGTCAGCTGTTCATCGGTGTAGCTTGTTCTTGGGTTTTTGTTGCCCCTTGCAAATTTTCAACTGTCCTATCCGTTATCCACATTATTGATCTCCCCGGACATTGACCTTTTGCTAGACGACTGGGTACTTTCGATTTTTTTTCTTCTGAATTTGGTTGACTTCTGCTAATGGGTGGGGTAATATACGGTGAAGAGTAGTGATAATAATGTATCAGTCTGAATAGAGCAAAAATGATCTACATGAGAACACATTTCTTTTAGATTATTCCGTATGATTTAGATGCCGAATTATTTCCAATCTCGTCTCTAGCGAGCGCATAATAATCATGAAAATACATTTCATTATGTGACAGCTGGGAGTGATGAATCATTATAATTTGAACTTGAATTTTTCTTTGTTTTCTCTCACGATTCTCAGAATTGCAACGTGGGTTCTTGTGCCGTCGTAAGAACGATAGCAGAGAAGAACAGAGAGAGAGAGAGAGAGAGAGAGAGATGTGTGCTAGCCAACGAGCCTCCTCGGACGTGTCAGAGACGACGGCTAACCGGGAATCGAATCAAAATCATTCGGGGGACGAAGGGCTCCTACCACTCCGAACACCAGATTGGACGTAGCATTTATCATCTGTTGACGACGAGGAAAGATCACTGCAGGTGTACCTGCTCTTGGTGTGTATATATATACTGAACCCAAACTTGCACCCGTAGAGAAGAGTCCGTATACCCCGTAGAGAAAGAAGGGAAAGAAGGGCTCTCCGGCGGAGGATGAAGATGACGACGATGATGCTGATGATGAAGACCCAGCCGGCGATGGCCCCGCAGGATACCGACTGGATCATCCCTCTCGGCGCGATCCTCGTCGCCCTCTTCGCCCTCCTATGCGTCATAGCCTTCATCTTCTCGCGCAGGGGCAACTGCAGAGAGCACGGAGGGTGCGGGCAGCAGGAGGCATCCTTGTACGGGCACGAGTGCCTCGTGGCGAGCCTCTCCATGGTCCTCCTCGTTGTCCTCTCCCTGGCCGGCCTCTATTACTTGTTCTGTTTCCGTGGTGGCTGCTACGGAGCTGCATTGACCAAGATCGCAGCGGGAGCCGCAGGGAGGAAGGCCAAGATGATGATGAGCCAGTAGAAGCCCGAGCAGGGAGTCCACGCCCGGCCGCCCCACAAAATGGGAGATGCCGCTAGAGTTTTTGCAGGTTTTTCGTCCCAACAGGTAGTAACCCACGAAGCCTACGTAACTCTTGAAGAATAATGGAAATGTCTGAGTTGAAGAGAATAATAAAACGCCGCCGCCGCCATGGCAGTTTTTCCCGTTGCGTTCCCAGTTTGAAGATCCTTCCTCACGACGAGAAAGAACTTGCACCGGTTCATGTCTGTCTTAAGCAGCAATAAACTCTTGAATTCATGTATCAGAGAGCAGATAGGGACGTTGGGTTTAATGGCGAATACCATCTTTGCCTATATTTTTATCCTTACAGTTAGCTATTAATCTCCCGATGTAGATAAAGTTTGTACCCTTATCATCTTGGCGGCAGCACCGTCATCTTCGCGGAATCTCCTTCCTCACTCCGAGACCAGGAGAGTGGGTTCGGCGCATGGGCCGTCTTGTCGATCAACACCCCAGGATAGTCAATACCTGAGGCGTGTAGTGATAACTAGGGAGCGACATTACCTTGGAGGATAACGCTGGCGTGCATGAGCAAGTGTTGCATTTGATTGAGCATAACACTTACTTCCAATCTCGTGAAAATCATAATTGAGCTATGAAAATGGTTTGTTCATGCTACATGAAATGGACCCACCCTATCCAGATAAGGGAATGTTTGACCACAGTACAATGTGCAAGAAGCTAACTGCCAGAGGATGGAACCAATAAAAGTATGCGGGCAAGAAATCAAGAAGTGGTACAACGTGTATGAGCCTTTTGACCGCTCATAAAATCATTTATGAGGAAATACTTGGAAATTTACGTGGGTGCGGAACAATATCCATATGGGTTTCCTATTCCTATAAACAACAGTGATGCAAAATCGTTTTAGATAATTCAAGATGTAGCTCGAAGCGTTGGGTCCCACCAAACAGGAACAAAATTGCTTACAAGGAAAACCGTTCATCAAGTTGCACGTCAATGGATTTGGTAATCAAGTTCACATTGGAGTGGCCATTGTTGTTACCTTAAGCTAAAACTGAGCTAGTAACACGTAGCTCTTGCGTTGTGGCACCAACAGATCTTATAGATCTCATATCAAGAACCCCAGCAATCGCCCGGCGAAACCCATCTCACCAGAGTTTGAATAATAAGAGCCACAGTACACGTTTCCTTGTACTCGGGATGCACACGTTTCCTTGTACTCGGGATCGCCAGGTTTCAACGGGAAAGATATCGAGTTGAGCTCCATGCCTATTTTTATTTGAATAATACTTTTTACTTGAAATAATTTCGAAGAGTTGTGGAATAGCATGAAAAAGGAATTGCGGTTACTACTAGCCTGGTAGTTGTCACTCCTCCCAGAAGGATCTTATCCCATGCAACATCTTGAAGCGGAACTCCACGGCCTAGAGTTAAATTTCCCCTTCAAACTGCTGTGAAAGTCGGTATTCTCTTCCTTTCCTCGTAGTAATGTTTTTATTCTGATCTCTAAAACTATGAGGCAATGTTTTCCAATATACATAAAAAGAATTTATTTCAATAAATAATTAGTAGGAAAAAGAGTTGTTCCCAATCTGGTCTGAATTCGACGAGTCTAGTAGACTTATGACTAAGAGCACGACGGTAAGAGGCTCAAACGAGTAGAGTGACAAACTTATGGGTGAAAAACTGCGAATAGAGTGATGATGTTGTGGAAGAATAGCTACGAACAGAGTGATGACCTTTTGGAACGTTTTCATCACATTCTTGTGGCGTGTATAATGATTAATTCGTTTATAAGCTTCTCATCCGGACCTATCCAACGGGAAAAAAATAAACCATGGGTCTCCTGAAGAACGGAGAACCGGGCTCTTTCTATTTTCGCCTATAAATTATTTTTCAATAAATTATCACTTTCTCTCTCTTCTCCGACACCCAGAGACGAATCATGAAGGAATGTACTTCTTATATCGTTCAAGGCACCCTCCATAAATCTCACGTGCTCTCTATTCGCATTACAAAATAAATTTGGAAGAACGGGAGTCCCTGAGGGCGAGAGTCTGCTCCTCCTCATGTGGAGCAGAAGAGATTTGCGGTAAATTAATGATAAGGCTGCGCCAAAGACGGAGAGATTGATCGCCAAGAACAGGCCAACGCACTGGGATGCCAAGATCTGATTCTCTCTGAATTGACATCATTTACCAGTGGGAACTTTCCAGTAAGCTTCTTGGTCGAATGGGGAATATATTGGTACAAATAATGCAAGCTCCGCCGGCACAAGACGCGACGATCCATGGCAGACCGATATCGATGAATCGTCTTCTGGTGAGGGCTGGGTCAGTCCCGACGAAGGCCACCACACTCAATTATTTATACTCCAAAGAAGGTTGGTGATCGAGCAGAGGGGAGAAGCCGGGCAGAAGAGTGGGAGCTTGGAGCCGGCGAGAAGACAAGGATTGACAGCGACTGACTGAGAGAGGGAAATGGAGAGCCTTCTGCAGATGCATGGGAAGAAGATGATGATCATGTCATCCATGGACGACGTCAGAGGACGAGGCGGTGGGGAAAACTTCGTCGTGGAGGGTTTGAGGGGATTCCTAGTCACCCTTGGCAGCCTCTTGCAGAAGCTTGAGCAGATGCTACCGCCTGAGAACCGAGCGAGCGGGCCGCCGCAAGACTCCGACTGGATCTTCCGTCTCCTCTCCGTCCTCCTCGTGGTCATCACCCTGGTAGCTGTCATCTACTACGTCTTCTTCCGGGGCGGCGAGCGGGGAATGAAGGGCGGCTGGGGAACGACCAAGATGCTGATGCCGCCGCGAAGTGGGCGGCCGACGCTGTACGAGCACGAGCTGATTGTGGCTGCAATCAGCCTGCTCCTCCTCATCATCCTCTCCCTGGGTGGCCTCTATTACTACTACTGCTACCAGGCGGGCTGCTTCGGAGATGGTGGCCATCCCGCCATGCTGATGAATGCCGCTGGGAGGAAGGCTGGAGTTATGAGTAGGTAGACGTGAGAAGCTTCGATGAAGTGGGTGTCTGGAAATAAAGAATTTTTGTAAAAGATTCTCTATGTAATAAACGGTAGAAGAAGCTCTTCGAGTGTAGGGCAAGAGGCTTCTGCATCAGCTCAAAATATTTTTGGATGCTGAAAAGCACTTGCTGAGAGCTTTCTTCCTGATACTAGGGTTTTGATTCGCCGCCTGTAAGTTCACGCGCTGCTTTCCATGTTGAAATGAAGCAGAGACCCAAGAGTTTACCTGTATCTGTCCATTCCTGCAACTATTAAATCGTCATCATGGTGCTGTCGATCGATCCGTGTCGCGATCGTGGTCGTTTTTCATCTTGCAAGAGAGGAGAGGGAATGCCATTGTCCTTTATCGGAGAAGAAAAGCCTGAGGTCATTTATAAATGCCTAAAATCCTAAACCGAGATTTTACCATACTTTGCCCGAGTAGTCACATCAAGAATAAGTTTTTTTTGTGAATCAGATAATTCGATTTTCTGTGGCGCTAGGGGGGCGGACGGCGACATACGATGCGCGCCTGCAATAAAAGATCGAGAAAAATGCGCAAAAGCTCAAGAGAGGACTCTTGGAGCTTCCATCGTTTCAATGATTGGAAACTTCGTTTCCCCCTGGGCGTTAGTTAAGTGAACCGATTCGGTGAAATTTTCATTATTTATTCTGGACAGCGCGTCTTAGTGATCGGTGGAGAAGCTCAGAACTTGGGTGTGCAGAGAGAGAGAGAGAGAGAGAGAAATGGGGTGGCATTTCGAGGAACTGCTGAAGATGATGCCTCCACCCTCGCTCGAGAAGCTGGAGATGGACGAGAAGGCGCTGCTTCGGAGCCTTGCGCGCTCCGGCGACTTTCTTCTGCAGAAGCTCGAGGAGGACGGGCCAGCGGCGCCGCCACTTCCGCTTCGTGGTCCGTGGATCGCCGCCGTCTCCATCGTCCTCGCGGTGGCTCTCTTCGTGGTGGGCCTCATGTACTTCGTGTATCGCTGCGGGTGCTCCACCTCGAAGATCAAGAGGATACCAGCAGACGTCTGAGAACGCTCCTCGTTGGCCGCAGCCGCCTCCCCCCGGTTACCATATGTCAACGGTCACCACGTATTAAGCTATGCTAGTTATCGGTGTTCCGTAAATCGGAAGTCGCATCCACACAGCGTAAACTCACGGTCATTTCTGAGGGTCTGTATTCACGTTTCCTCCGTATCGAGCCTCAAATTATCGAACCGGGCAGAAATCAAAAAGCAAAAAAAAATGATAATCCGTTAACTCCGTATTCTTTTCTGTGAACTTCAACGAGAGAACGTCATTAGATTGAAGATTTTGCCGCGCTTCCAGCGGAAGCGAGAGAGAGGGAGAGAGAGAGAGAGATTCAACCAGTTCGTACATCGTGAGCAGTGCCCCTGGATCACACAATCGATTGCGTCGTTGTGCCTGGGCTGTGAGGGCTCTCAGCCACATGGATAGTTCAATGTGCTCATCAGCGCCTGACCCGGAGATGTGGATCATCCAAGGCAATGTAATCATAAAAAGCTAATTTTTCTTTTTACGGAGGCTAGGTTGTATATTGATGAATTCTAGCAACTTGCATAACCAACGAAGAAATTCGACACGTTTCTCTAATAATTTGTCTACTTGATGCAACTATCCATTGTACTTGCTTCAAAATATGTGTTTGCTGCTTCGTAGTAAGGAGGTCGCATTAACACGGTAGAGTCAATTTCTTAGTTCTGGAATATCCAAAGGGACCCAAGAGCCCAACGATGAGAAACATCTCGGAAAATATGCGAATTAAAAAACATTGACTTGTCCAAAGTTTCTTCGGTATTATCATCACGCCTACTGATTGTGAGGTCCAACCGTCATGGCTAAGACATTAGACCATAGGAATCGACGTCCACAATGGCTGAACAGAGCGGTCAACCCATGAAGAATTCAAACTTAGAGAAGAGCACTCTCCGTCTTAATTCACGATGACATGCTACCAGCATGAGAACTTCTCATGCCCTCGGGGCTCCAATTAATCAATCAATCAATCAGATATTTAAAACACGGTGCAACCACGTGGACCGCATCTTCCCATGACGAGAACATGTCCACGTAGTGCTTGAGCGATGATTTCGGGGCATCTAGACGAGGGCAGGAAGCTTCACAAGGAGGAATCCGCATATCTACGAGAATAGAAGCCACTCGAATCCCATTGTTTCCCTTTTTGAGTTATTTATTGAGGAAACACACCGCAGCTTATCCCCCGACGTTCCCATCCTTTTACGAACGGGTATATATAATGGCCCTCCTTCGGACCAGGGAACAACCATCCGTGGGCATATAGATCTAGATATTTATATATTCTTTTACACATGCATACATAGAGAGAGAGAGAGAGAGAGAGAGAGAGAGAGAGAGAGAGAGGTGATGAGAAGCTTTAACTTGGGCGAGATGGAGACTCTGGGGGCCCTGCGGGAAGTTCTCCGGCAGAGCTCCGGCGAGTTTCTGATGGAGAAGCTGGGCCTGTCCTTCCCGCGGTGGGGCTTCAGCAGGCTACCAGCGGCGTGGTCGTCTCTGGACGATATGTGGTTCTTCTGCCTGGTGGTCGTCCTCCTCGTGATAGTCTCCCTGGCCGGAGTCATGTTCCACTTCTTCCGCTGCGGGTGTTCCGGGTCGTCCTCCGGCGGCGGCGCCGCAGCGAAGAAGGGCAGAGAGCAGCGCGGCTGGGGGATTCCATGACCGACCGATCAGAGCTCAGGAAGGAGGGGGAGCCTAGGCATCCGTTCCGTTGGTCACAGACGATTAGAATAATTGGTCAGATGTAACATTGTCGTGACGATTTTCAATAAATAGTTGAGGAAGTAACGCATTCTGTAATCTCCCAAGATTCATTGTCGGTTTAATCCATATAGTTTGTAAAGTGTATCCGGCCCTTTTTCGGAAAATTGCTAAAATATAGTTATTTAAATGAAATAAACAAAATTGTGTAATCGTTGACCAAAATCTTTGTCATGGGCCTAATTTGTGCCGCGATCATCTAATGATGAACAGAGGGCCAGTTAAAAGCCACCAAAACTAAGCCCATCCCGAGATTTTCGGTGTCCAAGGGATGGCATTTGGATCCCTCCGCGGGCCTTCCTAACTTTTGATGAAGATGATGTTAGAATGAAAAATAAGAACAACAAATAGCGGCAACTGTGTATGGCTCCAAGAAGAACATGGCGCTGTAAAATCCCACGACAGGGAGCTCTGTATTGGACTTGTCTTCCTGCCCCGTACTCGTTGCGGCGAAGACCCGAGCGG